>CM021100.1:795843888-796202496 GCA_007115665.2 Sequoiadendron giganteum
TTCTTTGGTCTCTTCAACAAACAATAATTTTGGGATGCCTTTTGTGGGGGAAGCAAGTTTGAGTTCGTTGCACTCTTCAGATGTTGAACATTTTTGGATTGAGGTAAGGAAAAAGAAGACAACATATTTAAAACATAAAATTTCATCCATGAAAACTATAATTTAGAGATGTAATTTGTGGTCACCCCCCTTTTGTTTCGATGCAATTTCTAGGCGGTTGTTAGTTGTGGTTTGAATAGTACAATTTCGTGTTGTAGTGTTCCACCCCTATGGCAAGGGCATGCATTTACCATTTTTTGTTCTTAGATTATGGGAGCTGCCCCCTTGGCAATACTTACCTATAAAAAAAAAAAAGTCTAGTAAAAACCCTACTTTTTAACAAAAATCCATAAGAAACTCTAGTTTTTAATAAAAATACATAAAAAAACTATTTTTTAATCCAAATCCATAAAAAACATTAATTTTTAATAAAAAACCATTGTAAACTCTAGTTTTTAATAAAAATCAATTAAAAACCCTACTTTTTAATAAAAATCCATAAAAAACTACTTAAAATTATACAAATCTAATAGAAAAATCGATTAAAACAAAAAAATACCAAAAAGTTACCTTCAAAATCGGATATCTGCTCAAATCGAATATCTGATATCCAAAACTTGCTCTCACTGTGCATCCCCAACTATTTAAAATGCCTAATATGATTTTAAAACCCTGTCGTTATGTATTTATAGTTGATTCAAATCAGATATCTGATTTGGATTGGATATCTAGTATGTACTTCTTGCCTTGGGCATTTCTTTGGAGAAATGTATTGACACCCAAGACAAATAAAAGTAAACTCAAGATTTTCACATTTTTGGGTCGATGCAAAACACAACTTTTTTCACATTTCCAATTTTTGGCCCATCATGATCCTACAAATACCCGAAAGACGTAAGAATATTCACATTCATTTGAAATTGATTCAACACAAATTTTGGTATGAAAGTTTTCCTTCTTTATTGACTAAATATAGTATCCCAATATGAACTCAAAGTCTCAAAAATTGTTTTACAATTTTGTAGCACTTCATTGCAATAGATTAAAGGTAAATAATGCAATAGAGCTATCTCTTATTTATAGGTGAGAGCTAAGAGATATTCTAGGAAAAAAACCTATCTAAGTTTTGACTTATTCAACATGATGTCCATGATTATAGGAGGACATCTCCATTTCTACATGTAGTTGCATGAGTACAAAATGACATGTAAAAATGTCAATGCCTATTTACATAAAGCATGTGAAAAAGAAAAAGAAACTTTGTAAATGTAAAAAGATTTACTTTTCCTCACTTTGGGCTTGGAAATCTTCATACTTCTTTAGGATCTCCTACATCACTATCTCATCCAGTCCTAAAGTGTAATCAATAATGGTATGAACCTTCATGACAGACTTCTTTGCAAAAGAACAAACCTTCTTGCATCTATCAAGATGTTTTTTGAGATTATCCAGAGTCAATTGTACATCAAACAAAGTGTCCATTGAAGCCAATTAAAATTCTTCATCTTCCATTTGTTTCTGAATTTCTTCCTTGAATACTTGTATAATATTACTAGCTATAAGAAATGTGTGATCATCATCAAGAAGCTTTCTTGACAATTCCTCAATTTTGTTCACCAAGAAAACATGATGTTCTTCAACATCCTCTTGAACCTACTGTACATTCTTGATTATGTGTGTATTTTTTAATTGATTCTTTTTTTTCCACATACTTATCCTTGTCAGGAATAATCCCAACTTCCACTAACCTGCACAATTTCACCTTCTTTAACTGTGTCCAAGAATCAAGATTCCACTCCATCTCTTTTTTCTCAATGGAGAGTGTATTAACTATCTTTTCTAGCTCAATTTTTATCTTAGATATTTGTGTGATCCTTTCCATTGCAATGGTCATGAATTGTGAACCTTTCTCAATTATCTTATCCACAAATTCATACATGATTTTCCCTTTTGACTAATATTTTTCAAACTTCTGAACCAAAGGTTCTTCAATACTCATTGCAATAGGTTGCATGTTTTTAGAATATTCTATGATCCTCCTTAACTTTGAGGTGAGGTGCTCATATTTCTCCTTATACATGTCCTTGGTCTCTTTTAGCTTGTCAAACTTTTTCATTAACACAATCGGAGATTCTTGAGCATCCTCCTTTGCACTTACATGTGTGATTTTCCCAAGATCAACCCTACTAATAGTGTAGTCCTCTATGTTGATCTCTTCTTTAGTTTTACCTGGAGGTGGTTTTTCCACTTTCACATACTTGTATCTTGAATTATCCATGTGCAACCTTGAGAGAACCTTCAACTTCTTTTTCCCCTTAGGATTTTGTAGAGATAACTCGTTAAGATCCAATTCATCAAGAAAAGATGCTTTCTCTTTTCACTTGGAAGCTTGTGAAGAAAACCATGGAGAGACGAAGGAAACATCACTTTTGGGCCTTGTTGCCAATTTTTTAGTCACACCTGCATTTGTAGGCACAAATGTTGTACTAAAAATAGTTGGAGTCTTTGTAATTGCACTTGGAATCCAAAATTTTGATGTATCTAGTAATGATTCATTCATGAATTGATCAATTTTTTCCTATGATGCTATGTTAAAAGAGGGAGATGACAAACTAGGAATTGATGACAGAGATCTAAAAATAACATCTACACTCTGCAATTCTGACCTCATGGAAGGAGATAAAATAATTGAATGCAATTCTAGAGGTATTTTCACTTTGAGTGCATGCATAATGTTTGAGGGTGGAGGAGAGGTAAGAATAGGAGTATCAGGTATTGTTGCAACAATAGGTGATGATCTATGTAGAGGATCTTGAATGAAATTTTCATGTGGATATGTTTGTGTTTCTTCATCTTTCCCTTCTTCTTCTTGTTCAATTTCCTCATCAGCTTGTTCTTTTATTTTTTCATCCACTTCATTTCATTCTTCCTCTGCATTCTTTTCTTCTTCTTTAGGTTGCTCTTCTTCAATAGTTGGTGCTATAATCTTCCCACAAGTAAATGTAATATTAGGTCCCCTGTGTGTGGAGAAGGGAGCAACACTTGCCTTGTTATTGGTTTTGAGTTCTTGTTGTCTGCTTTCTTCTCCTTCAAATTCCTCACCCTCATAACCCATATTGAAAGGCTTCAACTAAATACCTTGCCTTTGCAACCATATATTGATATTACTTAGAATAGGAGTAAGCCTTTGTTAGATAGATGTATTTCATTTTTGAGACCATTGAATAAGAGGCAATGGTTTGTTTGATATTTCCTTCTCATCATATACTGCATTTAGAATATCACCAGTATCTTCAATGTCCTTAGGAAGATCAACCAAGCCAAGATCATAAATCTGCTCCAAAGTGAGCCTACAAAAATCCATCCTTTTGACATCTTCTTCAGCTTTGTACTCGACCCAAATATCCTCAAATTGGTAGACATGTGTATGACTCTTCTTGATCTTTAATTTTGTTCCTTTGTAATCAAAATCAACTCTTCTTTTTTAAGTCCTCAGAGTCATGATCTACATCTCTGATGCTACAACATTACCCTTGGGCACTATTTGTACTTAAAACCTTCCAATGGAGATTAGAAACTTGATCCGTGGCTTATGGATAGCTTGCCACTCATTATGCACAGAGATAATCTATCTACACAGTTCCATCAATACCCATTTATCAGAAGGATATCTTGGTAACATGTAAGGATATCCTATGAAGCAACCCACTCTAAGGTATGTGAAGGTAGGGAATTATAAGAAGATATGTCCATACTTATTCACTACTCCCCATAGTTTATCAAAAAATATTTTCTTCTCCGATGAAATATTAACAATGTTGCCAAGAAAGAATCGTTTACCCTCCTGAAGTGTCTAATATTTCCTCTTATGGTGATTTGGGAATAATACTTGTGCATAGGTACATATATTCTATCTCCATCTATCATCAAACCTATATACTATTTTCGTGCCACTACAGAATATACTAGATATGAAGTCATATAGAACTTCAAAGTATTGAGTACCTTGATGAGTTGTTCATGAATTTCATGACTGGTTTGTGCACCCCACTTGATGTGGCTCTTTATTCTCTTGATAACCCTAGTATATTCATACATCCATTCTTGAAATGTCAAAGAAGTTGGAAATCCTTTCACTCTACTTAGGAGAGTACTCATATCATTCACATCCTCCTTGAAATCACTACAAGGAAATCTCTTGGGCTATCTTGCAATTCTAGGCCTTGGGGTCTTAAACCACTTTTTATTGATCAGCTACTTGGACTCATTTTGATTTTTATCATAAGATTCTTTACCATGTTGAATGTTCATATCTATGTATTTCTCCATATTAGGGACTTGGAAAACCATGTCAAAGAAATCAGCATCAAGCCTCATCATCACTTGACTTAAGGAGTATTTGACACTTTTTTCTTACTTGATGTAGTGTGAAGCTACTTACAAGACAAATTTGGGCGATTGAGCTTCCACTAGAAACAAATCAACCCGATGGAGATTACTATGCACTATTTCCTGTAAGTCTTTTTCAATAGGTTGTTTCTCTGTCCTTTTAACAAAATCATCCATGTCTAGGTGTCCAGTCTCTGTGTCTTTGATCTAATCGATCTTATATGTAACCATATAGGTGGATAAACACTCTGATATTTATACTTCATGGTGGCCTTCTTGCTTGATGATGGAGATTCCTCAGTTTTCATTGTGTACCAAGAACCACTGATATCATGATGAGAAAAATCCTTTGACCAATTTGTGAAAGGAACTTTGCAAAGCAACTACAAGGAAACAAAGTGTTATTCTAATATTAGAAGAATATGAATATGTAAGCACGGGTGTACAAAAAATCCAAGTGAGAAAATTGGAGAAAGTGAATAGAAGAAATGGAGTGATAAAAATCAGATGAATGCAGGTGAAACAGAGTTCAAGAAGCATTTTGGAAGATTCTTTGGAGTTAGTGATTTTTTTTGCATTTTGTGCAGGGGCGCTAAAATTTAGCGCCATTGGATGTTTGGGAAGGCCTTTATGCATTAGCACTAAAAATCAGTGCTCCTACATTCTTGCATGGTTGATTTGAAAGTTTGGTGTATAGGTGCTAAAATTTAGCGCTGATGCATGGATTTGTGTGAGTTGCTTCAGAAATGTACTAGCGCCAAATTTTAGCACTCATGTATTCAAGAGTAGATTTGAAGTTTGTGGGGGTGGTGAAAAAGTCCACTTATACACCATGGACTTAGGTGTGAGAAAAATGAATGTCACAACGGGTTTTTTCACTACTATTACATATTTGGTGATTTCTTTATGTCATGGCAGTGAAAAAGCCCACCTCTACATCTAAGGATTCATTTTGAAGATTCACATGTAATGGTAGAGAAAATATCTACCATCACATGTAAAGGGAATTTTTTTATGTAGTGACATAGAAAAAGTCTGCCACTACATCTACGTTATATGTTTTAAAATTTTGGAAAACCATTTGCATCAGTTGGTGAACATCATCGATAATAAAAATATAAAACCCTTGTCCACATTTTTGGGTAAAAAAAACAAAACAAATGAAATGTGGGATAGTTCAAAAATAAGGAGAATCTACGCCAATGCATGAGAACACTAAAACAATGTAAGGGATATGAACCAAAAATATTTTCTCATGAAATTAGCATTCTAGACAACTTGAACCAACATAAAAACCTAAAAAAGAGCCGACTAGGGCACAAGTAAAAATAGGGGAAACACAAACATTCACTTGAAGAATGACAAGATAAAAACAATCTGATCTAACATGATATTAAAATAAAATCATTACATAAATTAAAACAATCAGTCCAAGAAAATGAAACTAGTTATAACCCTAACCATTTGAAAACAAAGAAAGGAAAAAGAAGAAAACATACCTGAAAGGTGTGAAGAAAAGATGCAAAACCTAGTTGATGAAAATGCCAAAAAATCTCCACAATTCTATGCCAAGATGTGATCGAGAGGTCTTCACTAAAGTCATAAAGAGAAAACGGGAAAAAAATGAGGGATAAACAAAGAGAAAATGATGTTAAAATGGCTTAAAAACTGATTAATGAAGTTGAATTAATTGCATGTGAGTTAAGTTTAAGTGAGGGGACATAAGAATTAAATATGCACCTACACTAAAAAATAGTCCCATTACATTTTTAAAATCTCCAATGATGTGCAATGGTGCTGAAAAATAGCACCTTTTCACATTAAAAAGTTTCTAAGACCCCATGTAGGAGCGCTGAAAATCAATGCCCCTACATGGGCAAAAAAATTTCTAACACTTGAGTACTAAAAATCGACAAAATACTCATTTTGTAGATTTTTGAGAAATGATGAGAGGCAAGTGCTTGAGGGGATGATTTGAGGCTTAGACCATGCATAAGGGCAAGTGAAATTATGCCTCATTTTTCATGCTTAGAGTGAATGTGACTACGAAACAAACAAGTTTCATAGGGGTTATCCCATGAACCAAGCATAGCTGGATTCAAGGATAACATCTGGTTCTAGTATAATGATTCCACAACCACCTTTTGTTGACTAGGAATATGATGAACATCAAAGAACTACTTCATTTGGCTTAAACAATTGGTTAGGTCCTTGCCATCAAAATTTCTCATATCCAGCTTAGGTATGAATTGCCTTGCACTATGATTATTAAAGGAAGGATTTTTCTTGAAATCAAATTCAAGTCCAAGGAATTCATGTCCCCCAAAAGCATTATCTTCCACCTTACAAGGTAAATCTTCTTCATTCTACCTCATATCCTGAATAAGTAATTTCAATTCACCCATTTCTTTTGTAGTATTCTCTCTAATGATGAAATATCACCCTTTACTTTATTTATTTCCTCCTTAGGGTTAAAATCCTCATTTTCTACTCCCTCATTTTTTTAAGATTTCCTTGGTGTGGTAGCATTCTTTTTGCCTCTTGTTGCAGGCCTCGTCATGATGGTAGAAAATAATTTTTCAATAAATCACACAAATGAAACTTAAATTCTCTAAAAAAATTACTATAATTTACTAGGTTCAAGATACCACTTGATGAGAAAAAACTCGAAGAAATTATCATATTTGCATCCTTGAGAGAGAATTTGTTGGAAAACCTAATTTTGGAATAACAATCTTATTTCTACTTCCATTTCTCCAAATTTTGGAGTGTAGTCTCCCCTACTATTTCCTAAAACCCCCAATAAAGCTCAGGCTCCAATTTGGCAGGATGTGAGAAATATGTAGCTTCCAAATAAATTGTGTAGAAACCCTAATTTTTTAATAATTCGCTCAATTATGTGCCAATTCCTCTGAAATATGGACTGAATGTTCTTTAATATGGTCTTCAAAAATCAAAAAACATTTTTCTAAAATCTGAAATGTATACGCCTTCCAAAATGACCTCCAAAATTGACTAAAATCCTTGTCATCATGGTGCCAAGATCATGCTCTAATACCACTTGTAATGAAACAACTTGCAAAATAGAAGAATATGATAGGAAATATTATACAAATACTGAATAATTACTAAGAATAACAAGCCACTTCGAGGGGGAAAACCTTGAAATATCTCTCATGAGAACACAATTCACAATATGATGATGAAATAAGACTCACAACCTCCTATATATACCTATTTATGCCTAGGGTATCACCCAGGCTAACTTAGTAACCCTATATAAGACCTAGGTAGACCTAATCAACTAAATAACAATAATAATGATGATAATGTGACCTAATTAGGAGTTAAGATAGCCACAAGATGACTATTCATAACTCGATGTACTCTAATATTAAGGGTGTAGCAACATGCACTTAATTGATTAATGGTGTTTGCACGAGTAATGACCAACCTAGTGTTTACACAACATGAGAAGCATCTTCAAGGTTTGTGGAAGAATTTTGAGGTGTGTTAGGATAGATTTGGGTCCTAGATAGGGATTTGTGTGGTCTGTCTTCATTCCTATCCACCACGAGAATGTTTTGGTGCCTACCTAATTTGAATTTCCACATCTAAGGTGTATTTCCAACCTTGGAAAGGGTTTCAAGGTTGAGGATGGTATAAGTATGAGTTGAATTGATGAAGAATGTGAAGATAGAAGCAAGATACATGTGTGTGTGTGAAGCATATGATGTGAGTGATGTGAAATTGAATAGAGCAGTGCAAACTTTCAAGTGTTGGATTACCAGATGTAGTGAGGAGAAGGTGTCTACAATCATTCAAACACATAGAAAAGGTGTTTGAGCTATTTTGGTTTATTTTTTTAGCATTGAGATCATGTTCTCTATGTAACATTTCTTCTCTATCATCTTTGTGTATTCTAGTAGTGATCCTTGACTCTGATCCTTTCATGATAGTGTGTCCTATTGTGCAAGTGAACCTTTCTACTAGTTTTCTTATTACTTATATTATGAGCTAATCCTCACCATGGTTTTTCCCTTCTTGGGTATTGCACATAAATGCAATGTTTTCTTGTGAATGGTGTTAAAGTTGTTTTAGTTTCTATTATTTTCTTTTAATGCTAATACTTCATAATAGATTAAGGGTTTATTGAATGCATGTGGATCTGATTACTGTTGAGGGTTTTAAATTTTTAATTAGATACAACTGATTCACTCCCCCTCTCGGTTTTCTTGTTCATTCAACATCAAGTTTTAATCAAATTTCATCCTCTACTTCCTTTATTGAATTGTATATATTATCTATAATCATTATGTCTAAATAATGATCTGGATGATATTTTTCACACTTTTAAAAATTTAAACCCATTTTATTCAAACAAATTATTAATCTCATATACAAATATTCAATAAAATTTTAACTACGTTGAAAAATTATCTTGAGTTATATTAGCTTCAAAATAAAACTTTTGCAATGTTGATTATCCTAATTATTCTTTATTTCATATGTTTAGCGTGTCTAAATTCATGATTTTAATGGTTATCAAATTTTATCTACATAGAATAACCCTTTCAAATTTAAGGTTTTACTATTAAATTATTTGTGAAACTAAAATCTACATTTTATCAATATAAAATAATTCAAATCATTGAAGCACTTCATAAAAATAGTCTTGAAATTATATTTTCTTGTATTATGTAAACTAATACAAAGTTTCATCATTAATACCTCTAAATCCATTAATATCACAAGTAATGATTTAAATCAAATGCTATGGAGAAAAGTAAAAGAAATAATTTCTTACTAATCCAATTACCATAAAGATTTTTCATAAATATGTTTTATTGAAAAATAATTAAATCCTTCAAAATGGATATAAATGTTCTAATATTCTAACAATTTGGTGGCATACTTCAAGAATATTTTTAAATAATAATTTCATTACAATACTTCTTATTTCTTTATTTTTTTATTATTTCATAAACGTTTCATGCCATTCCTTCATTAGAACTTTCATATCATTTGATGTTGGTAAATTATTACTAGGAACCTTCTTTCTGAGTATTTCCATAGTTTTTCTTTTTTTTATTTGTGGTATTTGTTCATATTCCATATCCATGTATATAAAGTTTGCTAATATTTATTATTCTATTGTTATCTCCAAGGTCCTAGTTAACATGTTATTATTTTATAATAATAATGGAATTATAATTTGAGTCAAGAAATAATACTAACTACGATTATGATCTCTTCCAAGAACAAATAATTTTAAAAAATGGTGGTTGGTTGAATTCTTTTTTTTCAAATTTCTAAATTTAAAAAGGTTAACTTGAGCATTCAATACCATGCTACTGAAAATTTTAGACACATTTTCTATTTAACAATTTACACCATATTATGTGTACTTTTTTGTGATAAGTTGTGATAGTAACATCCATTAAAATAAGTTATCATAAAATTTAATATTCTCGAGTCTAAATTGACCTATCATGTGTGTTTATTTATGATGATTATTTCAACATATGACAAATTTTTCAAATAATCTATACATGTTATATCTGATCAAAATCTATATGAAATTAGTTTAGGTTAAATTCATCTTGTAGCATTGAAAAATCTCACCCTTGACAATTTCACACTACCTTGACACCTTGTTTTTCTCATAAATTTAATTATAATGATAATTTACCAATTTCAGGGCTAGATTAATAAAATACATTTAAGTCCCCATCATCCCTATAAATTTGGGCCAAAAAGTACCAGTCATTGTTCATAAGGTGTCATAGACTAAAAAGAAAAAAATTGAATGTTTGAAATTTTAATTGGCAAGCTTTTATGATTTGAAAATGACCCTAGGTCAGCACGTACCCAAAAGGATTAATTAAAATGCATATATAAACATGTTTTTCTCTCATTTTGAACATGAAGGAGGTAATTTATGAATGGGAGATCAATTGGAAGGAAATTATCAAGAAGTATTGAGTTATTCTCTACATGATAACTTCAAAAATATATGGTGTATGTGAGCTAACCTTTTGCAAGTCTAACAATAATTCAAGGCATCCATCAATAAACATGTGGGACATGTCTTCTTGAAGTATTTTCACATCAAGGTAATATTATCATTTGTCATTTATCAATTTTAATCATTTTTTTGTAATCTTTGCTTCTACCCGGCCTAGGACATGCCCTCTTGATCATCATCAATATTTGTACATGGAAGTAGAAATAAAAAAATGGGGTTTTACTTAGGCAAGACCCTATACATCACAACCTTTTCCCCTATTTTCATGTCTGCATGTAAGATCTAAAGGTTTTAGCGAGTGATAGTGCAAGGAAGTGGAGTGAAAATCTTAACCTATTATCCAAAATTTTTAGATCTGAAAAAAGAAACAGTTTGGTCTATGAAATTATTGCACCTTAGACCAACTAATTCAAGCTAAAATTTATAGTGCAAGCTCCTCTCTATTGTCACTTCTTAGATCCCAATTAGTTTTGTAACTTTCTATTTTTTTTTGTCTAATAAATTAAAGTTTCAAATCTAGGGTTATATGTCAAATAGGCCTACCAAATCACACATCAAATTTACCACAATATAGCACATTACAAACATAAATCAGTAGGGGATTGTCTCTTCATTGTGGCAGAAAATAAATCATCAAACCCTAGTCAACTTATGTTTAATGCTGAGTAAGTGATAAGGGGATAATCTTAATTAATCTAATTAGATCTAGGATCACTTATTTTATTAATTTTTTTGGTGAACTCAACATATCCTACACTTGCAAGTTTCTGATTTTTATTTGTATAATTTGTAAAAATTGATTCCAAACCTAGGTCCTTTGAAGATCTTTCATTTATTTCATTTTTAGAACTAGGCATTTGGATTATTTGTTGATCATGAATTAAAAAAGAAAAAAATACAAATCATTTGATTTAAATTGGATAATTTTAGATCTGATTTTTCCTTGTTTGGTCTTACATTTGAGTTATTTCAATTTGGAAATTCAATTGGAATATTATTTTGTCATTTATTCATGCATATTTTAGTGAAAAGTATAGAAAAGTGAAAAAATCTCATAGTATTTCCATTTCAAAAATTCAAAAGCATTCCTTTTCTATATTTTCTAGAAAAATCAGTCAATTAAAGTATTCAATTTTTGAAAATTATCATGTGAGCATATTCAATTGTGCTAAAATTTTCAAAAATTGCATGCATATATGTGTTTCATATCAAAAAACTAGGTTTTGGTGCATTTGCAAGAATTTGTTCACTTCTAGACCTGAAACTCTGAAACATTAACCCTTAGACATTATCAATAATTTTTTAGATTTTAAAATTAAAAAAATTACTTATCTATTCTAAGGCATCCTTGCACCCTAGACCATCTAGATCAAGGTGAAATTTGTTGTGCACATCCCTATGTGTGGTCTTTGTTTAGATCTAGTTCCTATTATGGAATTATGTTTTTTCAAACCTACTTGATTTTTCTAAACATAACTAGCTGGATCCATAGTACATGGAAAATTGTTTTAATTTCAAAAATATTGTGTTGTCATAATTTATATTCTATTATTAGATCTTGTTAGGAAATTCAAATTATTTTTTTAGAAGCATGCGAAAATTAATTTCTCTCACCTCTTTTTTTATTTTTATTGATCCCTCTCCCAACATCTCTCCTATGTGTGATGGTACTTTTGTGCAAGAGGATGCAATTGTTGACAATCATGAAAATCATGTTAGTTCTTCTCCCAATATCTCTCCTACTTGTGACAGTATCCTAGCACAAGATGATCCATTCATTGTGAGTAATTATTGGACCACCTAAATTACCTCTCATTATAGGGCCTCCTAAACCTCATGTACTAATCATGTGTGAAAAGATGTGTTGAATCAAAAAAGTTATCACATAGTTTCTCACATATATACAACTATAAATAATAAATAACCAAAATAAACAACATTCATTCTATTACCTCAACCATATCTTTTTCCCCCACCTAGCCTTCCTTGAAACATAGTGGTAAAGAATATGATCTTGTTGAGAAACTTCACAATAATCTAGCCAAGATATCCCTTTGGGACTTGATTCAAACATCACCTACATACCACAAGATGATCCAAGAGGCTTTGAAAAAGATTGATCTCTTACCTTTTGTCAAACCAAATGATGTATCAGCCTTGTTTCATTATATACAAATAAAACTAGATATTACATTCCCTCAACATGAATGACCCTCATTTGAGATCAAAAAAAGATGAAGCTCTAATGATAATGGTTAAAATTAGTAAAACTAGGGTTATATGTACTCTTATTGATAATGGATCATATCTTAATGGATTGGATCTTAATGTTTCTCATATTGATCTTCTAGATAAACTTGGTGTGGATAATAATCACATAGAACTTGTTAATCTTTCTATCCATGCTTTTAAAAATGTTCTAGTAGGTAGCCATTGGGGATAATAACTCTACCCATTAAGGTAGCACCCATTAATTTTCCTACCCTTATCAATGTCATTCCAAAGACTCTCTCATATAATATTATTCTCGATAGACTATTGATTCATGCCATGAATGGAGTTCCATTTACTCTCTAGACCATGAGATTAAATGTGAATATAATAACAAGATATATATATAGTAAAAGAGAATGAACAAAGTAATAATTCAAAAATTAGAGTTTAAAATAACACTTCCAACTCTCTTAATAGTTTGATTCTAAATTTGAAGGTGGAAATCAATATTTTGAAGATAATGATCATTTTATTTCACTTATAAAAAAATTTAGATGATGATTGCGGGTCATTATATTTTACACCTCATTTTAATGGGGAGTCTAAAATCTTGCCACAAAAGTCCAAATAATTGAATAAACATAATGATCATGAAATTTATTCATCTTCAAACACATGTTTTTGTGATTCTTGGGGTTCATTATATTTTACACCCTCCTTTGTGGGAGAGTAAAAAATCTCACAATCTATGCATAAGGAGTCTTGTGTTTTATTCGCTCAATCTTCTTCTACACCAACAAATCCAAAAGCATCATCCCTCAATGGTGATGGGGGCTCTTTAAATTTTGTCTCTCATGTGTTGGTGATGCCTAAATTTAAAAATCTTAAAAAGGATTTTCATTCTTGTGAAAGGATCAATTCTTCCAATGAGCACTTAGATAAGACTTCTACCTCTGAGTTGGAAGAATGTTATGGAATTGGATATAAAATTATTTCTAAAGATGTATATAATGAAAAAGTTTAACAAGGATTTAAGGATCATGTGAATTCTATGTCTTATCTATCAAATAGAGGTTTACATTTCCAATGTTCTTCCATGTCCTCATCTCATTTGCCTTCATGTACTATATTTAAAATTGTAGCATCGTAAATTGTCACCATTGACAATTTCACACTAGCCTTTCCCCCCTATGTGCTTGGACCTAATTATGTACCTAATTTCATAAATTATGCATTTCATGGCCCATTATAAACATTTATTAGAAAATAAAATATGAAAGATCAAATTATGCATTTAATTGTTTCCCTGAATACTTTGGATCCCAAAAAAAGTGGGATATAGACTAGGGTACCCAGTGCCCTTGTCCTCTTAAATGACCCCAAATTTAAATATGTTAGTGTTGGTAACTTATTATTTAAAATTTAAATCCTAAATTTTAGCCATCTAGATTTAAGTTTTGGTAAATTAGAATAATTGCATATAAATACATAGTATTTTCACCATTTTAATCCTAAGGAGAAATTATTAAGAAAATTGAAGATCCTAAAATCAATCAAGGAAAGTCATGAGAAGATTTATTAGTATTATTACAACATTATTTTTTAGTCAAGTTTCATGCCAATCCTTCATCATATTTTTATGTATGTTTGTTCATATCTTATGATCATTTTTTTGTGAGTACTAACATTTATAGGTAAAAGATTCAAATCAAGTCAAGAAACAAAGAATCCTTGAAGTCATAAGAATGACTTCAATCCATCAAGGAGATTAGATCTGAGTGGTGAATTATAGAAAGTTATAATTTCATTACTCTATAATAATTTATCCTCTATTCCTCAAAAGTATAAGCTCTATTTATCATATTTTTTTCCATTGTGGAGGTAGACATACGAAAATGGGATTTGACTGAGGCAAGCCCCTATATGTCACAACCCTTCCTCTCCCTTTGTGTGTGTAGGTTATAGATATGAAGAGGATTGGAAGAATATTGAAGACAATTTTATCATTTATGCATTAAATCCCTAAAAATTTACAAGATACAAAAAATCCATTAACTTAGTAATAGATGAGGATCTGACAATAAGATTCAATGGAAAAAGACACAGACTAGGAGCCTGAGGGTTGTGAAGTTAGTTTTTGGTTTTAGATACCTAGTCTAGGGTGCCCTTGGTGCCTCTTGTCCACCCAAATTAGGCTCAAACCTAAATCATAGGTGCATCAATATCTTCTCTATTCATTTTTGGTCTTAAATTTTGGTTGAGTTTCTGGTTTGTCTATGTTCATCTTAGAACACTGTATTTTCATAGTTAACTAGTTCCATCATTATATTTTCATAAAAATCCATTTCCAACCTGGTGGAGCTTTTATTTTTTCCCCTTCTAGGTTTATTTTATCCTCAGCTCTAATTGGTTGGGTTTTGGGTTCTACAAACAAGTCTGGGTCATGGGTTTTCTTTTCGAACGTTGACTTGTTACCAACGATGGTCGATCATTTAAGTGATGTTTTATCCCTTTTTGATCATGTCTTTATTGACCCCTTTTACCTATCCTCTCAGTTTTGGTGTCCCAACCGTGTTATATTTTCCATAGTGTCGGGTTGATAAATTGTTTTAGATTAACCTCTAAATAATATTTTTGACCTCGAGGGTCATTTCCCCATCCACCTAGTTGGTCCCTTTCTTTATAAATAACCTTTTCGCATGTGCAGATTGTGTGACCATCAAATGAAGTGATCTTCATCATGATCATTCCTCGCAGACCTCGCAAGGTTTTTGCTTACTTCATAAAAGTGGTGCAAGGAATGCGAGATGCTACCACCTCTTGCATTTGATGGTGGGGACCAGTTTTTCTCATTGACCGATGATGGATGTTGATGCTGACAACTATTTCTTTACTGATGCATCATGAACATTCCTTGCTAACCTCGCGCAATTAAAACTTCAGTTTCAATAATGTTGCGACGTGTGTGATTTGTTGACGCGTGGACGCTGATGTTGTACGATGGATGACTGGGGTGGGGCCCATTCCATGTTGGTGTGTTACTCGATAGGCGATTTCCTGTTCGCCTGAGGACTCAAAAAATGATGTGGCATTTTCAAACTATTTTGACTTAATCTAGACCGTTCTCCTCGCCTACATTATTTTTAATCGACTTGCATTTGAATAAACTGGTGTTGTACTATAGCCATTTTATCTCACGCGAGTGAATAGTAATGGTTGAGTTCAACTCTACTCCCATAATTAAATGCCAAATGATCAGCAAATTGCTATTTTCGTGTTGTATCTCAACACTGAGGAAGAATTTCCTCGTACCGAGTGAAGCAAGCCATTGTTGCATTTTTTCCAGTCTCACTACCTTTGACACTTTGCAAGTGAAACCGTAAGTGGCACATACGCCATTTCTTGTGATTTCAGAAGATTTTAATGGTTTCTTGCTGGACAATTAGTGATTGTTTCCCACTCTGTTCCTGAAGAATTGTTTGAATAGATTTTCTTTTAGAGCTTGTCAAGATAATTGTTGGGGATTCTAGAATCGTGAGGTATTTTTTTGTTTAAGGCTATAGGGAGAAAATTGTACTTGCTTTCCATTTTAAAATAAGAAAACCCTAGCTCGAGTTATCATTTGTCTGATATAAATGGCACCCAAGGCCCAAGTTTCTAGTTCTGAAACCACTACCAGGTATTTCTCCTAAGATGTTATTGATTTTTTGAAGCCCTCTACTAACAAGAAGCAGGAGGGAAAAGTTTTTTTCTATGGGCCCTTACTCCTGGAAAGGTTAATAGAAAAGCAGTGTACAATTTGATATGTCGAGTTACCGTATACCGGGTGGCAATTATTCTCCAATTGGTTTGGGAACAGGAATTTTTCGGTCCCTTTGTGTAATCCATGGAGGTTGGACTTGGGTAAGTTGGTGGTGCCTAATGTCTACTTGGATGTAGATATTTTAAAGTATTTTTCTATGAGATATCACCCTATGACATGAGTTTTCGGAACTCATGCTAGTGTATAAATGATTAAGATAACTAGAGAAGAAATAACGAAGATTTTCAGTTTGCACGAATGGAGTCGAGATATGGTTCCTGTCAACCTTGAGGTTTTTAGACAAGAATATAGAAATACTAATGGTTTTTTTAAAACATCCCTTTTGATACCTCATTTGGCTATCTCGAGAAGAGGAAAGAATCAAAAGAAGGTAGTGATTGGTAGGAATGAGCCTGAACCTTTTCTTGTAGACTATTTCTCTAGTTATTTCAAGAAAATTGTTTGTGCTTTATGTCAAGTTCTGGGAGTCAGTTTAAAGATAACCCTACATACTGATATTATGTATATGGCTATAAATCTCCCACACCTAGGTTTCAATGTGGTGTATGATTTTTCCACCTACCTAGTGGAGAAAATGCATACGGGTCTGGTGGCTCTAAAGGAGGGGAGGAATTGGGTTGGATTCAGGTGGTTTTCCCTGTTAATCCACATGTTTCTATATAGGGGTCAGGCTGTGTTTGAAAAAAATATGGAATTAAAGAAGAAGGAAGTTAGTATTGAAATGCCTATCCAATATTGGACTAGGATCCTTGACATGCATAATCACAAGTTTGATTATGTAACATTCCATAATGTCTTTGGATCCAAATTAAGAAAGGCTCTGGTTTGTGACCCCCCAAGGATTCCAAAGGAAATTTATGATTTCTTGAGGCCGATGGAGAGGAGACTTGAATTGAACTTAATGCACAATTGGGGAGACATTATCCCCTAGCATAACACAACAATTTTTAGGTTTTTCGGCACCAATGTCAATCCAAAGGTTCTGCCAAGGGAGGTGCCCCTTAGAATCATATTTTTGGAAATCATGAGGCAATTGGGAGGTGCTCAAGAACTACACTTTCCAGTTGAACAGAAGAAAGGTTCTTTCTTCCCTAAGTATACATCATTTACCGATTTTTTTATGGAAAAGGGAGGATGGAAGGAGTTACACATATTACTTGGGCCTTATAGGCTAAAAAATGTACGCCCCAGGAATCATGATCTTGAGGATTTTATCTCTCAAATGAAGGAAAAGCATCAGACAGAAACCTTTATCCATAATTTCTACTTTCCTGAGGACATCATCAGGAATATTTTTGATTTGGAATTACAAGAGGAGGGAAAGGAAATGTACATTTCCTACTCTAAAATGGTAAAAAGTAAGTAGGAAAGAATACCTGGTTTCAATCCCATACCTAATGCTAAAGATGAGTTTAGCAGGGCAATATATGCCATTGATAATTTTGAGAGTCTGGTTGGGGTTTTGAAAGATGAAAGGGTTGTGGAAGAAAGGGTAAAATCACAAACTATCGAGGGCTACCCTGAAGTAAGATTGGAGGAGAGGCCTACTTATCAGCCCCGAAAGAAGATAAAGGTTTTTTCTAGAAGAAGGGGAAGTAGGGCTGAAGATGCTGCTAAATATATTGCACCATCTTCTTCAGGGTAGTCAGTGCCAAATATTGTTGATTTGTATTCTCCTCTGACTTTTTCAGAGCAGGCTTGCCCACCATCACCAAAGAGGTAGAAGGTTGAAAGAACAAGGATGGTTGATTGTGATGGTGATGAGGATGATGAAATTATTGTTACTCTAGATGAAATGCATTAGGAGATGCCATCAGACCTAGTTGACACTACAACAAGTTCAGGGGTAGTTACTTTGAGGTTAGGAAAAGATGAAATCAAAGGAATAACAAGTAATGATGATTTGAGGATAGAAGCCTGCAAATATTTCATGATGGATGACTCTTTTATTCAAACTAACGCTTTTAAAGACTTTGTATAGAGGGAACATCTCTCACTATATTCTGAGAAGGAGGCACATGAGAGAAGTCTACACCCAAAGTTCCCAGAGAAGGTAATTCAATCTAAAGTCAGGTTGCAAATGAAAGAGAAATTCAAAGAAATAACACCAGAGCAGGGCTGAGCATTGGTACAAAAAATTGGAGTATTGCTACTTCCTAAATGGGATATTTTTGATGATGTGGTGTTCGACACAATAAGAAGGGCCAATAGGCCACTTCTTGCAATTGATGAGGAGGCTACATTGGCACTCAAAGGATTAGCCTTTAGTGAGGAATGGGATGCTTTGGCAATCTAGTCTCTATCCACTGGGTCTAAAAAACTAATTGTTGTAGAACCATCTAATTTCAGTGGTCACTTGATTGTGAGGAGATTTGTTGATACCCCAGCATTGGAAGCTACTGATATGGTCGTAAATGTTGCCAAATTCACAAAGGCAATTGTTGAAGATTTGACCAAGGACCGGGATACTCTGAGAGGCCAATATAATGACATTATTATTGAGTATAATAAGAGTCAACAAAAGATAGCAAAGTTAGAAACTAAATTGGCTTTATTGAAGCAACAAATGGACACCATGAGGTCTCAAAGGCATGCTAGTTCTAGCCACAATGTCTCTGACCCACCAGTAGAGAAGTCTCAACCTTCTACACAAGCACAGTCTTTGGCTATTGTTCCATATAATATGGGACAAGTTCCTATTGAAATTCAGAGGGATAGGAGCCCAAGAGGAGGACTCTCTAGGGAGAAATTGATTCATCAAGTTGAGGAGTATAAGGAGATGGTACGGAAAATCTAGGATGCAGCAGGGAGAAGCAATTTTGTGATAGTGGACACTATTTTGAAACATTTAAATAGAAGGGTCCAGGGTAAGCTAAACAGTGTTCATGCTAATTATGTCCTAATGTTGCAAGCATTGAAAATGTTTCCAAGGGATAGAGAATTGGCCATCCCATTGCTGAACAAATGGAGCCCTATAATGGAGAAGTTGAAATTCATGGCAGTAGGGGAAAAATAGCATGGGGATAAATATCCTACTGTTATAGCAACATATCAATTTTTCAAGGGAATTGTTGAGCACAAGTTTCAGGCATTTGCCGCCCCTATGGAGTCCAATATTAAGTTGTTAAGGATGTATATTATGGAAAGGACTTGACCCCATTACTGCATATTTTGCACAGACAGGATGAAGTCTATTAGAACTAATTTTTTCCATCTAAAAACCCTAAGGTTTTCCCACAAACTTCCATAAAAAATCCATAAATACCCTAAGGGATTTTTTTTTTTTTCCTATCCTTTTGTGAAAAATTTCATTTCATCCCCCATCCAAATGCTAAATACATCTTATACTTCATATCGCTACCTTAATCCTTTTGAAATTCCCATATTTTCACTCTTTACCGCTATACCGCATACAATTCAATCCATACCTGTGGTATAGCGGTAGCGGTTTGGAACAGTCAAAGTAACCTTTATCGTGGTACCGCAGAGGGTCTTCTCAAAGACTGCGGTGACCGCAGTAAATAGGAGGAAACGGCTAACTATCACACCGCAGTACCACGCACAGTATAAACATGAGCCGCGGTGACTGTGGTAAACATGAGATAGATAGCCAGGTGACGGTTAAGGAATTCTACCATGGTACCATTGGCAGACAAGCCAGTGACCATGGTAGTGTGGTAAATGGTTGCGGTAGAAGGTTAACAAGGTAACCGGAGAGGTGGTGGAGGGTGATGATTGATCGATGAACAGAGGTAGGTGAAGTGGATACCGTGCTACCATTGGCGGTCATCCTAGAGATCGTGGTAGTGTGGTAGACATGGAGATAGCCGTCGTGGTCAAAAGAGTTAAACAACAAGAAGTAGCAGAGATAACAGATAATGGCTACCGCGGTACTGCTGGCAGTCAGGCCAGTGACCGCAGTAGCGCAGTGAGCAACAAAGGTAGCCATGATAGTTAGTGTGGGGCTGGGTACGGCCATACCACAAGAGAAAAGTCAAAGCCCGTGGTAGCGCGGTAAGAGAAATAAAGAAGGCCACGGGAAGATAAAAGTAAATAAGCGGATAAAATTAAAATCAAAGGCGGGAAAAGGTATAAAGTGAGAAAATCAAAAGCGAGACTATGTAAAAAAAATTTAATTTACCGATAAGGAAATATAATTAAATGTTTTAATTTCAGCCATAGATTGTAAATGACCATAACCAAAAAATTGAAGGATCGTGACCCTTGGTCTGTAATGTCTAAATATTTGTAAAATTCTAAAAGGGTTAGGGAGATAGATAGAAAGCAGTAGTTAGACTGTAGGAGTTAGAATTTTCCCGAGAAGGGATTGGAATGTAAATAATGAGAGACTTTCTTGAAGCTGAATCAATGGAGAAAATATGTTAAACTGGTAAATTTCTTATGGTGTTCAATTGTTGTGATAAATAAAATTCATATTCTTTATTTTTGGTTGTCTCCAACTTCAGATCTTTTAATCATTTAAATCAGCATATCAAGTATATATCTGGTTTATCAAAATGCATTCCCATTTTGTGTGATTTAATTAAACTAGTGTCTGCAAAGAATTAAATTCTCTTGATAAATCACAATGGTTTTGAGATTTCTTTTGGGTAGTTAAAGAAGAACCTCATAAAGGAATATTCCAGCATTGTTTATGCAAGTCATAGACTTAGTGAATTTTTATGCCAGCCATAGAATTTTCAGAGTGCCTGACAACTAGAGTTAAACCAATAGGAGGAAACACATATCATTTAAAAGGCACTGATCTACCACAACCCAGAGATACAAATCCATATCAGATAATCTATTTAAAAAACCTTTCATTTGTGCAGTAGGAGTAGGAGTAAATGTAGTAATCTCATTTGTCCACTTCCCTTTGCCATTGTGGATTGATTGTTTCACCAGGAAACCCATCTTAAATCTGCGACATACACATAGGTGCACCCGCCTAGGTTTTGCAGAGCCTGAAGAGTAGAAGGTACAATTGCATTGCCTTGTTAGTTGGCCAAAAGCATTGTGAGAGCTTGGCAACCTCTTGTGGTTCAAACCTGTGTTTTTGAGAACTAGCAAAGTCAAACCCCTGCAGGTTTGGAATGATCAGATGAACGATATAATGATGGCTCAAACACATGAGATATGCAAAAATTTTGACATCCGCATGCTAGAGAATACATTGGAAAAGTTGTCTTTTGTCATTATTTTCTTAGAAAACTTTGATAAAAAAGCCACATCGATAATGGTGAAGTATGCACCCTATTGAAACAAGGTTGATCGGGTTGTTGCTTTCAAGTGGCCCTCCGAGGAGGATTTTGAATTATGGAAAAAGGTATTCACTGATGAACTTGAATTATGAATGTTATAGTTGAGAATTGCAACTTGGTCATGTATAATACAGGTCTGGCCTTAGATATTATATTTTTAAAATGCATTCTCCTTTTGACTTCAAGTACAGGGTGCTAAGGTGGAATAAGTATTATAACGGTTAAGCATGCCTTTGATGTAAAGTGAGCAGCCTTTGGAGCGATGTTTTCTTTGCTCCATATCAACTAATGATGTTTCTTGTCTTATGCTCTCCACTCGCATAATAGAATTGTAATTGAATTAGATATTAGCGGTCCAATTAAAAATGGACATGTGTACTATCTGGCCTGAAGCTTGTTGGCTCCCTTGTTTTATAAAAGGGATTTATGGGTCGAGTGAGAGGTCGGTTGAAATATCCAAAATATGATAAATAAGAGTCTAGTGATACAGAGAGTATGAATTGTAAGTCCAGGTTTTAATGTTTTGAGTCATATTTGAGAACTTAGTTAATCATGGGGTTCTTGAGCATGTTTGTAATGAGCTCATGAATATTTGGAGTCTATTTTCTCTCCTATTGTGATATTTTGCATGGATTATTAATGAAATATTGATCCAAGATGATTTTCATTGATCTTCATTTGCTCTTTACTGTGAATTATGTTTAATTATAGCTCTGGTTCAAAGGATCAGTTAAATGCTTCAATTAACTAGTAAGTTCATGCAATATAACAAATAGGATTCATAAAGAAGTAATAAACTCAGGTATAAATTTATGGATTTTAATGCGATTCATATAAATCATAAGTGCTTAAGATGAAATCTACCCTATAGTTCAGTTTTCTCTTTTGACTCCATGTGTTGGGATATGGCACTGGAATTCTAATCACGTTTTATTCTCTTATGTTTTGTGTTATGGCCTCAGGATATTTTATTCAATCATTCTCTATCAGTTTACTTTAATTGTATTTGCAATTCTCTATTAATTGGACCCAAGCCTTTTCAAGGAATAGCCAATTTCTTGGAGGATTCCATCCTTTTAGCATTATGGGGAATCTATCTGTAGCTTATCGAAGTGCAAATGAATTATTTAAAGTTGTATGGTAATAGCAAATTTTAGGGAATACCCTCCTTGATTTTATAGAGTCTGAAGTTTAGGATAATTAGCCTTATCACTATTCTCATCAAGTTGGCCATACGTTTCCTAGACTTTTATTATTGGATGTGGCAAGTTCATAGGAGTATTTTCAGAAAATACGTTTGGGTTGCAGTAAAAGATGCCAACACAACCCCCTAAAGAATTTAGATCCAAGGTTGATTGACTCACCTTTTAGGTTGCAATTTAATGTCATACCCTTTCTAATCTGAATTCCAATATTTTGTAAGTCCAAACTAGCTAATCCTAGCTAGATCTTGACTCACTTTTCCTAAAAAACATTTTGGTGAACATGACATATCTTACACTCGCAATTTTTCTAACTTTTTATTGTAAAAAATCTTAAAATTTAATTTAAGACCTAGGTTACTTGAAAATCTTGGTGATAATTTTCATTTATTTTCAAAAAACTATCCATTTTCATTAATTTTTCATCATAAAAATTGAAAATTAATTTGAAAAAATTGCAAAAATTTTCAAAATTTGATTTTCATTGTTTATTGACTAAACCCAAATTATTTTCATTTAGAAAATTAATTACAAAATTATTCTATAATTTATGCATGCACATTTTAGTGAAAAACTTTGAAAAAGTGATAAAATTGCATAGTATTTTCATTTCAAAAGATAAAAAAGCATTGCTTTTCTATATTTTTTGGAAAAATCAGTCAATTATAGTATTTAATTTTTATAAATTATCATTGGAACATATTCAATTTCTCTAAAAATATTCAAAATTGCATGCATACATGTGCTTCATATATAGAAATTAGATTTTGGTCCATTTCTAGAAACCCATTCACTTTCAGACTTGAACCTCTAAAACATAGGACCCTCAGACTCTATAGGTGGTTTTTAGATTTCAAATTTTCTAAAAATACTTGTCTCATATAGGGCATAGGGCAGCCTTGTTCTTTCTGTTTGGGCTTAAATTTCACATATGAAACCCTATCTACAATCTTTGTTCAGATCTAGTTCCTCTTTATCGCAATTTGTCCTGAAATTTCAAAATTTTCTATGTATTTCCAATTTGTTGTAATTAACCTAATTTAGTGGAATACCCCCTAAAAAAATAAAAATAAAAATATTCTTTCTTTTCAAAATTCCTTTTCTAAAAAAAATGGGGCACTACCTTTAACCCCATTGTAGGTCATCGAAAGGAAGATAGATCAAGCTTTGACTGACCAATGATTTTTCTAACTATGATAATAGTTTGAAAGAGAAAAATTAAATCATTGAAACATTCATCTATATCACTTTACCTAATCTTGACTCTTCTCTCAATATCTCCCCTATCTATAAGGGTATTTTGGTGCAAGAGGATGCAATCATTGATAATCATGACAATCATGCTTGTTCTTTCCTAATATATTGGCTACTTGTGAAGAAGGTATATTGGTGTTAGAGGATCCAATCATTGAGTGTCAAGAGAATCTTGTTTGTTTCTCTCCCAATATATCTCATACTTGGGAAGATATTGTAGCACAAGAGGATGAAATAATTGATAAATTTCTTTCAAAAGATAGTAAGATGGATGGTATAGATGAAGATGTTAATTTATAACTAGATCCCCCATCGGTAGAAGACAAAAAACAAGAAGCTAACTCTATTGAGGTTATGAATGGAAAATTAACATTTAGATATCCTTTAATTATTAAATCTAAAAATCCTCCAGCTATTGGACCTCCTAAATCACCTCACATTATAGGACCTCATAAACCTCATGGCCATATCCTAAAATTTGTAAAACAACTCAGTAGTAATCATGTATTGCAAAAACCAAGTTATCATGCAATTGATCACACATATAACACTATAAATAATAAGAAATAAAATAAAACACAAGCATCCATCCCATTAAATCAACCATACCTTCCACATGCTACAAATATGGTTGTTGTTGCATAAAAAGATCGACTTGTTAATGCTTGATACAACTGCCAAAGTTAATAAATCCATGAGAGGTAGTTAAGCCATATCATGAACCCAAGGGCTGCACTACACAACACAAGGACACCAAGGGTGCACACCTTGTAACAATCCCCATGCAACACAAGCGAGGAGTTCAAAATCATGACTAAGGCTTCAATACCAATTATTACAAAGATGGTTTCCATTACAGAAGAAGATCAACCTATTAATGCTTGATACAACTACTAGAGTTAATGAATCCATGAGAGGTGGTTAAGCCATGTCATGAACCTAAGCACTACACTTCACAAAGCAAAGTGACCAAGGGTGCACACCTTGCAACAAAATTGCTATAAGTATGTGCAATTGGTGTTGTCATTAATGTCAACAGGCTTTGGTGTTTTCATTGGTGTCAACTATATGAGCAAAAGATTGTTGCAAGAGTGTGAGCAGTTGGTATTGATTTGATGTTGTCTCTAATGATGCTTTGATTAGTTCCATTATGTTTTCATTAGTAAGCTACTAGTGTCAACCTCTAGTGTCACATTGATATGCTTTTGTATATGAATGTATGGTTGAGCTACTATGTTGTAGTTGGCTTAGTGGTGATGAGGAATTATTGAAGATATTGAGGATGTGTCTCTGGTGCTTGGTTTCCAAGTTATTTTGAGAAAAATTGAATAAAAAGAGGAAAGAGTGTGTTGTAGTGGTGTTATGTGTTATAGAGTAGTGTTCTAGTTTGGATCCACATTTATTTTGTGTTGAAGATCTACTTGTGTGATTTGGATATGTTTATTAAAGGTGTTCAAAGGTGTTTCATCTATAATTTGGTGTACTAGATTGTTGTATAGATAAGGTTGTGTTCACTAGTGTGTGAACTATGTATTGTATAGGTGTCTAAGAGAAATGGTTTTTCTTTGCATTTCTCCATAGAGTGGTTTTAGGTCTTATGGATCTAGAAGGATCTTGATAGTGTTTGTATCTTTCTTAAATTGAATTTTTTTGAGGTTTGGTAATTTAGAAGTCGGTTTCTTGAGTTGTAGTGTATAGCAGAATTAGTTGTAGTGTATTGGGTGTGTACATTCTTCAAGTGAAAGTTGTTACAAAGGAAATTTTTGAATTTTAGGGTGTTTTTTGGAATATTCTAGATTATGTTCAAGTGTGGTGTGTTTTCTAGGAGTCATATTTGGATTTGAGGAAGCATGTACTTAAATGTTAATGGTGTTAACATAGGTTTGACTAACCTTGTGTGTTTACACTAATTACGGAGTTGCTTTGATGTTTGTGGAAGCATGGTTTGGCATGTATGAGTGGATTTAGGTCTAAGTTGATGTATGTTGTGGTCCTCCTTCATTCCTTTTCACTGCAAGAATTTTTTGGTGCCGACCTAATTTGAATTTGCATGGTTGAGGTGTGTAGTTGACCTTGGAGAACATTTTCAAGGTTGAAGATGGTATAAATATGTGTTGATTTGTTGAGGGATGAAAGGATAGATGTGTGTGGTGAGAATGATGCAAATTGAAGAAATTTAAGGTGAAATATTTTGAAGTACAGTGTGAGCTCTCATGTGTTAGATTACTAGATCCAATGAGTAGAAGGTATCTACATTATTTAGTAAGACTATGAAGGTGCTGGCGATGCAGTGGTGGAGTTTTCTATGGAATTGAGATGGGTTTCTCATTGTGACACTCTTCTCTATATTATTTTCTATTCTAGCAATGATCCTTTCTATCTTTTGGGTAGTGAGCTCTCCATCAGTGAAACCTTTGTAATCGGTGTTGATATTATTTTATATTGTGATCTAATCCTCATCATGGTTTTTCCCTTCTTGGGTTTTCCACATAAATGTAGTGTTTCTTTATGCATGGTGTTTATTTAGTTTTGTTTCTATTATTTTCTTTCATGATAAATCATTGTAACAAATTAAGGCATAATTTAATTAATATGGATCTAAATGTTTGTGAGAGCTTTGAATTTTTAAGGTACAACTCATTCACCCCCCTCTTAGTTATCTTGTGCATTAAACACCACCCCCATCTAATATTCCTCAGTGTAGTGGTAAATAATATGATATTTTTGAGAAACTATATAATACTCCAACAAATATCTCCCTTTGGTACTTGATTCAAACATCACCTACATACGACGTGATACTCCAAGAGGCTTTGTAGAAGGTTGATGTCTCAATTTTTATCCAGCCAAACAATGTAGACACCTTTTTTAATTGTATGAAAGTGAAAAAGTTGAGTATTATGTATTACCTTGACATGAATTACCCTCACTTTAGATCCAAAATAAACATGAATCTTTAATGATAATGGTGACATCATTAATAAATTTAGGGTTAGAAAGACTCTTCTGGATAATGGATTGGGTCTTAATGATTGTAGAATTGATCTCCTAGATAAAATTGGTGTGGATAATAATGTTATAGAGCCTAATGATCTTTCTATTCATGACTTTTATAATGTTATTTCTAGTGTCAAAAAATCTCATCTCTGATGTTTTAACACTTGTTTGGGCTCTTCTTATAAAATTGAGCTTGATGTTGCCTTTATTTAGTGTTGTAATGTTTTTAACACATTCACATTAGATCTTTGGCCCTTGTGAACTAAATGAACCTAATTGTACCTATTTTAGGTGTTGTAAAGTTTTTTACCACACTTTCACACTTTTCTAGGGTTGTCATTAATAATTGGGCTTCTTTATGCTTTATTTGGCCTTATTTTGCATCAACAAGACTTAATTAATGCATCTTTCAAGGATAATCCTGACATAAACCAATATCCAATCATAATTCATGTCTTTTTAAGTTGTTTGGACCAAATTTAGTGATTCGAGACTCATAAGCCACCTTGGGCGTATGGGTCCCACCTAGGTTGTAGGGCCTTGACCTGGATTTTGTTCCATCTAAGAATTTTTGAAAATTGTGTCCCATAGTTAGGCCTAATGGGACTCATACGCCACTTCTAGTGTATGAGTCCCATGTGGCCTAAAATTATATTTAATTCAAATTATTGGTGGGATTTTATCTACCTAGATTTGATGTTGGCTTGTAGTGTTGTAATTTTGAGAAATTTGGCATAAACAATGAACCAAAGAGAAAATAGAGTGGATGTGAGTGCCCACTTATTCTCTTTAGGTCATTCAATAATGTCCTAGGAACCCAAATTGGATTGATTATCAACCCCAAAGGGTGATTCAATTCTCAATAAGGAAGACCTATGAGGGGTTCTTTTAGGCTTTGAAGGGTTCACCACCAAGCAAAAGCTTGGAAAATACAACTTAACATTCAACTCACAAAACCTAGTAATTTTAAATGATGAGTGGAAATAATGAAATAATGCAATAGTAAGTTAGGATGTGTGTACTTGGGAAGTCTATAAATGTGATGAGGATTTTGAAAATACAAAGAAGCTATCAAAATATGCTTGGGAGGACTAAGACACCCTTACTATCTTATCAGTCTCGCTATTATTTTTCAGGAAAAATGCATAATCTTCAGATGCTAGAATTGGATTTGAAAGAATCTCTGCAAAATCCCACTTGGAGAACTAAGATTCCCTTGCTACCATATTAGTTTTGATTTGAAATTCTAAAACCTCTAAGTGTGATCTTGAGGTCCAAAGTTTGCACTTCCTTCTTCACCAAGTCTTCAAATCTGAACTTATAAATAACCTACAAAACAAAGGAAATTTCATTGATTGTTTTTGGGGGTTTTCCTTGGTCAAACCCTTTGTTTGGTAATTAAACCTTGATGAAAATGCATAGATCTGAAAATGGAAATGTGTGTGAGCCCTAATCTTAAGTGTGTCTAAGATTATGCAAGCTAGAACATGGAGAAACCCTATTCAAATGTGTTAGAATAGAATTCCTAAGATGAAAATGAAAGTGAACTACAAAGGAGATCTCACATCACCCTAATAAGTAATCAACATGAAATGATACCTTCCTTAGGTAGAAAATAGAACAACAATGGAAAATGGAATCACTCAAGAAACAAGTCCTTAGGTTTGGAAGTATGGCTAGTTGCATCTCCAACCTAGAATCTCTCATGATCCTCCATAGGAATCCATCATCAGTCTTTGGCAATGCTAGATCTTGACTTGAAAATAGACTTGAAAAACCTACAAAAACACAATAGAATGCTGCTCCAAGACTTCAATTCCTTACTACTTGAAACTCTCCTTCTTTCTTACTTCTTCTCTCTTCAAAAAAATCTTCACTTCTTAGGTGAAAATAGGGTGTGAATCTTACTTTTATAGGCATTTGTATCTAATAACTTGATTAGTAGATCCCAAAGTTCAAGAAAATGCTAATTTGAATTAAATATTTTCATTTCCTACTCTTAATTCTTGAAAATAAAGCCCTTAGGACTAAGATGCCCTAGGTGGAATCTAGGTCCCACTAAGGGGGACTAAGACACCACTACGGGCGTCTTGGTACCATTAGGCTTATTTTGCAATTTTGAAAGTTGGGTTACCAAGATTAAAGATTGTTTATGGATTTTGGTCGGGTTTATAGTTGAAATATGCCTTGGGATGCACCAAAAGGGGTCTTAGGGGCCCATAATAAGTGACCTGAAGAGAATTTAATGCAAGAGGTGCTAAAATAGGTCCAAATTAAGTATGAAAATGTAAACGTATGCATTTTTCTACACTACAAATACAAGGTTATTTTACTCATTTTCTCCTAACCTTTCAAGTATTCATGCATTATAGAAAATTTGAAATCACAAGAGCATTCAAGTGTTTACAAGAGCATCAAAGAGTCTTCAAGAGTTGATTATCAAGTTTTCTGGAGCATAATTCAAGTATCAAGCATCATGTCAAAGTCATCATGCATCATGTTTGTTTTTGAGCTAACATATTTGATGTAGGGTTTCATGATTGAAGCTAGCATTCTATTTAATATCTACCACATTCAAGAAATATTCAAGATCTAAATCCATTGGAGCTACTTCATACATGTTTTTAGCACTTTATTTCTAGGGTTTGGTGAGTTGCAACATTATTTTTTGTTCATTCATCATTCCTTTATCTTATTTGATTTTACAAGGCTTGATTACCAAAATGGGGTTTGACCAAGGAAAACCCCTTTACACTAACAAAAATACATTTTTACCTCTCTTTAGTGTGTGATTTGTAGATCTAGGTTGAAGACATATTAAGAGAAAGTTTTCAAAGTTGTCACCTTGCTTTGGAGATCAGAAAAAGACATCTACATGTTGCAAATTAGAGATTCAAACCCAAAGATTAGGTGGAAAGCATAGTTTAGACATTGAAGAGAAGATTTAGACTTTGAATAACTAGAAAATCCTAACTAGACTGATACACCACTTCTAGTGTATGAGTCCTAGTACAATGAATTTTTTAGTTTTCAGAAGTTCTAGACAGATCTCTGCCAAAGTTTTGTTCTACCCATAAACCCTAATCTGGGACTAAATAAGATAGAATGGCACATGACTCCCAACAAGCATTAATTTTAGTGTTTTTAGCATTTCAATTATTTATCTAGGCCTCTACATATTTCTAGGTGCACACCTCTGATCTTCCAACTTTCTATTATGATTTACATGTGTTTTAAGTCATTTAGTGAATTTTTGCATTGCATTAGGTTTTAGCATTAGGTCTTGCATTTGATTATTATTTCAAATCCCTAACTTGGTGGTGAACCCCTCTTTAGTTTCTAATCATACCCTAAGAAACCCTATTGCAAGATCTCATTTCCCTACTTTATCCTTGGATTGAGTTCTCTAGGGTTTCCTTGAATGAGAGTGAAAAAGATTGTTGTTCTATGTCCTAAACCGTAACCAACAATAATTTTCCACCTTTCTTTTTGGTGAACCTACATTTAGAACATATTAATTTTGATTTTGTGTGCATCATCATCCTAGATCTAGCTTGTATTAACATTGCATTAGGGTTTGCATTAGTTAATTGGCATTCTAGGGTTTCTAAATATTGCATTAGTGAAAGTGCATATAGGTTACACTTTTGCATCTTGTATCATTGAAAATCATCTAAAATCTACATTTGCATTTAGTCTAAATATCATCCAAACCAAAAATAATAAATATCACTTAATTTATTTTGAAATTTATAAAAAGAACCCTCACTGGGACTCATATGCCCCTATAGGAAATTTAGTCCTAGTGCAGATTTTAAACTGCTTTTTCTAGAATTCAAAACTCTGTTTCTGAGCTCCTAATTTCTATTGATAACTTTTTGTTTCATTTCATTTAGTTTAATTTCATTTGAATTTAATTTACATTCATATTGCATTTAGTATCCCCTATATGATCATTTCTACCTGGTATCCTATTTATAATACTATAGTGAGATGAGGTTCAAGACTCATGTCATCCCACGATAGCATAATCATCATGGATCTTGGGTTGTCTAGCTCTTTCACTCCTAGTGTTAAAATTAGTTCACTAGGAATGGACCAAACCATTGACAAATATTTTTCTTCAAGTAGTGTGACGCATGTTGAAATAATGGTTTCTATTGTTCTGCAAGAAAATATAATCTAGATCCATTAAGATTTAGCAAACCTAGAAAATCAAATAAGCACTGATAAAATTTCAACCACTACTATCCCTACCATATATAACATTCATCGCATGCTTGAAAGTGAAGATGGAGTTGAACTTGTGTGTAACATAGTTCAGATCTTTGGAAAACATCTTACCTCAACCACTAGTTGTGCCTTACCACCGAATAATGTCACAAGCCAAGGAAGAATTCAAATTCCTCCTGCCACAAAAATTGCCTATATTCCTTCCTATACCAATCCTCAAGTCACAACAATGATGCAACCTACTAGTAATGTGATTCATTCCTTGGGTATTTCCACAAGCATCCCTAGTACCTTTGTGGAATCACACACCATATCTCCTACCACCCTACCACCTATAAACATTCCATTCACTTTTCATTTTGAGCACATACACACCTCCACCTTATTCACATCCATACCAACATGCAAATAAATATGCTCTCATAAATCAACTTTTTCAAACTATTTCATCCCTTCAACAACAAGTGTCCACCATTAATCAAAATGAAAATAGCCAACCTACATATTATGTCAAAAGAAATCCCTTGTCCTTAGAGATATTGAGTACACCAATGCCACAAGGTATAGAATTTCTTAGATTTTGAGAGATATGGGGGGAAAGGAGATCCTTATAACCATGTTTTCTCTTATACCTCCTTATATAGTGACTTTATTATTGAGGATAAGCTCTTGGCTAAGTCTTTCCCTAGATCCTTGAAGGATACCACCGTAGAACGATTTTCTTCATTGTCAAACAACTCAATTCATTCATTCAAGTAACCTGTAGAGGCCTTTATAAACCATTTCCAAGTGCATATGACTCCTAAGATGACCCTAGCCAATTTAATGAGATGTAAGCAAAAGGATGATGAAAATATCACAGACCTTATTTCATGCTATCAATCGGTTTACTCCCAAATCGATGTAAAGATTCTTGACCCTCACCTTCAAATGATATTTGTTGAGAACTTGAAAACTAAGATACAATATAAGATTATCATGATGGATTCCCCCTCCTTCTTGCACTTGTGTACTTCCCTTCATGGTTATCAAAATTTGGTTAGTAGTCATGAAACAAAACCCACCTCTAGCCATCCCAAGAAGTTTGAATCCAAAAACCAAAACAATTACCAACATTTTAGAAAACATAATAAAGGGTTCCTTCAACTAAATCCCCCTCAACAAACAACTCAAAATTTTGATACCCAAGTAACTACTATAAGGAAGATAACTCCTTTCGTATTTGGGGATCCAACTAGACAATTCACTCCCTTACACGATACCCTCCATAACACAATGCAACAACTTTTAGAATAGAATATGATAACCTTTCCTCCTATTAAGACTCTTGATCCTAATAAACCTTTACCTATAAACTTTAGATCAAATTCTTATTGCCATTATCACCGACAAAATGGGCATGACATAGAACATTGCAAGTGTCTTAAAAATCTTGTGCAAGACCTCATTGATTTTGGTAGGATTTTAGTTGGTGGTGTTAATGATCAAGGAAATAAGTCTATTTCCCCTCCTAACCAAAAACTACAAATATTTACCAACCCCATGCCTAACCATAATGTTTCATTTGTCAAATCTAGTGAAACTACAAAGATTGATGTAATGAATGTTGACATGGATGATGAGAACATGGACACAATTCAACAAAGTCCTATGGAAACTAATCAGCAAGATCCTACAGAACAAAATCCTATCAATGGTTTTGTTGCATTGGTTGAAACTCAACATCGTAAGGGACAACATAAAAATCCTCCTCGCATTGCTTTCTCATCTAAAGATATACTCAAACATGCACCGCATGGTCATCTTTACATAGAAAAATGAATCTATGATAAGCCCACTAATGGGATATTAATAGATCTCATCTATGGAGAGAATGTGATCATTGAAGAATTCTTACTTGTGCATGAGCTCTACTAAGAAACATATTATAAATCAAAATTATGGATAAAGACACATAATGGTTTCACTTGCCCTACGATGGGATCAATCACCTTACCTATACAAATAGGGTCGAAAACATTAGATGTCTCATTCTCCATCATCTCAACATCAAACCAATATTATGTGAATCTTGGTTACGTGTGGCTATGCTCCATGGAAGCCATCCCATAAGTCATGCATAATTAAATTTTCCTATTAACAATGGCATCTTTACTGTACATCATAGTGTCTTTAACCCTTTGTCTTTGCGTGGAAACTTTTCATTGGATTTCTTTGGGTCGAGCCTATGGAACCTATAAAACCTCGAGAAGAATTATTTTTCAAATCCTACAAAAATTTTAAGGCAAAATGCATAGCAAAACTTTCCCTTGAAAAAATGCCTCAACCCATGACCGAACCTACAATCCTTGATGAAACCATGATTGAACCTACAAAAATTCCAAACACCCAAGATGAACCTAAGACAAATCCTTTGCCTATTTCCTATAAAAGGTCAAGAGATAATGAAAATAATTCTATCACACCTCCTAAAATAAAACAAGTTTACAAAAGCTAAAAAGAAAGTGGTTGAGAAACATTCCATTGTTCCTTCAGTTCCTCCCCTTAGGCAAGAAATGAAACCTATGGTTCATAAAACCGCTCCTACACAAACACAACTTGACAACCATACCAAAATAAATAGACATGCTAGAGAGCATAGGCATAGAAATTGTGCTCTTTCTCAAAAGATTGATGAAGAAACAAACAAAGAAAATCTAAATCTAAACTTGACTGAAGCAATGCACAACAAGTCTCCTTCACTACAACAATAAGACCCTTTACTACAACAAGAGCTAAAACCTCTTTTGGATATTATCATCTGACCTCCTATTGTGATTAATTTAGATGATGATAAGGAGATTTCTAAAATTAACGAGGCAGTGCATAATGAATTGAGCACATTGTTTTTCTCTTCTATGAGCTTAAACAACAATTCTCCTAGGAAGAGAGTTGAACTTGGTGATGACCCTAGTTCAACACTTTCTATTGTCCCTTTGGCTAGTTTTCCACCTTCTATATATGATGAACATGATTGGGATGTTTAAAAATTGCTACTATGTTGACTCTTATGTGCCTTATTAGAATTTTACATCAATTCTTTTTCTTTTGTTTGATTGCATGTGCGTAATGTGATCTCTCATATTATTCTATTTGATGTATTTCTCTCTTTGTGACATTCCTCTATTTGCACCTACATTCTTCTCTATGTCATAAATATTTTTCTTTATCTTTTATTTTTCTTGTGTTTTACTTTTGGGGATGATGCAAGGCGTCGAGACCTTCATGTCTATTCCATGTTGACTCGAAAGGTTTTTCTTTGTTTTCACTCTCTTTGTTTCATTCTTCTTGTTCTATGATTATTTGGGGAATGATGACAGTTTCGAGCTCTCTAAAAATATTGTATCAAAAACATACTAACCCTAAATCCATGGATTTCTCATGTTTTTGGAGTTTCATTTTTGGGGCAACCCTTCCCTTTTTAATCATAGATTTATTTGGAAACATATGACTTGGTATAGGGATTTCCATGTTAGCTCTCATGTCTTCTTTATTGTTAGCATTTATCATGTGCTACTTTAAAGTAATTTCTCACAGTATAATGTTTAGCAATTTCTTTAAAGTGGGGGCATACATTGGCATTATTTTTTTTTCATTTCATATTTCATTTTGTAGTCTTCTTACTTCATGTGGCATGTCTTTCACTTTGTGGTGACATTGGTTGTGATGTCCCTCAAGAGCGTGATCTCTCTTAGCATATTATATTCCTCTTAGTGGCTTGTTGTGACACACTGCATCCCCTAAGTTGTGAATCTTATATTCTTCAATTGGTCCTCTCTTGGAGACATTAGACACAATTTTCCCTAAGTTAAAGACCTTACATGAACTAAGAAATATACCTTTGAATGTTCCTTACACTATGTTGCATTTATATTTTTTGTTATATGGCCACCTTGCATAACAAACTTTTCTTGCCTATGGAGCCATCTTGTTTATTCATGAGTATCACACATACAAAGCTTTATGTTCCTCATGAATCTCGAAGTTCATTGTTGTGTGGCACCTTATCAAAGTTATCAGGAGGTATAAATTTGGTCTAGTTGGACGAGAAGCAAAACTTAGGCATGACTTTCCCATAGCCACTTGCTTGTGTGTGTGTATGTGTCTCACCTCTTTGGATACTCACCCAATGGACAACCTAAAGTTATGCTACCTCAGAGTGAGTGTGCATTTTTAGACAAACAACCTAGATCTGATCCACATTGTGATGGAAAAATGATCAAAGCTTGATCTACCCCTTCTTTTAATTCTTCTTCTCCTTGTCTTTGGTAGTGTATTCTTGTGCCTTTTTGTTGCTCCTTATGTCATTTTTCATGTGTGTTCTCTTTTTCCTATGTTAGTTTGCTATAAAACCTTGATCATGGGGGCTTGCGCAACCCTGTTGGTCAATGTTGTCCTATCCCACTAGCATTGGTATGATTGAAACCCTCTTGATGTGATCTCATCGACTTTAGTGTGAGTTTGAAGAAATTTCCTCATCTCACTAAAGTGGGGGCTAAATGTAGTTTCAAAAAATGTCATTCGTGACATTTTCACACTTATTTGGGCTCTCCTTATAAAATTGAGCTTGGTGTTGCCTTGATTTAGTGTTGTAATGTGTTTAATACATTCACATTAGTTCTTGGGCCCTTGTGAACTAAATAAACCTAATCATACCTTATTTTAGGTGTTGTAAAGTGTTGTACCACACTTTCACACCTTTCTAGGGTTGTCATTATTAATTGGGCTTATTTATACCTTATTTGGCCTTTTTGTATCCACATGCCTTAACTAATGCATCTTTCTAAGGATAATCCCACCATAAACTGACATCTAATCATAATTCATGTATTTTTAATTTTTATGGCCCATACTTAGTGATTTGGGACAAATATGCCACCTTGGAAATACAGGTCCCACCTAGGTTTTAGGGCCCCGATCTAGATTTTTCATTTCTAAGCATTTTTGAAAATTGTGTACCATAGTTAGGCCTAATGTGACTCATACTCCACTTCTGGTGTATGAGTCTCATGTGGCCCAAAATTAAATTTAATTCAAAATATTTGTGAGATTTTATCCTACTATATCTAATGTCGGCTTGTAGTGTTGTAATTTAAGGAAATCTGGCATATACAAGTATAAATAGAAGGTTATTTAACTCATTTTCTCCCAGGCTTTCAAGTATTCATGCATTATAGAAAATTTGAGTTCATGAGAACATTAAAGTGTTTACAAGAGAATCCAAGAGTCTGCAAGAGTTTATTATCAAGTATTTTGGAGCATAATTCAAGTATCAAGCATCATGTCAAAGTCATCATGCATCATGTTTGTTTTTGAGCTAACATTTGTGATGTAGGGTTTCATGATTCAAGCTAGCATTCTATTTGAGATCTACCACATTGAAGTGAGAGTCAAGATCTACATCCATTGGAGCCACTTCACACATGTTTGCAACACTTTATTGCTAGGGTTTGTGAGTTGTGACATTACATTTTTTTCACTCATCATTCCTTTATCTTATTTAATTTCATTACAAGGTTTGATTACCAAAACAAGGTTTGACCAAGGAAAACCCCTTTCCACTAACAAAAGAAAATTTTCCCCTCTCTTTCATGTGTGACTTGAAAATCTAGGTTGAAGACATATTGAAGAGCACATTTGGAGAAAGTTATCAAAGTGTTCAAAGTTGTCAAAGTTGTCACCTTGCTTTGGAGATCAAAAATAGACATCTACAAGTTAAAAATCAGAGATTCAGGCCCATAGATCAGGTGGAAAGGATAGAGAAAACATTGAAGAGAAGATTCAAAATTTGAATATCTATAAAATCCTAACTGGACTGATATGCCACTTCTGGCATATGAGTCCCAATACAATGAAGTTTGCAATTTTCAAAAGTTCCAGACATATCTCTGCCAGATTTTTGTTCCTACCTAAAAACCCTAATCTAGGACTAAATCACCTAGACTAGTGTACATGAGTCCTAGTAAACATTAATTTCATTTTTTTCAACATTTCAAGTCTTCATTCAGGCCTGTACAAATTTCCAAGTGCACACTGTTGATCTTCCAACTTTCTATTATGATTTACATGCATTTTAAGTCATTTAGTGAAGTTTTGCATTGCATTAGGTCATGCATTTCATTAGTCTTTCCAAGCCCTATCTTGGTGGTGAACCCCTCTTTAGTTTCTAATTAGACCCTAGGAAACCCTATTGCAAGATCTTATTTCCATACTTCCTCCTTGGATTGAGATATCTAGCGTTTCCTTGAATGAGAGTGAAGAAGATTATTGTTCTATGTCCTAAACCATAAGCAACAAAAAGTTTACACCTTTCATTATTAAGTGATCATTAGGGATTATCACACTATCCATTAAAGTAGGACTTATGATTTTATCTACCCCTATCCATATCATGTCAAGACCTATTTCATACAAGATTCTCCTAGGTAGACAATTGATTCATGTTGTGAAGGGAGTCTTCTCTACTCTATATCATGACATGATGTATGAATATAATAACAAGATATATATGGTAAAAGTGCATGAACAAAGTTACAATTTATAAGTTGAAATGGAACTTAACACTTCCAACTCTCTTAATACTTTGATTCAAACTTCAAAGGTATAACCTATACATGTTGGATATTGTATCTCATCTATGAAAAAACTCTTAGATGATGATTGGGCTTGATTATATTTTACACCCTCCTTTATGGGAGAGTAAAAAATCTCATAGCCTAAACCTAAAGAGCCTTGTATTTCATTTTCCAAATCTTGTTCTATATCAAAAGATCTGAAGAGATCATCTAATGATGGTGATAGATGCTCCTTAAATTCCATCCCTCATGTGTTGAAGATTCCTAACTTTTAAAAACATAGAAAGGATTTGTGTTCTCGTGAAAGAACCAATTATTCTCATGAGTATTTAGATAAGACTTCTTCATCTATGTTGGAATGATATTATGTGTTTGGATACAAAATTCTTTCAAAAAATAGATATGATGCAAAAATGGAACAAAATTATAAAGACCAAGTGAATTCTATACTAGACTTTTCAAAATAGGGTGTAGGTTTCAAACCTTCATCACCGGGTGATCCCACAAATCTAGTTTACAATTTCTGAGAGTAACTGATTTTTGCTGAAATCACATATTTTTAGAAAATATAATTATTTAATCTTGAAAAATTTCCATTTTAAGGATTCCAATTGAAGAGGTTTTGATCAAACCACCTTCAATCAAACACCCTTGGATAGAACCTCACTAGTTTTGAACCATAACTATAAATGAGTCTCCTTTACACCTATCAAAATGCTGATAAAAAATCACTTTTGATTTACCTTTCAGGGGATCAAATGAATTCATTTAAAATTTATTTCAAATAATTATGGTAGTCCTCAAAACGAGCTATCCAATGAATATAATTTTAATATGTTTTGGTTTTACTATGTATTTGATTTTTTAGTTCTATTAAACATAGGTTTTTCATCGAAAATGAAGATCTAAGTTGTGCACATGTGGAAAAATAGTAGATTATAAAAAAAAAAATTGAAAAATATGAGTACACTAGATATTGAATTCCTTGATCCAACAAAAAAAAAAGAATTTCAATATATACAAAAAACGTTACACGTTATATGGTCATGCTATGTCTGAATTGTAATTGGTTAGACTTTGAAACTTGATTAAAGAAAAAATATTCAATAAAAAACTACCTAACCAAGTGGAAGCACCAGATATCAGAGTTACAAATCTAAATTCAAAAGAATTAGAATTTTATCCTTCATGGAAAAAAAGTTATGTATTATACGGTGTGCCACTTTTTAAAAATGTTCTTTTCTAAAAAAAACTAGTTTTCATGGGAGATGGAAAAAGAAGTGCAATCTGATTCCAAAAAAATTGAAAAAAATATTTTTAGAATCTACAGATAAAATGTGACAAGACTCTAGTTCGCATCATCTTCAAATTCCTCAGGGTTTAGCCGCTAGAGGTGCCCGAATGTGAAGATTTAATTAAAAATAATAATTTCACTATCTAGTTTGGCCAAAAATTGTAAACCACTATTGGGATCAGCCCCCTATATTCATCTAATCCTTTATCATCTATTGTATTTATGAAATCTTGTTATAAGAGAGAAATATTTCCTTCACAAGACAAGGGAATGTATCCTACTACTGAGCAATCATATTTTTCGATGCATCTCAAATCCCACTTGATTACTCTCCCTCCGAAAACATGAAATAAATTTTATAACAATAACTCATTTGTGCATATCATCGAGTGCATGGTCATTCTACCAATGAATGTCAGGCCTTGAATATTCAAATAAAAAATCTTCTGTATTATGGTGCTCTCCCTCCTGTGGATGCACCTAATCCCTCTAAACAATAATGATCTTTATCATATGGTGTTGCTCCTTACTATATGGCATTTGCAGGTTCATGTGTTTTCTCATTTCCATTCATTGTGGTACAATCTTAAGTGCAACCATATTTCATCCATGGTAGCAACACAATAGGTTATTGTGTGGTTTTATTTTCCTTTACAATTGGGAGGCAAGGGTAACTATTTTAGGAGATTGTAAGGAAACTAAGGTAGTAAAACAACTTCCTACACTAATCTTCTCATGGGAGTATCACCAACTAGAGATCTAGAGGAAACATTACCACTATCAGACTCTTGGAATGCATCACATTCAATAGTTGTAATACATTTCCCTCATAAAATAGGATTGGCTTATGTAGATACCCTAAATTTTATGTATATTATCAAGAGTTTATTGCAAAAATTCAAGATCATTTCATAATGTCAAAGGCATAGTGCATTCAAGCATGTTGTTGAGCTAGTGTTGTGATGTAGCATTGGAGATCCATTTGCAAGAATTGTTTCATATCCATATTAAAGATCAAGATCTACATTCTTCATGGCCACTACATGTTATTTTGTAGATTTATATTCCAAGACAACTTCCAAGGTATCATCAGTTTATTATTTCATGTTCATGCTTCAATTTCATTATTTCATCATTTGGTTTAATTACCTAAAATGGGTTTGACTTAGGAAAACCCCTATTCACTAACATTCAAAAAAAAAATTCTTCTCTTGAATGTGCATTTTCATATTTACAAGTTGAAGATCAAGTGGAGAACAAATTTGAAACAAAATTGTAAAAGTTGTCATCAATAGTACAAGAAGACAAAAAGAAGGCTAAAAAATTTGCTACAGGTTTTTAGGAGATGACAATCGAGGATTTGAGAGTGCGGGAATCAAGGAACATAACCTAGATCATAGTTTCAAAAAACCTAACAAGGACCCATTTGACACAAAGGCGAATGAGTCCTTTGTGCTGAAAAAATAGCCTTCTTGCAGCAAGGTACATATAATTTGGAGCTCTAAAAACTCTCCTCATAGTTGCTATGACAGTTAGGGTTAGTTTCTAACTATTATTGGAATCTTATCACACACATAATTGCATGTTTTATAGGAAAATTCTACTGGATTATCATTTTGATCAATTTATTTTGATAAAACCCACTTTCTCTAAACAACATTGGCATACCCCCTTCATGGTGGTGCCATTTATAATTCCCCATAAGGTATGGTTACCACTTTTTCCCTTATGACGTTAAGAATTTGTTGGTTTCCCATGATGTTAAACTTTGTGCACCCCCTAAGGTGATTTTTGTATGCTCCCTGAAGCATGGTTTGCATAGTCCTAGCATAATCAATTTTGTTGGTCTATGAGTTTAGAGAATTTTTAAGATGTTCACCTACCATTACAAAACTCACATGCTATTGGAGCCATTTGTTTCATGATTTACCTATCATAATGCATCTTGCTAGCATTGTGAAACCCATCATATTGCATGTACACCTAGCAAAACACAACTTGCTAGCCAATAGATCAATATAGCTTATGAGGGATTTAACATCCTTGTGAGAGAACAATTTTGTTTAAACAACACATTCAATGGATGAAGTTTGATATTTGAGACAAATTTAAGACTGACTTCTCTTTGCCTTACTGACTTGAATCCTTTAGTACTAACCTTGTGTTTTTGTTATTTTATTATTGTTTGTTATGTGTTTGCATCCTATTGGCATTGTTTTTGTGTTTTATTTTGTTTCCATTATGTTATATTATGTGTCTTCACCATGTATACTTCATTTTTACAATGTTGCATTCCACTTCATATGTGTTTTTCCATGGGATCTTGAATCTTGGCAGTTTGCACACTTCCCCTAAATTTAGTGTTATCCTATCTCTTCAATATTTGGATAATGGCATCTCTCTTGACATATTCTTAATTTAGCATGAGTTTGAGCATAATTTATTTCTCTCACTAAAGTGGGGGCTAAATTTAGTGTATTAAATCATCACCCTTGAAAATTTCACACTAGATTTTCTCCCCTATGTGCTTGGACCTAGTTATGCACCCGATTTCCTAAATTATGCATACCCTTTTTTAATTTGAATTCCAATGTTTTATACATGGAAAGTAGCTAATCCTAGTTAGATATAAGGTCCCTTTTACTACAAAACAAAAACACCATGTGGTAGGTGAGCAATATTTTCTTCAAAAGAGAAAAAAATTGTATTCTACATTTTATCAAAGAAAGAGCATATTTTTTTAAGGTTTCTCAAAAGCCCACTTGATTAGTCTTTCTCCTCCAACATGAAATAAATTTTATAGAAATAAATATTTTTATGTATATCATGAACTGCATGGTCATTCCACCAATGAATATCAAGCCTTGGGTAGTAAAATATGACTTATTGATTGAGGTTCTCTTCCATGTGTTGATGCACCTAATCACTCTAAAAAATAATGATCTCTTCTATAGTTTTGTTCCTCACTATGTGGAATTTGTAGCTCCATATGTTTTCTTATTGCCATTAATGGTGGTACAATCTTAAGTGCAACCATATTTTCCATGGTAGCAACATGATATTCTCTTGTGTGGTTTTCTTTTAATTTTATGCTTGGAGGGAAAGGATAATTATTTTTCAAAGGTATGTATTCATTTCAAGGATCCCCTTTCCTCTCTTGTTTCCTTAAAATACCAACATAGCAATCATGTTGGAAATTTAAAGGGGTGTATCACCCAATCCATTCCATAGATGCCTAATGTTATTTGACTTATTGACATACCCCTTTGGGGGTGGTGTTGTTTACAAAACCCCCTGATGTAGCATTGGAGATCCATTTGCAAGAATTGTTTCATATCCATATTAAAGATCAAGATCTACATTCTTCATTGCCACTACATGTTATTTTGTAGATTTATATTCCAAGACAACTTCCAAGGTATCATCAGTTTATTATTTCATGTTCATGCTTCAATTTCATTATTTCATCATTTGGTTTAATTACCTAAAATGGGTTTGACTTAGGAAAACCCCTATTCACTAACATTCAAAAACAAAATTCTTCTCTTGAATGTGCATTTTCATATTTACAAGTTGAAGATCAAGTGGAGAACAAATTTGAAACAAAATTGTAAAAGTTGTCATCAATAGTACAAGAAGACAAAAAGAAGGCTAAAAAATTTGCTACAGGTTTTCAGGAGATGACAATCGAGGATCTGAGAGTGCGGGAATCAAGGAACATAACCTAGATCATAGTTTCAAAAAACCTAACAAGGACCCATTTGACACAAAGTGGAATGAGTCCTTTGTGCTGAAAAAATAGCCTTCTTGCAGCAAGGTACATATAATTTGGAGCTCTAAAAACTCTCCTCATAGTTGCTATGACAGTTAGGGTTAGTTTCTAACTATTATTGGAATCTTATCACACACATAATTGCATGTTTTATAGGAAAATTCTACTGGATTATCATTTTGATCAATTTATTTTGATAAAACCCACTTTCTCTAAACAACATTGGCATACCCCCTTCATGGTGGTGCCATTTATAATTCCCCATAAGGTATGGTTACCACTTTTTCCCTTATGACGTTAAGAATTTGTTGGTTTCCCATGATGTTAAACTTTGTGCACCCCCTAAGGTGATTTTTGTATGCTCCCTGAAGCATGGTTTGCATAGTCCTAGCATAATCAATTTTGTTGGTCTATGAGTTTAGAGAATTTTTAAGATGTTCACCTACCATTACAAAACTCACATGCTATTGGAGCCATTTGTTTCATGATTTACCTATCATAATGCATCTTGCTAGCATTGTGAAACCCATCATATTGCATGTACACCTAGCAAAACACAACTTGCTAGCCAATAGATCAATATACCTTATGAGGGATTTAACATACTTGTGAGAGAACCATTTTGTTTAAACAACACATTCAATGGATGAAGTTTGATATTTGAGACAAATTTAAGACTGACTTCTCTTTGCCTTACTGACTTGAATCCTTTAGTACTAACCTTGTGTTTTTGTTATTTTATTATTGTTTATTATGTGTTTGCATCCTATTGGCATTTTTGTGTTTTATTTTGTTCTCATTATGTTACATTATGTGTCTTCACCATGTATACTTCATTTTTACAATGTTGCATTCCACTTCATATGTGTTTTTCCATGGGATCTTGAATCTTGGCAGCTTGCACACTTCCCCTAAATTTAGTGTTATCCTATCTCTTCAATATTTGGATAATGGCATCTCTCTTGACATATTCTTAATTTAGCATGAGTTTGAGCATAATTTATTTCTCTCACTAAAGTGGGGGCTAAATTTAGTGTATTAAATCATCACCCTTGAAAATTTCACACTAGATTTTCTCCCCTATGTGCTTGGACCTAGTTATGCACCCGATATCCTAAATTATGCATACCCTTTTTTAATTTGAATTCCAATGTTTTATACATGGAAAGTAGCTAATCCTAGTTAGATATAAGGTCCCTTTTACTACAAAACAAAAACACCATGTGGTAGGTGAGCAATATTTTCTTCAGAAGAGAAAAAAATTGTATTCTACATCTTTATCAAAGAAAGAGCATATTTTTTTAAGGCTTCTCAAAAGCCCACTTGATTAGTCTTTCTCCTCCAACATGAAATAAATTTTATAGAAATAAATATTTTTATGTATATCATGAACTGCATGGTCATTCCACCAATGAATATCAAGCCTTGGGTAGTAAAGTATGACTTATTGATTGAGGTTCTCTTCCATGTGTTGATGCACCTAATCACTCTAAAAAATAATGATCTCTTCTATAGTTTTGTTCCTCACTATGTGGAATTTGTAGCTCCATATGTTTTCTTATTTCCATTAATGGTGGTACAATCTTAAGTGCAACCATATTTTCCATGGTAGCGACATGATATTCTCTTGTGTGGTTTTCTTTTAATTTTATGCTTGGAGGGAAAGGATAATTATTTTTCAAAGGTATGTATTCATTTCAAGGATCCCCTTTCGTCTCTTGTTTCCTTAAAATACCAACATAGCAAGCATTTTGGAAATTTAAAGGGGTATATCACCCAATCCATCCATAGATGCCTAATGTTAGTTGACTTATTGACATACCCCTTTGGGGGTGGTGTTGTTTACAAAACCCCCTGAGGCATGGTTTTCCAATTCATCCCCTATGTTATTGAGCATTGATTCATCCCTACAATGTAAGACTTTTGTGTGCTCCCTGAAGCATGATCAGAAAACTAGTCCATTGATTTGGCATAATAAAGCTTGTTGATTCATGTACCTGAGATTTTTTACATGGCCACCTATCATAAAAAAGCTTTATTTCCAATGGAGCCATCTGTTTCATTAGTGATTTAACATCCTTATTATAATATATATTTTTTTTAACAACACATTTAATGGATGAAATTTGGTATTTGAGACAAATTTAAGACTGAGGTCTCTTTGCTTTATTGACTCAAATTCCTTTTTAGTACCAGCCCTTGTGTTTGTGTTTTATTTTTTTTATCTTATGTTACTATGTGTGTACTTTGTGTCTTTTGTGTGTGTGCTTTATGTATTATATGTGTTTTCTTTATGTATTTTGTGTGTTTTCTTCATGTATTATTTTCTATGTTTTCTTTGGGAATGGCTTGGGTATTCCTTTAATATGTACTCCATTGACAATTCATTAAGTTCTTTGTGTGTTCATGAGTCTTTTTTTATCTGAACATTGTGGATCAATGAGATCCTAATTTGGTGGCTTGCATACCCCTCAAATTAGTTTCACCTTGTCTCTTCAATGTTTTGATGTGGATTTTTGTACCATTAGTGTGAGTATGAATGTAAGATGATACTCTCACTAAAATGGGGGCTAAATGTAGTGTCAAAAAATTTCACCCTTGACAACTTCACACTGCCTTGACACCTTATTTTGCCTATAACTTTAATTATTATAATAATTTACCAATTTCAAGGTCAGATTAATAAAATACATTTAAATCCATGTCATTTTTATAAATTAGGGCTAAAAAGTACCGATCACTTTTCATAAGGTGCCCTAGACCAAAAATATTTTTTTTGAATGTTTAAAAATTTTATTGGTGAGATTTTATGATTTGAAAATGACCCTAGGTCAACCCCTACTCAAAAGGATTAACTAAAATGTATATATAAACATTTTTTCCTCTCATTTTGAACATGAAGGAGGAAATTTATGAATGAGAGATCAATGGGAAGGTTATTATGGAGAATTATTGAGTTATCCTCTGCATGCTAGCTTCAAAAATCTATGGTGTATGTGAGCTAACCTTTTGTAGCTATATCAAGAATTCAAGGCATCCATCAATAAGCTTGTGTGGAATCTCTTCTTCAAGGGTTTTCACATCAAGGTAACATTATCATTTGGCATTTATCAATTTCAATCAATTATTGTGAGTTTGGTCTCTGCCTAGCCTAGGACATACCCTCTTGATCATCATTAATCACTATATGAAGAGGTACAAATACCAACATGGGGTTTGATTTAGGCAAGCCCCTATACAACAAAACCTTTTTTGCCATTTTCTTGTGTGCAGGTTAGATCTGAAGGTTACAACTAGTGACAGTTAAAGGATGCAGATTGTAAAGCTTAACTTACAATCCAAAAAAATTTAGATACAAATTCAATCCAGGGAATCATTGTTCCCTAGACCAACCAATTCAAGATAAAATTTATAGTGCAAGCTTCTCTCTATTGTCACTTCTCATATCCTAATCAATTTTGTAACTCTTTCTTTTCTATCTAATAAATAATGGTTTTAAATCTAGGGTTGTATGTCAAATAGGCTTGTCAAGTCACACATCATATTTACCACAACATAGCACATCACAAACATAAATCACTAGAGGATTAACTCTACATTTTGGTAGCAAGTCAGTCATTAAACGCTAGTCAACTTATGTTTAATGTTGAGTAAATGAAAAGGGGATAATCCTAGTTCGTCTAATAGGACCTAGGATCACTTTTCCTATTAAACATATTTGTAATTTCTATCAAGTGTATCCAATGAATAAAAAATTGAATTTATTTTGTTTGGATCTTCATCAACTAATTGTTAGTTGTTTATTCCTTTGTATATCAACAATTAACATAGATTCTTCCTACGTGATAAGGCTGTCTAAATTTTCCATTTCATAGATAATTTTTGTATCTATTAATTTTAAGAAAAGGTCTTTTATGTTAATCTAACTTATTTAGGCTAACTCATTCTATGACAAGGGAAATCTTAAAGGAAATATTCTTTGGAAGAGTAGAAGCATAGGCAGTATGAATGTGAATAGTTATAAGTATTATAACTTAAATAATAAGGGAAAGTAATAGGGTTTAATAGTTCATTCATACCAAGGAGGGTGTTGATAGTTGAAATTGGCTTGATTCACTTAGTTTCATACTTACAAGTGAGGAGTGATAGTATAGACAAGATACAATATTTACCATTGGAAATGAGGGTTTTTGATAGTTTTATAAACATTGATCCCTTTGAGAAAGTTTAAACATTTGAATTTATTATTAAAGAATTGATTGATTTGATCGTATTTAATTGATTGATTTGATCAGATTTAAACACCTAAAGTTATGATTATAACCTTAATTATTTTGGACATATTTAAGTACCTAAAATGGTCATTTTATCATTGATTATTTTGAGTAGATTTAAATTTATAATAACTATGATTATACAACTTAGTCAAATCAATATAAAATTATTCACTATTTATTGTCTTTCACAAGTAATTTAATTTACTCATTGAGAGAAATTTTTTTGAAACAAGAAGGATAGATATTGACATGCATACCTAGTGTTAACATTGCTCGTCGATCCACTAGCGCAGGCTGATCAAGATCTTTCAATGGAACGGGCCTATGCATAAGACACCATGCATCAAACTCAGGTGTGGTACTTGCATCTACTAGTCCCCCTCTCCAGCCCCACTATTGTGCATGTAAGTTGTCAATCTTCTACTCCACTACAATAATTAGAATCATGGCCCCCATACTGCCTCCCATGAGGACCTAGCAAACTCCACAATACATGTCAGCACATCCTATCTCTCACCAAACATCTTAGTACCTATTGGGGTAGGTACATCTCAATGATGTGTTGACTCTCAACTGTATGCCCAATAAAATATCTAAACTGTCAACAAAATGATAAATGATCCTCCTCTCGGGGCCACTGTGCATAATCCCTGTAAAGTCTCCAAAAAAAATCTACCAATGTATCTATGGTGTGACGCCAATACCTTGTGTCTCCAACTCAAGTCTGAGTAATTTCTCCAACATATATCTACACATAGGGCATACACTTGATGAACTGTCTTTATACTGGTGGTCTAAATATGATAATGTGCAACTAATCCCATATCATAAGGAGTGTTGTACCAAAATTGATATTGGTCCCCTCTCCATAGACCACATCATGAAGTTGATAATACAACATACCCAGTAGAAAAATCACCCATGCATGCACTATCCTATCATGCATCATGTTGATCATTACCTCGCCCCATCACACTAGAAAACTGTGACCTCTGCGATCAGGTATCAGTACACCAACTATCAAAGTGCACAACATACACTCCCATATACCATAATCCTCAACCAAGAACTCCTAGCTGATCTCGTACCTGTGCATACCTAGCTGTGCCACATCTTGATGCTCATAGTGGTCTATGAAGGCCTTTTTCCCTTGTTAGGGATCAAAAACCACCCGCTCTCCTCTAATCAAAATCCTGAGAATCTTATAAACATCCTCAAGGATCACTATGGCCTCCCCTATCAAGAGCTGAAACAAGCATGTCTTAGAGTGCCATCTCTCTCCCAAAGCTATCAAAAGAACCCAATTTTCTTGGATAATGGGCATATAGGTCACATGAAACAAACCAAGGTGCATCAATCGATGTTTCTCTATTGTATTCAACTGATCTCTAAATGCATATCTCGTTGAACGAAACTCTTGAGTATAAATAGGTGACAATCATACCTTCCAACACAAACTAATGTCATTACATCAATAAAAATCATCTACCTTGCCTAACCAATCAAAACTATGCAAGAAAAATGAATCCAAACTAAGTAAAATTTGTTGACAGATAGTTATGTTGTTTTGCCTATCAAATATGGCCCACAAATCAAATGTGTCATTTGAACTCGCAGGTGTGTCACGCATTGGTGATTGCAATGTTCAACCAAGTGGTTATGCCACTTCAATGTGGTTGCATCATTATCCTTGGTGATTGCATCACTTTCAAACACTTGCATCTACCAAGACTTTGATTGCATCACAATTTTGTCGATGCACTGTTTAGCTAGGAAATTGTGTTGCATTTTTGCACTTACATCGAACTGCATCCTAGTTGTGGTGCTATAACCTAATGATTACCCTACCCTATGCACTTCCATCGTAACATAATAGTTGTGTGGCAAGTGAACAAAATTGTGTTCTTCACACAAGTAGATGCATCGAACACTAGTTTGACACGACTCAAGACCCGCAGTAAGTGACCAATGCCCACTTCGTGATTTTGATGTTTTTCAGTATATGCATCGAACACTAGTTTGACACATCTATTTTTCCAACTTCGATGCCATAAAACTACTGAAAAACATCAAAATCATGAAGTGGGCATCAGTCACTTACTGTAGGTCTTGAGTCGTCAGGTCGTCAATAGGTCTATACTCGATAATCACGGTGATCTGCCTCTAGAATCATCATCTCCATAGAAGGTCCTCTCGTCTAGAGCTTTGCATTCTCCAATGGGAAATGGTAAAAATGAATTTATTTTAACTCCACCCAAGCCTATTTATTGGGGGTAAATTAGGGTTTGACCTAGGGTTTATAATTGGAGACACTTTTTGGCATGTTTGAAAACAATTTTGGCTGCCCTAAACTTGTCAAACTTTGAAACTGACTTTGCCACCATTTTTTTGGCCACCAAATTGACTATCGGGACACTTTCCAAACTTTTTGGCACCTTGCCAAAATTCACAAATTTTCCTGAGGGGGCATGGATCCTCCACACCTACATTGGGGCATATTCTAAACTAAATTTTCTTTGTCACAATGCGATGAACTGCATCATGACAAAGAGGGGAAAAATGTAGACACAAAAAATAACCTAGGCCTGCAAGCTTTATTTTTCCATGACCTACCATATTTCTTCTGAACATAATTAAATATTTAATTATGTCTTATGGTCCAAATTCAACTATTAATTAAATAATTTTGAATTTTTTAATCAATTCCTATCTTTTATTCCTCCTGATTATTTAAATAAATAAATTACATTTATTTATTTAAATGTGTTTCTAATTTCCTATGTCTCTCTATAATTAAATAAATTCCTAGATTTATTTAATTATTATTTACTTTATCTTTTTCCTCTACAATTAAATAATTTTCATTAATTATTTAATTGTAATTTTGTCTTTTCCTCCAAAATTTTAAAAAAATCATTTATTTAAATTTCCATTCCCATTTTACCACCAAGTAAATAATTAAAAATCATTATTTATTGCCCTGGCCCCACCTCTTTTGAATTAAATCAATTTTTAATTCAAAAGGTCAACACTGCCTCCTAAATCAAATAATTTAAAATTCTTATTTGATTCTCCAACAATCTCTTTTTCTATGCCCAATATCTTCTTGTCACATGAATTTTTGTCCATTGATTTAATTTTACTAAAATTAAATCATATCCATTTCAAATTTTACCCTAATTCTCCCCTAACCCTAATGGCTAGTTGTCAAATTCAATCTCAACTTTCCATCTTAGGGAATTTGTCAACTGTCAATCCTAGCCATTCAACCAAATTTTTTTTTTTATAAAAGGCAACACCAACATCATTTTGTCACTTCATGCTTGAAATTGCTAAGTACACTTGCAATTTCTTGGTCAAATCCTTCAATATTTTGTTGAGTATTAATCATAGGTCATAGTTTCCCATTAAAATCTGATGGAAAATGCTATTTACAACAAAAATGGAGAAGGAAAATGGAGATGAATCATGGAGTGCATGGAGGCTTTTGTGAGATTGTTCCTATGTTTATGCTTTTTTCTCCATTGTACTTCATTGTTAGCTAGGGTTTAGTTTATTTATGGGTATGTGCAGGGTCATCATGGAAAAAACAGGCCCTTAAGTGAAAATAAAATTCAGCAAATCAGAGTTAGGCAACTTGACATAAAAATTTGAATAAGTTATCTATATTATTTCAAAAATATGTAAGAATAGAATCTATAGAAAATTGAATGTAGTTTCTAAACTACTAGGTTTATTTAAAAAAAATAAAAAATATATTTCATGAAAATTTGAAATTTCAATGTCGTAGTACTTAAATTTTAGGGGAAAAATAAGAAGTAGGTGTCTGTCTGACCACCCTAACCACAATAAAACGATAATATTTTTTTATAATATTTTACATATAAGTAGGGGAATCATGTCCTAATGTGATGCATATTTTTTTTTAGTTTTTTTCCAAGTAAATAGTTAATGATGATTTTTTTATTACAAATTTTAAAAAATATAAAAAATCGTACGTCTAACCACCTTAACTTGGTCAAAACTTCATGAAATTCATTTGTTTTTTTAATCTTATAGTATGAAGAACATAGAGTGTGATGCATATTTCAGATTCAGAAAATGTGACACCGTTTGAAATCTATAGATTTTTTCAATCAACCTATCAATCAAGACTTTAGTCATAATTCAAATAGAAAATGAATACTAATTATTTATTAAATTCAAAGTAAGGCATAATTTATATTGGTGGAAAGCTGAGAATATCCTTTAAAAACCCTTTTCATTTCATCAATTTTGGGTAAAAAAAAAGTTGTCATCCACATGGTCCATCATATCACTTAGATATCGCCACTTTTTGGCCCATCATAATCCTGCACATACCCTTATGTTGTTTATTGCTAACCTGATTTTTTCCCTTAGTTATAGTGCTCACTTCTTTTCTTTGATTTTTCCAAAATATCATCCACATAATCTTCAAATATTTTGTGCATCATGTCGTGAAAAATGAGGGTCATTGCTCTATGATAGGTTGATCCTGCATTTTTTAGCCCAAATGGCAGTACGTTCCAACAATAGGTTCATCATGGACAAGTAAATGCAATTTTGTGTCGATCCTCCTTGGCGATTATGATTTTATTATAGCCTGAAAAACCATCCACGAGTGATAGAATTTCATGCATATTTTTAGGTTGATGATGAGTTTGATGTTAGGAAGAGGGAAATCATCCTTCGGACATGCCTTGTTTAAGTCTCTAAAATTTGTGCATATTTTGATGCCCCCAGTCAGTTTTGAGACTGGTACCAGATTTGAAACCCACTCTAGATAATCTATTAGCCGGATGAATCCAACGTCAAGAATTTTTTGTAACTCTAGTTTCACCAAGAGTTCTATCTGAGGGTGCATCTTAATTTTTTCTTTACTGGCTTGGCTTCAAGATAGACTGTTATGTGATGCACAACTACTTCTAGATTGAGCCCTGGCATATTTGTGTATGACCATGCAAAGTTGTCTTTTAACTCTTTTAGGAATGCTACTAGATTTTTCTTTCCTTCATCCAATAGGGATTCAACATAGAAAGTGATCTTGGGTTCTTCTTTTGTTCCCATATTGACTGGAGTGGCCTTTTCCGCTAGTACTGCTGACTTATCTGGGTATATTGCACTAAGGAGGAGATTGAATCCCTTATCCTTGGGTGCCTCAGAGAGATTTTCACCCTTGGATACATCCTTTCTTTTTCCTATTTTAGGATTATAAAGTGCCATAGTGTGGTTTTCACTCAAATATCTGCATGTTAATTGCATTTCATCAATTTAGCAACTAAGGGATTCAATCATCTCCTTGTAGTATGCCCCTTTGTCTAGTTCTATGTCAAAACATGCTTTGTGATCTGCCCATGGTAATTTGCTATGAAGTCCCATTAATTTTGAGACCACTTCATCATTTTTGAATAAATCTAGAAGTGATGGTCCTTGTTGGTCCAAGTCAATGAGTTGTGGGTATACTAGGTGTATTTCAATTGGTTGATTTCTTGGGGTGAAGGATGTTATGGATATCATGAAGAGGGATTTGTTCTCAAATAGGTCAGAAACATCAAGGGGGAATTCATCTAGGGTCATATCATGTGATTTCGGTAACCAATAGGAAGCCTCGGCCCATTTAGTGGAAGTTCCTTTACCAATAGGGGTGACCTTGTTAATAGTACAATCTAGGCCAATATTCTTTAGTCATTTCTCAAGAATGATGGGTTCTAGCAAACCATTCTCATTCTGTCCTAACTTCTCGTTGTTGTTATATCCCTATCCTTTCATTAGTTGCAAGAATTTGTTATGATCTTCCATGGGAAAAGTGGTCACAAGTCGTTCATTTTGATAGAGCGGTTTAGAGACATCCTCCTCATTGACATCTTCTTGGTTCAAATCCCCTAACTTGGTGAAGGTAGATATACCATCTTGAGTGTTTCAGGGTCTTTATTGCTAGATGTGGATTTCTTGTGGGATTGAGGGGAAAGAGGTAGCTCTCCTAACACAAAATTATTCTTAATTAGCTTATAGTTTCCTCAACCATCATCTTGGATCATTTCTTTGATGTTGGGTATAGTCTACACAATGGATTTTTTTTGTTTTTGAGGTAGATGGAAGGGATGATGGGTCAAAAAATGAGGTAGATGGTGTAGGTCCTTCATAATTCTTGTGTATTTGGGGGATCTTATAGAACTTGGCCTCAAGATTTTTGCAATAGTAAAAAGGCTTAGGATCTCCATGGATAGTAATTTATCTACCCTCAAAAGGAAACTTTGCACACTGATGGTAGATAAAATCTATATCTTTTAGGGCATGGATCTAAGGTCATCCAAGCATAATGTTGTAGGGAAGATCAAGGACTAACACCTGGCATGTATTTTTTACAATGATAGGTCCCAATTGAATGGGTAATGTAATGATTCCTTGTGATACCCACTCTTGGTTGTCATATGCTCTAATGGTGGTACTATTTTCTTTCCCAATAATATCTCTTGTATAGCCCAGATTTTTGATCAACTGAAGGGTGCAAATGTTCAAACCAACACCTCCATCTACTAAGACTATTCTAACCTTGTTCTTATGAATGATGATCTCAAGGTGTAAAACACAATTATGAGATGGTTGTGAGGGGAGGTATTGATTTGAGAAGGTGAGAAGATGATTAACAATATGCCCTACCATAGCTTGAAATTGATCAATTTGTATCAATATCCTCAAGGATGGATGATTCAAACAAATCTTTCTCTAAAATTTCCCTATGCATGGGGATAGCCTCAATCTTTCTAAGATTGGTATCTAGGTAGGGGTCTTCTTAAGCTAATCTAGGAGATTGTACTTGCTAGGATTTGATGTTGGAAAAGTAGGTTGTGCCCTAGGTTGAGATGGGACTCCTTGGATAGTGATTTTTCCACATCGTGTGGTGACTCTACACTCTACACTAGGCCCTTTGATGGTGACGATGGTGATGATGCTCTCATAGGAAGTGACAATGTTGGAATAGGTATGCTACACATTTTTGTAATCCTTAGCTTTTTGTTGTTGTTCCCTTTTCTATGATCTGGCATAGGGTTCTTGTATATCTTAAGATCCTAATTACTGACTGGTACATCAATAGATATGGTTTTATTCTCTATAAGGTCTTGGATAATATTTTTGAGCCTCATGCAGTTTTTCATTTTGTTTCCTTTGATTTTGAGAAAGTCACAAAGATCGTTCTCATTGTAACGAGATGGTTTCTCTTGTGGTTCTTGGTAGTTTTCAAAGTTAGGAAGCATTATCAGGTTTGAATCTACTAATTTCTTCATGATGGTCTCAATAGCTTTTGAAAAATTCATGTACTTGCATTTAGGATAGTTGTTCTTGTTAGGGGTTTGCTTTTGTTGTGTTTCGGTGTTGTTGATCTGATTTTTCTAAGGAGGTGTTGTTTGTTGCACAATTTGTTGAATGTTAGCAACTTGATTGGTTTTTAGCCTAGGAGAACTTAGTACAACCTTAGCATCTACCACACCATCATTTTTTATGTTCTTGTTCTTATTTAAGACACGAGGCTTGTGATTTGAACTAGTTGATGGGCGATTATATTTGTAAGCTTGAGTATTTCCCTATGATATTAGAGCTCTCTCAATGTTAAGGTCTCTAGGGAAAATTTCATCATAAGATGTGATGCATTGCATTTTCAAGTGGAAGGCTAGATCTGGATCTAGATTTGCTATGATGATCCCCATTTTTTGTTAATCAGGAAGATGCCACTTGCTCTTACTAGCGCTTTGTATCCACCACTACAAGAAATTAGCAAAAGATTCTCCTTTGATTTTTCCAAGAGTGTACAAATCTTCTAGGATTACGTCCATGTCAAGGTTAAAGGAGAAGTGATCTATGAATTTATCAATAATTTCTTGAAAAGTTTTGATACCAGGAGGTAGTTGAGAAAACCAATCCATTGCAGGACCTGTTAAACTTTGAGGGAAGAGGTGCATGAAATAAGAATCATTGTAAGCCACCTCCATACAAATGATGTTAAACTCCTTGACATGGTCCACAAGACTTCCTCTCCCTTTGTACTTATCAAATTTGGGTATTTCGAAAAATGGGAGGAAATGACACCATTGCGATGTTTTGATTTAGTGGATATGGACATACATTCTATGTATGAGGCTTCTTTTTCTTTCCCATTTGAAGATCCTACATTTCTTGGGATAACACCTTAATTTGTGATGCTAGATCATCTTGCAGGTTTAGTGGAGGAACATATGTTGGGATGATGGATGGGTTGTATGTGGGATTTTGATATGATGATGTTTTTTAATATGGGGTGTATGGTGGTGTGAAATTATGTGAAGGTGATTAAGGTGATGATGTGAATTTTCCTACCATATTTGTATTCATGATGTTCTATTGAGGATTATAGTAGGAACTTTTTTGTTGTTGTTTTTGGGCATACTGCAGAGCTAGTAAGGCTTGCTATTGTTATTGAGCCACAAGGGCTTCTTGTTGGGCTTGTTGTTGTTGTTGCACCATGAGGGCTTGATGTTGGATCTATTGTTGTTGTTGTGTTGCTAAGGCTTCTTGATGGGCTCGATGTTGTTGCTATTCTAAGGTTGCTTGATGTTGTTGTTTTTGTTGTTGTTGTTGTGCTACTTGTTGTGTTGCTAAGGCTTCTTACTATTTTTTTTGCTGTTATTGTGCTACTAGGGCTACTTTCTATTGTTTCTTCTATTGTTGTGTTGCTTGTTGTGCGACTAAGGATTCTTATTGTTGTTTTTTCTATTGGATGGATTGCTAATAAGCTTGTTGTGGTTGTTGTAAAGCTAAGGAATGTGCTTGTAATGTAGGATCAGTTGGTTGTTTGGACATCTATGATGGATTGTGAGTGTTGATTTTTTTAATGGGTTGGGGGTTCCTTTAGTTTAACATTCCTTGTAAGATAGCGGATTGAGATGGAGGAATGTAGATTTGAGGTCCCATTTGATTTTACAAGGTGAAGGGGATTGTGGGAAAAGATGAGGATGCCATTAGATATTCTGATGGTAATAGCACATTCAAACCTTTTAGCTGATTGAAATGGCTCCCTTTACCAATGGGTAGGGGGTTCCCTTATTGTATTTGAGGTGTGACCAAGGTATTACCTTGGTTGATGGGATTCGTAACCAAATTGTTGTTTTGATTTGGGTTGATGATAGATGGGTTTGATGTGGATGGTGGATTGAATTGACTAGCTTGGGTGACCACTTGTTTTGAAGTGTTGATTGGGTTGCTAGAACCACTTGTCAAGGGTTGAATTTGCGTGAGAGTGTTAAATTTCCCTTATTTTCCTACTTGAGGCACTTGGTTCACATTACCTTGTGTAACGTTAGGCATACTTGGGGTATTTGTGGTGAGGGATGAAGATGGTTGCACTCAAAATGTTGAGGTCATTTGGGTGTCATGGAATGTAAGTGGTTTTCCAAATGTTGGTGTCCAACTTGTGTTTTGGGGAAGGTTGGTGTTTAATGGAATGGTGATTTTGTGAATACCCAGAGTTTTGTTTGTTCCTAGACATGAAGTGAGACCAAGGTTGGTTCCTAGCTAAGTTGCAAGACTAAATGTTAAGGGTTGACATGGCACAAGGGATGGATTTGGTTGAATTATAGATGAAGTCAAGCCTTGTGTCAATGATTGTTGAAAAAAATATGGGGAGATTGGAGCCACATTTTATAAGGCTTGATGTTCCATTATTTATTCCCTAGTAAGTCCAAATAGGTTATTCATAATGTCTTCAATCTCATATGGCCTTGATGGAGATGATGGTTATTATGATAGGGTAACTTGACTTCTAGGATCAAATTCTTAAGGATTTGGATCATTGAGGTGAATGTGACTTTCGTTTTCTCCATGATTCTATTGTGTTGTGATCTTATCTTTACCATAAATTTTGGGTCACCTATGGGAGAGTTATGTTGAAATTTGTAATGTTTGAACTCTCTAGTTGACTCAAATCTGGGTAAAAGGGATGCTCAAAGTCCTTTTGGAGAAATTATGATAATGGGATATGAAAAGGTGGATGATGTGGAAAGTGATATTTGTTTGATGTTTGATGTTTGATAAAGGATGTTTATGAGCTTGGAAATCCTTAGGGTAGACTCGTGACCTTCAAGATAAGCTAGTTCAAAAATGATAACTAACTTAACCAAATGCATGGAAAATGATACATTTCACATACAAAGTAGCCAGGTTATGGGTTGGTTTGATAGATGTTTAAGTCCAAAACTGCTGGTGTATTTAATTTTTTTGCAAAGATAGGTGCTCTGAAGGATGAAATTTGATGGAGGGGTGAGTGAAGTGTTTGACTCAATGTTGACCTAAAGTGAACATTTGTTTGATAGGACCAAGGTAGTGAGAACCATGCTAGACCTCTAAAGTTTTCAAATCCTAAAGACCTAATGTTTTAGATAGGTTCATTATCATGAAAAAGACTAGGGTTTTCAACAAAAAGGAACATATACAAGTCTGGGTTGTTCCTTGAAACACGTTTTTTGAATTTGTATACCAACTTGGTTCTATTTTGTGAAGTACTAAAAGGTATTTTTTGAGAGATTTTGGACTAAGATGCCTAATTTTGAAATGACAACCTATAGACCTTCTCTTGGGGATTCTGATTTTGTGTGAGATCATTTAGAAAAGTTCAAGTTTATGGAAGAAAAGAGGATATTTATTTCCACGTGGGTGGTGGTAATATGGGCTTTCTAGCCTCAATATCGGTTTGTTCCTCTTATTTGTCTAAGATGTTTGCTACATTTCTCCACTGAATGGGTGTTTCATTTGTTTCAAAAGTGAAGCTTCTCAAACTACTAATTATATCAATTTTTTCCCCCTCAGGAGTTCAAATTTTCATTGAATAATAGCAGTTGTAAGGTCAGGTTGTTCAATGGGAGTAATCAATCTCAAAATGGTTGTGTGGGGTTCAATTTTTCAAGTTATTTTTCTTAAGTTAGTTTCTTTTACCACAAACACTTGTCTTGATTAAGTTTTTTCAAACTAAATGTCTATGTCAAAAACATCATAAATTTCACAAGGTCCATTTTGTGAAAATCATAAGGTTGAAGCCATAGTTTCTTATGTTGACTTTGGGATGTGTGGATTGAGATATAAGTCAAGATATTTAGAAATATCTAAGGATTGAAATCCTCGGGACAAGAATTAATATCAAGGCTATTTCAAAAGGTATCCATACTTACACCAAAGGGTTTGAAATTTTGAGGAAGATTGTTAATGTTTGTTTGTAATGTTTTGAAACCAAGCAAAGTATTAAAATAGCTCACAAGCATTTACCATCTTAGATTCAGAAGATACTACTTGCTGAATTCCCACTAGATTTCTACAAACACTAAGAAAATGAAGACAAATAGAGATTTGGCGACACTGGCTCCCCTCTATGGCACACACTTCTTGGCACCGCCAAATCTCAAATCTTGAAAATTTGAAGATCCTAAGGATTTTTCTATTTCAACAATTGAATAGTACAAATGTGGGGCAGCTTTAGAATGACCATTCCTGCACCATCAAGCATGAAAGTTTTTGGCTTCTAAATAATGGTTCTTAGTAAGAGTTTTCGTTCAAGGTGGCCATGCACGTGGCAATATTAGCTCAAGATTATTTCAATCAAGAGGCCTCCCAGTCTCTTCCTAAGAATATATTTTCACATATCACATGGATACTAAGGGTGACACTTGTTAGTATGACACATTTGCACTTGTTGTTTATGACATTCATCACAAACAAATTTTTATATAATGACTTGAAATAGCTTGGCTTTAGCTCGTTACCACTTGCGTCGTTCACTCCATTCGAAGCGAGGAGGAAGGACCTCAAAAGATAAATAAAATCAAGGAAGTACATTTGTAGTTCGATCTCCCAGTTTGAATGAAAAAAGGAGAGAACACACACAACACCTTTTCCTACACTAGCATAGGGTTCATTTTAATCCAAATTGATAGATGTGGGTGATTATATAAAATTTCAAGGAATGTTTCTAATTCTCAAGATCATCGAGTGGTGCGGGAGAAGTGCATACACGTTCAATAAAAATAATTTAAATCACAAAACATGGCAAACACTCATTAATTTTAACCCCTAAAGCTAAGATGAATTCGTTTCATGCACCAAACAAAGTGTTAAGTTGTTTTGTTCAATTTTAAACCCAAAATAAAATGATGAAGTGAGTGTTCAATTATAGTCCCGTTTGAGCACTCTTTTTAAAACCCAATTGAAAACTAGTGTGGTCCTAAAGCATAAAATGAAAAGAATGATAAATGGGTTATAATTTCCCCAAAAGCATCAAAATTATTAGTACAAATATAATATTTAAAGATGAGAATGTGTCTTTACTTCAAATTTTATCATCCAACCTATAAAATTGAGTTAGCCTAAAAACCAAAACAGAGTCAGAGGCATGTTAGTGATCAAATGAAGTGAAAAAATTAAAGCACATGTTAAAAATTGATCGCCATTTTTCTTACTAGAGAAGGGTGTTGTTGTTCATGATAACGTCACTATAAATCATATGAGCATCGCTCTAGTGAGTTTGGGCATCGCTTTGTAGAAAACTATTGATGACGATAGTGTCATGATTTTGTAGCATCCCGATTTGCAAATTTCAATACCTCTAAAAGTATTCAGCATCATTGTTTAGTTTAATTAGAGCTAGGATATTAAATAGGTGTCACTATTTCTAATGATGATAGCATCACTTTATGGCAACACCCAACAAAGGTATCGCTACAATTCTTTTGGGCGTCGCTATATCCTATAATAACAAAATAATGGAATTCAAGATAGAAATTGATTAAGATTGATAAGTTTTTCCCTCCTTCTAGTGCCAAAATGTGACCAACGAATTAGCATGGGTTGATTACACTTGATCCATGAAGAATCAAAGCATAATGAAGCCACTAATGTTAATCTCAATAGGATCAATCAAATGCAAATTAAACTAAACATTTATCAAAACCAAGCATTCTAAACTATGAAAGCGTTAAAAATGCTTACTCTAATCAAGTGAAAGTTATCCTGTTGGGGGAGTGGTGTCGCATTGATGTGGAACAAAAACCTTTTCCCAATCCTGTGGATAAATGAGCTTGTTCCAGTCAGTTTCATTGAAGAAAACTAATGGAACAATTGTGAGATGTGTATGAAAACATGATTTTAATCTAAATAAGTATGATGCAAGCTAAGTTAACATGATTTTATGCTAAAATGATGAAGATATCCAAATGCAAATCTAATCTAGATGGATTTTAAACTAAAATATTCAAACCCTAATTAATAAACAAGATAAATGGATGCATTATGTGATCATGGATGCCATTAATGGAATTTTAAAGCTAATTAATGCAATTCAAATAAACTAAAAAAGATGCTAAATGTTTGCTAAATATGAGTGTGAGTGTGAGTGATTTTAATAGCATAACTTTGATGTTAAAAGATGGATCCATTTATCTCCAAATATTGACCTATTTATAGGAGAGAAAATTATAAATGAAGGGTTGAGATTAAAACAACTAATTAACAATCAAGGATAGAAGAAGTGGGAGGAATGGATCATGGATTCTCATCAATAAATGAGAATGAAAGATGAGATTTTAATCAAGGGTTAATATTCCTTCAAACAAACACACTTTTGACCTATACAGGAGGTCACAAGTTAAATTTCACAAGAAGTCACAAGTTAACTTGCACATGAAGTCTTGTAAGAATATTCCCTTTTTCAAATGAGTGAGGAGAGAGAATATTCTTTAGAATATTCTCATGGGTGAGGGAAAAAGGTTAATAAGTTAATTAAAACCAAATTAAATTATGCAAAAGGGGGAGGAATATTGCTTGTGAATATTCATTTTGGAGGAATGTGCAAAGGAGGAATATTCCCTTGCAAGTGGGTGGAATTAGATTAATTAAGTAATTGATAATTAAACAATGTTAATTATGCAATTAGGGGATTAGAAGAATTATATGATATTCATTAAATAATGCGATTTAATGAAAAGGGGAAAAGGTGATGAAATTTAATTAAATAACATATGGTTATTTAATTAAATAAGAATATTTAGGGATTTTAAATTAAATAGCTTGATTTATTTAATTTAATGAGATGAAATGTTAGCATGAAAAGGGGTGAATTAACCCGATTAAATTAATGAGGTTAATAAATGCAAATGACATAACTAATTAAATAGCTAGGCTAATTTACTCAATTAAGTGAAAAGTGGATGGGTTTTAGGAGGAAATGATGTTAGTATACCTAGTTCAAGTGCATGATATCATTCAGGACATTTTTTAGTGTCTACAACCATTAATGAAACCAGGTATAAATATTATTTCAAGTAAACTCTACAAGTTCTTTTTGCATATGTTTGGTTCCAGAAAAGGGCTTTCTATCTAGTTAAGTCCTCAATGGACTAGTATTTGTTTCATTTGGATTCATGCAAATTTAATATGTAGGCAATAATGGGTAATGAAATTTTATAGAATTAAGTTGTTAAAAATGCTTTGTTAGAATTTACCCTAATTCATGTGTAGAATATCGATATACTAATCATGTAGGAAACCAGAGAAAACATGAGTACCTCATGAAAGAAACAAGCCAAAGAGGATTTTGAGCTTCCAATGTCACAAGAAACTCCCAATTATGGCCTAGTGACAGATAAACATTTGGGAGATTTCAATAAAAATGATTTCATGGATAGGGTTCAACGGTCTGATGCTAGCCCTTGTGCCAATAACATGGCTTCCAATAGGATGAATTTTGTGATAGGGTGTTTACATTAGAAATGGAGGCCCCAAAGTTAGTTTTGTAGTGCATGAAATGGTATTATGCTACCAGAAGGGTAGTCTTTAAGGAAGGAAGGGTATATGCAGACCTATCCACAAAGGGTTTCTCCCACACCTTGGAATTCCAGTATTCATGAAGATGCACACATTGGATATCAAAGAGTCAGCTAAGGAATATATAAATATAGAAGAGCATAATAAAAAGGCTATTAATTCACTTGGTTCTAGGAGAGACATAATCCATTAGCTAGAATGCTAAAGAATATATTGAGGTTCGTTTGTGTTCAGTAAACGTATGACATAATAACCTTGTTAAGCATAATGGTTGGTTGTAGAGATGCTAGTAAATTTAAACCATGGATGTATGAGGTTATCAAGCATATGAGGGGTAACCCTATTCGAATTCATTAGTTTAGGTTTATCAGTGACATGTTATAAGAATACATCCAATCATTCCTAACTAAAAAGCGGTTCACTATGTCCTCATACATTGTGTATTTGTGTACCCTAAAGGAAAATATTCAAGGATTAAATAGAGTGGGAATTCTAGGTCAAGAACTAGGGTAAAAGTTCGTTTACCAACATTTCTCATAGATTACCACCAATCAATATCATAATCACTATTGTAGGGTGAATGATGCCTCTTTCAATGAGGCTAGTCAAGATATTGGAAGGGGACAATATCAATAGAATTCCCCTTGAGGCACAAGAGGCCATTCACTATATGGGGTGCTGGTATATCCAATTCTTCATATTTACTTATATCAGAATTGAAGGGTTCTCAAGTTATCCTTGAATGCTACCTAAATACCCTATGGATAATATAGTGTTGTTAGAGTTTGCAAGGTAGGTTTTTCCATCACATGAAGCATACTTGTAAGCCCACAAGAAGGGATCAGCCAAATTTCCCATTTTTGTAGGGAGTTATAAGTACATTTCAACTTAGAGTGCTAAATTGTGTGATGGGGAATTGAAGTCAAATGGGTTGGAAGAATTAATGTTTAAGAGAAATAATTTTTACCAAGTTAAGATCTTGGGTAAACAGATGAATATAAATTATGCCCACATCCCTCATCTAGAGTATTTTTGGGGGATTGTGAAGATGAACATGAAGTCAGGAAATAGTCCTATTATAGGTTGACAATAGCCCAAATCAAAAAGTTTAGGATGCATCATGATCTAGAGGAGATGAATCTAGAAAATGGTGATGTTATAAATCCTCTTAATGATGAAGACAAGGTTTATAATGAGTCTATTCTCGACCTTGATTGGGAATGGCCAAAGATGAAGAATATAGATGAAGTCTCTAGGAATGTAATCCGATATAGCCAGTCTGAGATAAATGGATATATCAGGTTGCTAAAGGAGGTTAGAGTAATACCTACATACCCTCTTAGTCGAAACCTGGGAAGCATAAAATGATAAGCAACTTGGGATATGATGATTTTTTTGATAAGAAAAATAAATTCATGGAGGCCAAAGCCATTGAATAAATTAAAGAAAGGATCACTAAAATTTCAAGCCAAGAAGTTTCATTGGCTTCTCAGTTGGATGATCTAGTTAGAGAAACTCTATCTATTCCTACATTTTTTTTTTAAATTCCAACAATGGCATATTCTTCCACAACACTTCCTAGAGAATAACCCTTGACCATAGAAGAAATGTTTATGAATATGCAGACAAGGTCAACATCTCAATAGATAGCTACCATGTTTACTTCTCCCCCCTCAACTTGAGTACAATGACAATGAGACAAACCCTAGGAGAGGTGCATCTAGAATCAAAGGGAACACCTGTGATAACAATAGACCGTGCCCTAAGGGAGGAAGAGAAATGGACTTCTATTATATAGCAGATGCAGGAATATAAGCAATAAAGAAAAGATTTCAAGGATCCAAAATGATGTTGAGAAAGGGCATGAAGTAGAGGTATGTCTAGATGTTGAAGAAGATATAGAAGCCATGGTGGGTCAGTTCACTCAAGGAGTGGAGAACTCAAAAGAAGTTGTAATGATAAAATATGTGTTAACTTAGGATGAACAAATGGGTGCCACATCTCAAAACCTAATTTCATTTATTGATGAAGATGAAGTGCATGAAGGAGCACTAAACAAAGATGAAGTTGAGGAGCAACCTCAATAAGAGAAATTTGAAAGAGAGACTAATTTCAAACAACCTCAAGTTCAAGGAAAGGTCTAGATATAGGAAAATATGTTGATTCAGCCCAAACCCTGAATGAACAAAAAGGAGATGGAGAAAATTTTGATTCTTCAAGTCAGCATGAACCATTGGTTCAATAAGGTAATATTGAGAAAGAAAAGGAAGGGGAAGAGGAGGTGAGACTCCAAGAAGGAGAAAAAAGAGGATAGTACCAAGTGAATTGGGAATCCTTTCCACTGAGAGGTGATGTAGAAAATGATTCTGATATGGTGAAGGGTGATAGTCATGTACCAAGAGTAGATGTTCCTAGACAACAAAATTAGTAGGAACAAAGACAAGAAGAGGTTAGGATAGGTGAAAACATACCTAACTAGTTGGCTTAACAATTAGCTCTACTATTGTAGGTAGAATTGGTGCCTCTAGACTTTAAAAGTATGATGCAGGAAGTAGTAACTCCAAAACCTAAGACTAGAGCAAGGGTTAGACATGCAATTAGGTATGATATAAATGGAGGAAAGACTCTCCAAATATAAATTCTTATTCATGAGAAAGATAAGCATAAGTTAATGGCTAAGGATTACCAAATATCTATAGTTAACTTGGGACACTCCTCATAGGAGTAGGAACTAGAAGAAATGAGAAGGAATTTGGAAGCAACTACTACCTAGATGATGAAGGATAAACAAAAGAAAATAGAGCTCAAGGAGCACATCGCTCACCTAAATAATTTCATAAAGGATATATCTTGACCAAGTTAGTCACTGATGAAGCTACCACCTAATCCAGTACTGATGTCCAAGGAATAGGTATATTCCATTGAGGGATTGAAGCATAGGAAAATGTGTTTCAATACTAGATGGGACATTTGGTGTAGTAGGGTGAATAAAAGATAAGAGAAGAAACTAGGAAATGTAAGGAGGTTTTCTATTGGCTTAATAAGGTTAGAAGATTGGTGGTTGAGTGAAAAGAACACATGGAGTATAATGGAATTGAGGTTCGACAATTGGATGCAGTTTGTAAAATAGAGGAGAAAGTGGTTACATAACAAGATTTTTTGATGTTGAAAAAGTGGAGATTGTAGTTTGATTGGGAAAGTGTTATATTGCTACAATGCATAGCAAGATTAGAGGAGATTTATAGTGAAGAGCAAGAAAATGATTGGAAAGGACTTAGAACTCATGGAAATCCTATCATGGTAAGATTACTATCTAGAGAGAATAGGGCAGGATGATGCCAAAGTGAAAGCATTTAGGGGTTTAGAAAGGATAAATAATGACCTTTTTAAGTCATTAAGCAAAGAATTCATAGATAAAGTGATCAAGTGAAGTAACCACATGGGCATATATGAGATTGATATGTTACAAATACATGAAGTCATAAAGAAGGTGGCAAAAGAATATGCACAACATAATTACAATTTTAGAATGAAATGAAATATTTCATGGGAGGATATGAATGAGGTGTTGACTTCATTTGTGGAATACAAACAAAGGAGAGGTGGAGTGTAATGCTTCGCCATGTAACCCTAGAGGAAGTTGCAACTAACTACTCAAATGCACAATTTTTTTTTATTAAAGTACAATTAACATACAATTTTACTTACTATTGCCAACAAACTCTAAGGCTATGAGACTGGTATTACTTTAAAACCCATACATACCTCATAATACATTCATAGAATTTTAATTACTCAAGGAACTAAGTAGTCATACATTCCATACAAGACAAATTACAACATAACATTAACTTTAACAAATCAGATTGCATCTCTCATTCCCCGAATGAGGTAGTACATACAATGTGATAACATAATACAAACAACCACCTCAAATACAATTGACGATTAATAATTATAGGATCCAATTGAAATAAATATAAAGCATGAAATAAATACTAGATACCACGATCTCTCCAACTGGAAATCTCACCATCATGAACTGAAGATCAAGGGGGACCCAACGACGTAGGGTGCATGTTCCTCCCAACTAAGTGGTACCCGTAGGCCCACCCCCCATGCTAGGATATAGTAACAAGGATACATGGTAAACCTACTACCTCTACACATAGGCTGACTCATACTGACTCAACCAAACACATGAACCAAACAATCACAAGGTCACATTGATTCTAGTGTTACAGAATATTTTACTTCAGAAAATTCACATACAACTGACCTAGGATAAGTGTCACCACAAAGGTGCATGAGTTACCCGTCAAATATTCCCATATCCTGGCCCCCATCTAGAATCACTCTCCTACTATCAACACACGGAACATAACCACTCCAAACTAAGGAGGAACAAATAACCAAAACCACTCCATACAAAGGAGGTAAACCATTCCCGTTCATGGAAACTGGGTAACTCACTAAAATTGGAAATTCCCTACCCAAGGGAATCACAAAAGGAAAGACTATAAAATACAACTCCCCAAACATTAAAACACCTCTACTGGAAGACATACAAAATCTCAACAAAAACTTATATTTAATTACCCCAAAACGCTACTGAAGAAATCACATTCTTAGAGCAATTTAATTTGAAACAAATCTATCCTTCAGATCTACTAAATCCAACTTCAATATAGGATTTTCAATAATACACTTTCCCAAATCATCCGACTTAAATCAATTTTCATTTTCAACAATACAAAAATCAATTCTTCTCACTTAAATCAATTTACCATTTTCATCTATTCAGAAATCATATTCCCTCATCAAAATTATTTCTTTTAAATTATCTAAACATGCATTAAATGCATGCACCTATTTATAAAACAAAAATTACCTAATTCAAATATATTAAATATTGGGTTGACTCAAAATAAAACAGAACCCCCATTTCCCTTTTACTACTGGAAGTCTTAAACAAGTCTAAAACAACTTCCCCAAACAAGAATACAAAGGAAATAATCATGAAAGGAAATAATCTAACTTTGGATATTTTAAATCCATTTCCATTTCTTATTGAATTATCAATAAAAATAACAATTTCCTTAATAAAATAATTAAATGCCTCTTCAGACACAGAGAAGGGAAATACTAAATTTTACAAAGAAACAAATTCCTCGATTACTTTTAAAAGCAATATAAAAATTTACTGAAAGCTTATCTTACCCAATTTCCTACTTTAACATATAAACATGCTACCATTTAAAAAAAATAAAACTCTAATTAAAATATATACACAATTATATAAACATATATAATTATGTATATACATTAAATATATATAATAAATTTCCTTAACAATAATTACCTTTTAATTTAAATACCAAATCCATTATATATTAAAATATATATATATATATATATATATATATAATATGATAAATATATACATAATATATATATATATATACTATATATATAAATTATATATATTATAACATATATTATATCAATTAAACTTAGATTGAAATCATTTAAATAAGCATCAAAATTTATAAGGGCAGACACAACTTTCTTTAAAGTTCATTGTTTGGACGAGAGGGAGGGGGTGACTGCAAAGGAGTGGCAAGGGGCAGCGCTGCCCTTGGCAGCACTCCCTCCACACTTGTGTGGAGGGCGCTACCAATGGAAGCAATGCCTCTCACACTCATAAACAAATAAAAAACTCAAACAGACAAAATTAACTCCTGCGAATTATGAATTTCGTCATAGAGACGACACACAAATAGGTTTTTCAATCTCAATTTTATACTAATAATTATATATATATTATATATAAATAAATTTTTTTGATTAAATACACACACACACACACACACACACACACACATATATATATATATATATATAATATAAATTTAAGAAATTGAGCACAATAGATTGACTGATTGGGGAAAAATTTCAGAAGAAGGCCATCTATAGGTAAATATTTAATTGAGAAAATGAATTTCTCAGGGAAATTTGGACAATTTCTACAAAATATTTCCCAAATTCAACACAAATTTTCTTTTCCAAAATAGAAAATTCACAAAGACTTCATAAATCAAATATAAATATCAGAGGTTTGCTTCAGATAACACAATAATCATAGATATCATACACAAGGAGGATTTCACAATTTTCCTATAGGTTTACAATTTCCCAACCAAACAAACTAATTGGGAAAACAAGTTTAAATAATATTCTTCTATAGGAAGTTCTTTCCAATACAAATAAGAATTTTTCCCAATTTTAATAGGAAGATTTGCGAATCTAATCCTACAAAAATTTATAAATTTCTCTATTGTTTTCTTATGGGTTTTTCTTTATTGTTTAACAATAATTTTCTATAGAGGCTCTCTAGTTTCACTATAAAATATTCTACATATGCACCAAAATATTCATGGAAAATTTTCAAATGTAATACCCCTCTATTTTGCTTCTTGTTCGGATTGCTTATGCTTTGTTTGGTTGCAGCTACTTTGATACTAGACACACTTTGTTATTTGTGTTTTGATCGCTACTTATTGAGCGATGAACTATTATTGTGTGATGTGTTTATCTGATGATTGTTGTACATGCTTTAATGGTGTAATGATGTTAGTAGTTGTAACATAATATTTTATTATGAGATTATTGAGTAAGATGTAAATGTCAGTTTCGATGAGTTTACTAGTGAAGGAGATGGGTTCGCATCACTTGCTTGCGAGCGCCCTACGAATCTGTGATTTCTTCTTCATGGTGTGTATTATATGCTGGTTATATTATGTGATGTTGTTTACATGGTTTTCAGGTTGCAGGTACATGACATCGACTCCACCTGGTTTCACAGGCTTGAGCGTGTCGATCCAATGGTTAAGTTGAACGGGAGATAGTAGCTAGGTAACTTGTGTCAAGTCTATGCCCTAGCCTTAGTGTTTCGTTAGTCTTGTTTGTTGAGTCATGGTTTACCTCATTTTAATGTTATTTGTTTATGAAAGGTGCATATTTATTGAATTAATTCTTAGAATAATTGCATTGGTTAAAAGTGGTGATTAATTAATTAAAATTAAAATTATGTTTAGAAGTTATATTTAAATTTATTAATAAAATTTAATTTAATTTAATTTAATTTAATTTAATTTATTTAATTAATTAAATTTAATCTCAAAAGGTTGAATTTATTTATTAAATAATTAAAATTAATTAATTAAGTTTTATGTGGATTAATTAAATAAAAGCAAAGAAAATTGAAAGTTATTTGAAATTGAATTTTAAAAGGAAAGTTAGTTTTCAAAATGTTGGAGTTAATTTAATATTCAAATTTTAAATTGAATGCAAATTAGATTTGGTTGTTGAGGGTATTTTTGATTTATGCCACAAGTGCATGTTTAATTAATTAGAAGAGTTTGTTGCAAATTCATTCATGGAGAGAATTTTGGAGAGGAAAAGCTTTTTCAGGTTTGAGAGGATATTTTTTGGAAAAATTGCACAGAGAATGGTTTGAAGAAATTTTTGGCTGTAGAATTGATTGGAGAAAATTCTGTTGAAATTGGTTGTGCTTTTGGATTGTTTGCTTGCTTGGATTTTTTGCACGGTTGAAGAGAAATTGTGAGATCTTTGGAGGAGGCTCTCCATCAAAAATCTTCTTTTCTTGTAGCTTCAACACCAGGTTTTATTATGTGGTTTATTGTTCTTGAATTGTTTAAATTAAATTGGTAGTGATTAAAGAATTGCTTGTTAAATTCATTCAGGAATAGAGATTACTACTTGAGAGTTGAAATTAATTATTTAGATTTAGGAAGTTTTGTTTTTTCCTTTGAAAATTTCTCAGGGAAATTGTAAAAACATTTCTTGTAGAATTTAATTTTAGATGAGGAAATTGCAGTATTGGTTGTTAAATCAAACCTTAGATTGACCAACACATTTAGTTTGTTGTAGAAAATTTAAATCCCTGTAGAAAATAAATAAATTTATTTCAAAAGAAAAACCTTTGTAGAAAATTTATGTTGGAAAAATCTAGAAGATCTGTGAATTTCTGGTTATAAATTAGTTTCGTTTTTGTTTTCTCATTCTTATATTGAAGGGAATTTTAGAAAGTTGATTAAAAGAACCTATTTTTAAACCTCTATGAAATTAGGAAGGTCCTCTGGAAAATTTTATTTATTTTATTTTCCTATAGGTAGTTATTTTAAAAAACAATTATCCCTATTATATTACCAAGTTGAAAATTCTTTATATATATATATATATATATACATATATATATATACATATATATATATATATGTATATATATAATTACATATATACATATATATATATATATTATATATATATATATAAATAGTTATTTGTTTTTATTTTGAAAATCGTCATACGCGAATTTTTATTCGGGCATTTTCTGTGCGAATTTTCACACTGTGTATCGGTGAAAATTTTTTATAAAAAAAAAAAGGAATTCTTTTATGTACTGTGGATGGTGGTCATGACCCCACCACTCACCTTTCCTTGGAAGGACGTGCTACCCATGGGGCAGTGTGCCCACTGCATTGGGGGACACACTATCCCATTGGGAGTGCGGCCTCCCCAGATCCCTGTACCCGCTATACTGAGTGTACAGATGGCGGGTGATGGAAAATAGGCACCGATGGTACCATCCGTCCAGCGATACACCATCCACCCTCTGTACCAGTATTTTAATGTGATTTTACTTTAAAATTTACATTTCGAGTTAGCTTGAAAGCTTTTCATAATTTTAGTTATTAATATAAATTGTATATATATTAATATTATATTTATATATATAATACTTATATATATATATATATATATATTATACTAAAAAAATAAAGTTTTTTTTAAAGTAAGGATCTAATCTGAGTTAATCAATTTATTATTCTGGTTTTTTTTATTTAAAAAGATAAAAGTTTTAAAATCAGTGTTGATGTTGTTTAGTTTAATTATTTATATTTAAAAATGGGCATGTTAAAGTGGATGTGTATATTGTTTAATTTGGAAAATTGTAGAAATTAGATAAGTTAGTTGGGGAAACTAAAAGAAATTTCTTGCATGTATATATTAGGATTTAAATGCAATTGAATATCTTGTTTTTTTCAAATTAGAATTTATCCTTTCCTTGTAAAAGTAAAGGTAATTATTTTAGTTTTAGTATTTATCTATTTGATGCAATTGGCTATTTACTGAAAAGCATTATTAGGGAAATGGATTTAATATATCCAAATATTTAGCGTAATTTCCTTGCCTTTGCTTATTGTTATTATTTTTCCTTACGTTCTTGATTTGGGAAAAGGGTTATTGTGTTTTAAATTGTAAGTCTTTTAGAGGATGTGGGTTGTTGCTTGGTTAAGTTAACCATCGTATTTATCTTGGGTAGTGCTATATGTGATTTGTTTCCTCCAAGTGTTGGAGTGGGTTTCCCTTGACTGTTGCCTCCTAGAATAGGAGAGATTGCATTGTTTAGTTCTATAAGCACTTGAGTTACCCTTGGAGTCTAGATTTGTATAGTGTGTTATCCATTAGCAGAGTGGCTTTTGTTAGGCGTCGGAGCCCAAAGAGGTAAACCGGGTAACGTTCAAAAGTGATTTAATCAAGTGATAATTAAAGTAATGTACGTAGTTGATTAGGATACACTTCACACTAATCAAGATAACTTAACCTCACTCATAGATGCAAGAGTTCGTTTAGAGTTGGGGTGAGTGGGTAGGCCTGGAATGGCAAGGTCAACTATCTTGTCCTCACGAGAGGTAGTCGATTTCGCATGAGTAAGCATGAGGGCCAGGATTTGTTAGAGGTCACCAGGATTACCAGAGCCTATGAAGAATGCCTAGAGGAGATCTCATGAATAACTGTGCGATGACACTCTATCTAGGATAACATTGGGTTTTGTGTTATGTCTATGGATTCTTTATCATTCTTGATCGATTTTATGTCTAGAAGTAATGTGACCATCTTAGTGTTAGACTTATATTGTGCATGTGTTTGGTTGAGTCAGTATGTGTCAGTATGAGTCTTCCTTTGGTTAGGGGTAGTAGATCTTTGTCCATGTTACATTGTTACTATCTCCTAGCATGGGGGTGGGCCTTCGGGTACCACTTGGTTGGGTGGAATATGCACCATACACCGTTGGGTCCCCCTTTGTCTTCAATACTTGGTGGCAAGACATCCAGTTGGATAGCTCACAGTTCTTGTTTTTAATTCAAGCATAGTCTTATTTCAAATTGTAATAAGTTATTTTACCCCTATTGCATTTACAAGGTGGAATTTTGTAATGTAACACTTGTATTATTGCCTCATTCTGGGAATGAGTGATGTAACCAGATGTTCAAGTAATGAATTTATGTTGTGGATGTTTACCTTCTTATCTTATGATGTATATGTATGTTGAATTAATGTTTACAACATGAGTAATTCAATGCAATGGATTTTTAAATATTGGTTGTTATTTGGGTTAAAGTAATCTCGGTTGCATAGCCTTAGGGGATGTTATCAATTATAGATGAACATGTATGTTTAATTCACTTTAACAAAAAACAAATTAGTACGCTTTTATCATGAATTGAAACTTCCTCTAGGGTTGCGTGGTGGGGCATTACATCAAACACAAAAGCCTTACAAATTTATAAATAATTTTAAAGATTCTACACAAATTATAAATTCTTTTGTACAAGTAATCTTTCTAAATTGCAAAACAATAAAATAATTAAAGGAACCTGTAAACCAATGCTTCTTGAGTATTTGAATCTAGTGCAAAGCCTCCTCCAAAACTTCAAGCAAAGCTTCCATACAACCATGACTTCCTCCAAGAAATTTGATTTCCCGAGCACAAGAATAATTCCAACATAGCAAGAAATTTCCAAACAATCTTCTAAAATGAAGGTATTCCCAAACAATTTCTACAGTCCAATTTTTTTTTTTTCTTTAAATCTCTAGAACACAGCAAAATTTATTTTTCCACAAATTTTCCCAAAATTCCAATGTGCAAAATATCTTGACCCTTGCCATGAAGAAGCTTTCCACTTCCTCACCCAAAGCCAATATTATCTCTCAGGAATTAATTTCCCCAACAAATTAATAAATTTTTCTAACACTTGCTAGAAATTTCCAAAATATCTTTCAACAACCCTGTTGGAATATAAAATTCTAATTAATCAAAATTAAATATTTTAATAATTAAAACATTTCTTATTCAAATATAAACAATTTAATTAATTTAATTAATCAATAAATCAAATAATCCAAAGATTAATCTTTTAACTAATTAAATTAAATTAATTTATTTATTAATTGTAAAATCTCAACATTTAAAATGAGCATAATCTAATATTAAACTTTTAATAAATAATTTCACTAAATCTCTTTTAAATCATTTTACCATAATAATTTAAAGCAATAATAAATACAATTAAACAAGCACCACTGACTAAACCTGATGACACACTGAGGCTAGGGTGTAGACCTGACACAAGTAACCTAGCTACTATGTCCCAATCAACATAACTGTTGGGTCGACTTGCTCAAACCTGTGAAGCCAGGTGGATTCGATGTCCTGTACCTGCAAACCTATAAACAAGGCATCAATAGCACATGTATATAAGTAGCATAGTAAGAAACGTCGTGAAGAGGAAATCGCAGAATCATAGGGTGCTCACAAGTGAGTGATGCTATTTTGTCCCCTTCACCAATACACTTATCATGAACTGATAGTTCTAACATAAATAAAATACTCATGTGCAATAATCATTTTATACCAAACCATCGTTATACTAATCAAAGAATATCAAATAAACATCAAAGAAGGTACATCACACCACCACAAATAGTCCACATCGTTCTAGAAATAGCAATCAAAATATCAAAGTATCATAATCTCAACATTAGAGAAAAATAGAGGGGTGCTACATTATTCCCCCCTAGGGTCAGTCTTACTCCTTGAAGCTTGCAAATACCCCTAGAACAAACTCCATAGAATCACACATAATCAATGGTTCCAAAATTGAACCACTCCATACCTCAACATAAAAACAACAACAACCCATGCCATAATCAACCCAACCAAGTACACTATTAATCCATACAAATGAGCATGGTGAAGCAACCACCAACCAAGCCTCCAAAACACATATCCATGATTTAACATACATTCTCCACATACACACCAATACACATCACCAGAAATCATCACAAGGCCACACATGGGTCCATCTGGACACCGGAAAGCAGCAGATTAATCCATGATACAAAAATCCATGAACCAAGAACCAAAGTCCATCTCAAATAATCCATACATCATAATTAGTGGCTTGATGGTGTTAGGCCACACATAAGGTAAGACCATCCAAACAAGACCACAATGACCTGTCTCTTGTTGTATAAGGTGATTAGCCTCCAAGAGATAGTCATCACACATAGGTAGGTAGTGGGTCCTAGCTACATAACAGCCTCACATACCCCCATCCTCAACGTTCCTTGTGTCTACTTCCTCGTATACACTCACCAAGTATGCCTCATATGTCCTTGGAGAGGATTCACATTACGACACATTGCCGACATTGAAAACAATAAGTATAACTAGTTTAGCCACCAAAGTCATAAAGAAGAGAAAATTAAAGTTCAATTTCAATAATAAGGCAACAAATATGCACAATTTCAACACTAATTCAATTATATAACCACTAGGGTTATAAGCAAATAAGATCACAAGTCATGGCTAAACCTTCACATTTAAATTTAAACAAAGTGTCGGCTTTCACAATCAACTGAAAAATCATCAATAACCAAAGAGAAAGTTCACAATCTTTAAAATTGCATTGTACAACACTATGTGACTAGATACTAGCCACCAAACGAGGAAGGAGGAAACAATTTCTGGCTATAGTAATATCCCTCATGTGGTGCGGAGTGAGCACACCATCCAAATGACCCAAAGTGTATCCATGACTACCATGTCGTCACTCTACCTGGTCATACGCAAGTCAAAAAAGGAACGTACTGGTCATATGCCATGTGGCAGTGTTTTTGTGGGTCCGTGGATGTAGGAATGCGTAGGACACAACCCACATCGCGATACCTAATGGAGAAGACACACATAGGAACTCATTATAGCCAAAGGTATACATGGATAGGATCTACTCATATGCTACCCAACCATCACAGTTGAAGCAGCCATGAGGATCCCTCTACAAGTGTTTGAGGTGTAATACCCCTCCATTTTGCTTCTTGTTTGGTTTGCGTTATGTGATGTTTGGTTGCAATTACTTTGATACTGGATACATTTTGTTATGATGTTTTGATCGCTACTATTGAGCGACAACTATTATTGTAGGATGTAGTTATCTGATTATTGTTTTGCATGCATTATGGATTAATGTTGTTGTAGAGTTAGCATGAGATATTATTATGAGATTATTGGAATTATGATGGAAGTGTCAGTTTTGATGAGTGTATGGGTGAAGAGAACAAGTTCGCATCACTCGCTTGCGAGTGCCCTGCGAATCCGTAATTCCTTCTTCATGGTGTGTATTATATGCTGGATATATTGTATGATGTTGTTTACTTGGTTGCAGGATTGCAGGTACATGACATCGACTCCACTTGGTTTTATAGGTTTGAGCGTGTCGATCCAACGGTTAAGTTGAACGAGAGATAGTAGCTAGGTAACATGTGTCAAGTTTATACCCTAGCCTTAGTGTGTCGTCAGTTGTGTGTGTCGCGTCATTGTCTGGTATTGCTTTGATGTTATTTAATTCTGAAGAATTTTTGATTTGGAAATAGATATTTAGAATAATTGCATTTAAATCATGTTGATTATTATTTAATTTAAATAATGCAATGTGGATAAAAGTTTATATTTAAATTAATTAATTATATTTAAATTATTTAATTAATTAAATTTAATCCAAGGGGGTTGAGTTTAGTTATTAAATAATTAAATTAATTAATTAAACGTGATGCAAGAGAATGAAAGGAAATAAAAGAATTAAAATTAAATTTGGAATTTAATTTCAACGTGTGGGAATTAAATTAGAATTTGTAATTAAATGTTTATTTGGGAAATTGGTGGCAACTTTGGAAATTAATTTATTATTTCAAATTGCATTTTAAATTGAAAGTGGGTTTTCCAAAAGTGAAATTGAAATTGAAATTGAAATTTGAAATTGAAATTGAAATTGAAATTGAAATATCTAATTTGCTTGCAATGTGAATTAGGGTTGTAAAAATTGAAATTGAAAAATCTAATTTGCATGTAATGTGAATTAGGGTTGAATTAATTATTTTTGATTTATAAGGAATACATGTTTTAATTTTAAGGGAGAAAGTTTTTAGAAAAAAAAATTATTTTTACAGCAGAGAAGAAATTTTCGAAAAATTTGCACAAGGGTTTGAAGAAAGTTTGATTGTAGAATTGATTGAAGGAAAGATTGTTTGCATTTGTTGGATTTTGGATTGGATTCATTGGAGGATTGAAGAAAATTCAGGAAATCTTTGGAGGAGGCTTGCATCAGAAATTCATCTCTTCCTGTAGCTTCTTGTACTAGGTTTTCCTCTTTGTGTTTTATTATTCTTGATTGTTTTTTTTGAAATAGTAGTGATTAAAGATTTGTTTGTTAAATCTGTTTTAGAAAACAAATTTGATATTAGAAGAAAAGAATTAAATAGATTAACAGCCTTTGCTTGTGAAAATTCTTGAGTGAAAATTGTGAAAATTTTAGTTGAATTTAAATTATTTCGGGAAATTGATTTTTTTGTTATTGAAAATAAAACATAGAGATTGAACATTGCATTTAGAATGTTTTTAGAAAATGAAACCTTCTGTTTATTATTAAAAAAAGGATTTTAGAATCTGCAGTATAGTTATATTTTTTCATGGTAAAATGGTCTGGTTGCGTTGCCTATAACTCCATTTTCACAACCTGGGTTATAGGAAATTTAAAGGGTTTTTGTATTTTGAAATTTTCTTATCCTTGTCAAAAAATCGTAAATACCCAGATCGTAGTTTTTGAGTTATGCTTGAAACATGAGACTGTTGTTAAGTTATTTTCCCATGGCTACTTTGAAAATAAAATAATAATAAATTAATATTTATAAATATTAATATTTTAGGTATTGTTATTATAATATTAAAATATTATTTAATAATATTTTATATTATAATTTATAATACTAAAGTATTATATTTATTTATATTATTTTAAATAAAATTTGTATATTAGATTAGTGGAATTAAAATTATAAACGTATGGGAGATTATTGTTTATTTTAAAATGGCATGTTAAAATTTTATTGAAGGAGGTATATATTTGATTTAAAGAATGCATAATTTAAAATTTAATTGTAGAATTTAAATTCATGTGTAAAAGGTCCAATTATTAATTTGATTTAATTGGAAAAATATATTTATATTTTGGAAAATTGATGATAAGGGATATTTTATTTTGAATTAAACAATTTGATATTCTGTAAAGAATAGAAGATATGTTAATGATTAAATATATTTAAATATATTAATTTATATTTAGTATATATATATTGAAGGTATATATCCATTTGAGAGATTAAATAATATTTTATATTATTTTATTCTGTTGTTGCAAATTGGGTATTATTAGTGTTCTAAAAGAAATGATTAGTATGCGTAGAAAATGAATAGAGAAAGATATTTTTTTAATAGAAGTAATTACTTGATTTAAAAGGAAACATTTATTTTGTTAATATAACTGAAGAAAATATATTGAAATGTATATATATATCCATGAGTATTTTCAATCAGTATTTACCTTGTTTTATTTAAGTGTGTGTAATTTAGCTTTGCATGAAGAGTTTAAAAGATAAGTTTTGAATGCATGGTCAAAATTGATAAGGAAAAAGATATTTAAATATATTGAAGAATTATAGAAATATTTATATGTAAATGTTTGTTTTAATTAATGAGATTTAATTAGAAACAATATGAATGCGTGATGAAATAGATAAGCCAAAAGATATTTTTTGATACATTGACGAAATTGCATGTTTTTAAATGGATAGAGAAACAATATGTTATTATATTAAAGTGATTGAATGTTTTAAATAGAAAAGTGAATGAGATGTAAGATTTGGTTAGGAAATGGAAAGAGTTTACTTGCATGGATTTGTGTTGATTTAAAAGTAAATTAAGAAGTTGTTTTATTGATGAGGCAATCAATTATGTTATTTATTAATTTCTATTTAGATTAATTGAATCATTGTGATTGGATTATGAAAGAGGTATGGATTTAGTATATCCAAAAGTAGTATCTTCCTCATGATTATCTTAAAAGATTTAATTCTTTGTATTCAGTAAAGGGAAGTAAGTTTAATTGTTTTAGATTTTCAATAATGAAAAGGGAAATAGGGGTTATGATTATTTTAGATGATCTAGTTATCATGTCTTTGACTTTGTCAACACTACCTATTGAATGAGTATGGATTTAGGAAATCCAAATATTAGATTTGATTGATGACTTGAATGCTTTTGTTGCTATGTCGTCAAGTTGCATTGTTGGTTTTGGGATTTAGTGTTAGTCCTAAATTATAAGTCTTCTAGAAGAACTTAGAGGATAAGGGTTGTTGAATCTTTATGCCATCCAGTTGTTTTCCCTTGGGGAGTGCATGGTGTTTTTTTAGTTTTACTCGATTTTCATGAACGGGGATGTTTGCACCTCCTTGGTTTAGGAGCGGATTATGGGATCCGTGTCTCCTCGTATGGAGTGACCTTGTTATGTGGTTTCATTTTGTTGCCTCCTGTGAAAGGAGTGGATTATGTGTTGTTGCCTCCAAGATGTTTGGAGTGAGATTTTTTGTACCTCCTGTGAAAGGAGTGGACTATGTGTTGTTGCCTCCAAGATGTTTGGAGTGAGATATTTTGTACCTCCTGTGAAAGGAGTGGACTATGTGTTGTTTCCTCCAAGATGTTTGGAGTGAGTTTCTATTATTTGTATCCTCCTTGTGTTGGAGTGGATTATGATGCCTAGTTGGTATGCACTTGTGGTTCCCTTGGTGGATTGTTTGGATGTGTGTTGTCGAATAGAAGAGTGGCTTCTGTTAGGCCAGACCCAAAGAGGTAAACTGGATAACCTTCAGGAGTGATTTAAACAAGTGATAATTAAAATAATGTACTTAGAAGATTAGGACTAACTTCTCACTAATCAAGATAATTTAATCCTCACTCATAGACGCAAGGGCTTGTTTAGACTTGGGATGAGTGAGAAGGCTTGGAATGGCAAGATCAACTATCTAGTTCTTGCGAGAGGTAGTTGATTCTGCAGAAGTGAGTATGAGTGCCGGGATTTAGTTGAGGCCACCAGGATTACTTGTGCCGGAGCCTATGAAGAATGCCCAGAGGAGATCTCATGACAAACCTTGCGATGACACTCTATCTAGGACAACTGTTGTTAATTGTTTTATATGTATGGTTCTGTGAACATACTTGATCTACTTTATGTCTGGAAGCAATGTGACCTATGTCAATGATGTTGGAGTTGTACTTGTATTGTACTTGATTTGTACTTGTATTGTATTTGATTTGTATTTATATTGTATTTGATTTGTACTTGTATTGTACTTGAGTTGTACTTGATTCATACTTGTATGGTGAATGAGTTGTACTTGTTAATTCACTTGGTTGGTTATAACAATATGAGTCAATTTGAGTCTGCCTTTGGTTAGAGGTAGTAGAATCTTTGTCCATGTTACTTTGTTACTATCTCCTAGCATGGGGGGTGGGCCTTTGCGTACCACATTGGTAGGGTGGAACATGCACCAAAACCGTTGGGTCCACATTGAATCTTCAGTACTTGGTGGCGAGACATCCAGATGGACAGCTCGTGGTTCTTGTTGTAATTTCTTGCATTGTAATATTTCAGTTTGTATATGATACTTTATCCCTCTTTTGTAAGAGGTGGAGTTATGTAATTGTAATACATTTGTACTAGTGTCTCATTCTTGGAATGAGTGATGTAACTATTGGATTAATATAATGTTTATGAGATTGTATCTAGGTTGATTATCTTATTATGTTATGTGGTATTCTTATGATGCATGATGTTTATTTCATAAAGTTCATAAGGTTATGGTTATATGTAATATGTATGTGTGGGTTTAAGTAATCCTAACCTTGTAGCCTTAGAGGTTGTTGTTAACTAGTAAGTGAATGTGTATGTTAAATGCACTTTATAAAAAAAAATTAGTTCGCTTAAATGTTAATTGCAACTTCCTTTAAGGTTACTTGGCGGGGCATTACATGAGGCCACATAACGCTCATCACACAAGTAGGCTATCAAAGACAATCTCATAATGCACCTTCACATGTCTCAGCACATGGCATCGTGTAACACGAAATCATCACCACCACTGTGTTAGAACATCAGTGGGGTGTAGCATCGTATCTATTGAATCATGTCAGAACACGTGCATATAGGGTATATATACATAATGAAATACAATAATATCAATATGGGGCTACCAAGCTTCACCTCTCATACAGACGAGGTTAACCCAATAATGCTAGATCAACGTCCCTAAGGACGGCCAAGCATACATAAAAAAACCTATGCTACTGTACTCAAATCTGCAGGGATTAGGTTAACACTTATGGATGAAGTATCCTGATCCATCATAAGAGAAAGGAGTGGGTACATTTCCTTGGGATTGGTTGGGCTGAGATTCTCTACACTGTAATATGCATACACTATACAATCCGCCCAAGGAACTTGTGGCTACTACTATCCCTTCATGGATTGAGGGTCTAGAGAACCAAAAGAAAAAGAATCTGTGAAATTATCTTCTAGTTACTCATATATATAATTTTCAACCTCACATGGGTTGGCCCTCAATTAGGTAACAAACATGCAAACACACATTCTGGTAAACTAATTCCCACATAAAAAAGAAAATTTTTCCCATGGATGGGTACCAAGTAACACCATTCTAGGGATACACAAAGCAAGTACGGGGTATTCACAAAACTCAAACAAGATATAGTTACTGGTTCCTTACATTTACAGGGGGTAAACTACATACATAATCCTATAAGAACTTTGAATTCCATAACCCATGGGATACATATCATGACTTCCCATCCATAACTATTATTAGTTATCTTTCACACTACTCTTTTCCATAAAGTATGTCATGCTAAATGTAAAAGCCATGAACACATGATCACTTAACAGTTCCACTAAAAAATTCACAAGGACAACATAGTGGACTCAAATGTACCTAGAGTGCCCAGTGTATGAACCTTTCTCTAATACCATGTGTAATGCCCCACCACGTAACCCTAGAGGAAGTTGCAATTAACTACTCAAATGCATAATTTTTTATTTTTTTTTAAATCTCCAGAATAGAGCAAAATTTTCTTTTCCACAATTTTTTCCAAAATTCCGACATGCAAAATATCTTGAGCCTTGTCATGAAGAAGCTTTCCACTTCCTCACCCAAAGCTAAGATTATCTCTCAGGAATTAATTTCCCCAACAAATTAATAAATTTTTCTAACACTTGCTGACAATTTCTAAAATATCTTTCAACAACCCTCTTGGAATATAAACTTCTAATTAATCAAAATTAAATATTTTAATAATTAAAACATTTTGTATTCAAATATAAAAAAAATCATTGATTTAATTAATCAATAAATAAAATAATCCAAAGATTAATCTTTTTATTAATTAAATTAAATTAATTAATTTAATAATTCTAAAATCTCAACATTTAAAATAAGCATAATCTAATATTCAAATTTTAATAAAGAATTTCACTAAATCTCTTTTAAATCATTTTACCATAATAATTTAAAGCAATAACCACAATTAAACAAGCACAATTGACTAAACTTGATGACACACTGAGGCTAGGGTGTAAACCTGACACAAGTAACCTAGCTACTATCTCCCAATCAACATAACCATTGGGTCAACACGCTCAAACCTATGAAGTAAGGTGGAGTCGATGTCCTGTACTTGCAAAACTGTAAACGAGACATCAATAACACATGTATATAAATAACATAGTAAAACACACTGTGAAGAGGAAATCATGGAATCGTAGGGCACTCGCAAGCGAGTGATGCTATTTTGTCCCCTTCACCAATACACTTATCATGAACTAATAGTTCTAACATAAATAAAATACTCATGTGCAATAATCATGTTATACCAAGCCATCATTATACTAATCAAATAATATCAAATAAAACATCAAAGAAGGTACATCACACCACCACAAATAGTCCACATCATTCTATAAATAGTGATCAAATCATCGAAGTATCATAATCTAAACATAAGAGCAAAAAAGAGGGGTGTTACATGTAGATGAGTCTATAAAAGGAGCGTCTGAAGAGGAGTAGCAAATAACTAGGGAAAGGAAGACCTAGGTTTTTGATGAACCAATGTAGTGATAATTTTCTTGAAGTGCACAACTAGAAGTTATTTTCAGCCCTAACACTTAATGATGGGGTCATTAATTTGAAAGTAAGTGTCAACATGTTTTCTTTTCTATTTTTTTCAAGGATTCTAGTTTCCCAATGTGCATTTTCCTATGATTTTCAAAGATTTCAACTATACAAAAGAATTCAAATGGTGTTTGACCTATGTTTGGAATGGGGAAAATATCTCCATTGCCAATTATCTTTTGTGACATGTGCTATAATATGAATGGCTTATTTTTGTGTTTCCATGTGATTTTGAAACTCTTCGATAGCCTTTTGTTCTAGAAAAGGCTAAGAGTTGTTCTTTTTCTTAGGCTCAAAATTTGTGGAGACATAAAATTAGTATATCCACCACTTTTATTTCTATTTCCTATTTTTTGTTCTATTTGAATTTAAAAAGTTATATGCTCGATTGAAGTTTGCTAATATCAAGGCCAATTCTGAAATATATTTCCTAATATAAAATCTTAGGTAGTTGATTGTTTGTTCCTATTGAAGAATCCAATGTGTTGTGCAAAATTTGGGTGCATATTGACACTGTTTGATGATAAATGATCTCTTATTTCTCTAAACACTTGCATCACTCTATGCCTAGCTATGAAGCAATCTAGTGAAGTGTAGAGTGTTTTTTCTTTTATTTAGTTTATTTCATGGTGTATGCATGGGTAATAGACCTCCTTTAAACTTTAGTATTTTATATTTTCTCTTTAGTTAGATATAAATATTTCCTACAAAATGCTTTGAAATGTTTGAACTCATGAAACATTCTTGATAATCATTCATATTCATGAAGTTGTGGAGAAATATATGCTAAATCTGCTATATATTTGCAATAATCTATTTGTTATAATCGCCATTAAACATGAAAACCAGATACCCCTCATGATTAACAAGAAATTTGCACAACGAACCCCAAGTGAACCTAGTGCATCCAGACCTGATATTTTCGAGCCTTGGGATAGCTAAGATCATCTTTCATTGGAAAATATTGTTAATTCTTTCAAGTAAATATAGGTTCTTTTTTTAATTTGAGAAAAGATCTTTCCACCTATTGGTGTGCATAACAACCACATCAACAAAATTATCTTAAAAATTTTACCTACAAATAATCAAAATTTGAAAATTTCTCATTTTTATTTGAAATTTTTTCATTAAGCTCATATTAATACATAATGCATTTAATTTATTTTTTAAAATGTTAGCCTTACCGCCATCATTTGAATGTCATTTTTATTAAATATTTTAATCTTTACCAAATTCATTTGAAGGCCATTGAACAAATTATTTTAATATTTTGGTGTCCATCCAAGGGTCCTTGAACAAAGCTACCTTCAAATGAAAGACATGCCTTCAATTGAAGGCCCTTGGATGGTCTGCCAACTTTAATGTCTAAATTTTGCTCATATTTTTCAATACCAAACCTCTCATTGGACATTCAAATTGAATCAAATAGATAAGATAATTTGCAAGATTATAATAGAAATAATCTTTCCAATGAGTATAATCTTAAATATATTTAATTTTATTATTATATTTATTTTTTATTTTCCAATGAGCATAGGTTTGTTTAGCAATCATTAAGGTCTATTTTCATAAACATGGAAAACTAGTAAAATGGATAAAGGAAATTTTAAAAATATCTATAAACTAGGTATTGATGTCATTATTTCAATAAAAAATAGTTATGATGTATGGAAGTAACCTATGTCTTAATTGTGGATAATCTCACTTCAAAAAATTATTTAAAAAATTCAGTTATTGAAAATAATGTTGTATGGAAGTAACATCACTTTTTAAAAATACTATCAACTATAAAAAATAAATTATTTAAAGTTACATAAAAAATTCACAAGTTATTTCCTAATTTAAAAAATTATTTTAAATTCTATAAAGAAATCTCAAAAATCACTAGTAAACACCCTCTTCATTTTTTTTATAATTTAGTTGTCATAGGTGTTAAAACATGGAAATTTGGTTTAAAATGTTGATCTCAATATCTTAATATGACCAAAAATTAGAATGTACTATTCTGGGATAACCAAATGTTATATTACTTCACATTTATTTTATGTATTTTCTTCAAAATCAACTTTCTTATGCTTGGAAAAATATGAACTATGGGGTTAAAGCTAGGACAAGTGCTGGTCTATAACCAATATCCATAATTGGAGTATAAGAAGTCTTCTAAAAATTGTAGAAGAGTAATGATTAATTCCTCATGTGGATGGTCATAAAAATGGAAGGATACTTATAGGAAAACATATTAATGACTAAGGCCCTTTCTAATGTGGATAAGCATGGTAGCTATTTTATCTAATTGATTAAACTATCTTATATTAGAGTATAGGAGTTTCCACACGCTTCATACAAACTACCAAAGTACCAAATAGTAAAATTTGTCTTGATAGAACTAACTAGGCTATTGGTTGAATCGCAAAATTTGTTTGTGATGCAGGAGCATCCAGTGGTGTAAGGGCAATCCTACATCACCCAAAAATTTCTTTACTTTCATTTAGCTTTTTGTAGATGTTGCATTTTTGGATACCCTTTTCGTCAAAGAAAAAGTTCCTACTTTTAGAACTTCTTTTCTGCTTTTTCTACTCAACTGCTATTTTTAGCATGTGTGAATTTGAAGGTGTGAGGAGACAAAAATTTGAGGGAAGCTTCGGGACAAAAAAATAAACACTTTGGTGAAAAGAATCAGGTCAAGATCATTTTCAGTTCAAATGTTATTGAAGTTTTAGTTTTTTCTTTTTGCCCTATAAAATCTTCAAAGCTAATTTTGAGGTATTTAAAGGCTCCGGATGGGCCTGAAATTTGGCGGAAAACAAAAGTAGATAGCCTTTAGGGCCCACTTTCTAGCCACTTCATTTTCACAAAAGCTTTCCGAAAAGGTATTATGATTGAAGATCCAATGATCAGATCTTAAGTTAGGGCTTCCGAAAGTTGGTGCATAATTGGAATGTTGTTTTTGGCTCCAAACGGAGAAAGGGGCTATTTATGGGCTAGTTTCTGATTTGTTTGAGTAGCTTTTGGGGAAATAAGATCGCATGTTGCAGAGAATTTTTGTAGTTTTTTGTAATTTGCATGTATTGCATAAGTCAAGGATTTGAGATCCTCTGCATGTAAGAATTTCATTATTCTAAATATAATCATATTCTCTGGTTTTATGTGTGGATTTTATTGACTCGGGTTGGCACCCTCATCAGTTTGAATCAAAATGTAGAATAAGGGTACATTTTAATATGGTGATAGGATGGTATTCCTACACATGTACAATTAATGCTAAAGCATCTGATGCATATTTATAATTACATAATGTGCATGCATATGAGGCCAGGCCTAATTATAATCCATTTGGATGAATGAAAAAATAGTTATCTTGTACACTCAAACATGTTCCTCACCTAGAAGGTTTCCTACCAAATTGCATTGATGATCATGATCTAAAAAAAGGGTTATTTAAAATTAATTGTTGATTAGATGAAAAATTAGGCATACATAGAGTACTTGATTAATTTAATGATGATGGTATTTTTGTACACCCATGTTATAAAAGCTCCAACTTAATAATGCAATTTCAAATCCTAATTCCACATCTTAATTGGTCTAAGTGGATATCAACATCCATAAAAGCTCTAACTTAATAATGGCAATCGATTAGTTGCATACATAAAGGTATTGAGTACCCAAGGTGTTACCCTAACCTTCAACAAGGATGTGTGAAATCAAAGGAAAGATAAAGGAGAAAAGGATGCATATGTATTTTTAGTTAAGAATCAAATAATACATGAGACAATAATAGTACAACTAGGAGAAGGATCAAGTGCTACAAGTTCTATAGGAATAGTAGAAGGCTTTCCCTTTGTGCCTAGAGTGACTAGTCTTGTTGCTCCTTTGGGTGATACCACAATAGTGTGTTCAACTTTTTGGCCAATGTGGGAAATTGAAATCAACATTTTTAACCAAATATCCACTTTCTAATATCTATCAAAACTAACTGTGATCAGGAGAAATCTGCTAGTCTAAAAACGCAAAATAAATAGAATGCAAGATAAGAAAATAACACCTAACACCTCAAAATTGGGATATGTTAACTCACACAAAATAAAAATAAAGTAAACAACAGATTATACCTTGTGTTGAGTTGATCCTTGGTTGGCCCTTGAAGATATTGTTGATGTGTGCTCCTTGGATGAAATTCTTGCAATGAAGGTGGTTGAAGGATTGATGGAGGTAGGTGGATTCAATAATGGAGGCTAAGATGCAAATGGAATTGATAAGATGCTGCAATAAATGGATAAAAGACTTGAATGCACAAAAATCACAAGTTCTAAGATCTCGATGCTCATAAATTTTAAGATCATTAATGAGTGAAAAGGGAGGTATTTATAGAAGAAGTTTAATTCTCTAGAGGATTCAATAGTCAATATTGAGCCACCATGGCCAATATGGAGGGATATGGTGAGTTGAGGACTCACAAGCCCTCACATCTTTCCATGTGGCGGGTGAAGTGTCCAAAGGACAAGGTGATATCCAAGAAGGCTACAAGTGACATGGAAAATGCCATGTGGTCCCAAGGTACTTGCAAGTACCTTGGGATGGGAGAGGATTTCCCAAAAAAGGTGTTCCTTGGCCCCATATGGGGCTGAAAGTTACAAGTGAGGACTTTATAAAGTCCACTCTTGTCACCATGGGGATTGGAGATGGCCTTGGAGGAATAAAAGTGAATTTTTAATTCATGTTTTGGAAGAAACCAATGGGTAAGGGAAGATTCCCCCTAAAAGGGGTCTTTGTCCCATGGGTACGATGTGACCTTTGAGAGGTCACAGGGAAGACAAATGCATGGGGGGAATAAGTGTGAATTTTTAATTCACATGGGGAAGAGGTCAACCCAAAAAAGGTAAGTACCAAGAAGGTTGACTTAAGGACGTGCTAGAAAATGTAAGTGCTTAGGATTATGATTGTGCAAATAGGTGATTAAGCTAATTAATGATGATTAGAGGCAAGTGGCTAAATATGGAGGATGTGACATTAATCCTAGTTAAGGATATGCACATCTTAATGAAGGATTAATTAAATTAACCCATATTAGTGAAAGGGTTATGGAGGATGGGACAAGGAGAGAGAAAGAATGAATTAAAAATTTAAAAGGATAATTGACTAAATTAAATAAATTGATTGATTTATTTAATTTAGAGAGGAAATGGTAAAGGATAAAGTATTTAATTAAATTATTTTGGGAACCTTAGAAAATAGGACAATATTAATTAAATGTCATTTAATTAATATAGATGAATTAGATGAAAAGGGTAAGTTTGACCCAATATAAGTGGTCAAATTTAGATGTCTACACTAACCATTAAGAATTTAAAGATTATGTGATCTAGTGATTTTTGAGATTTTATCTATATACTATAAATTTAGTTTAAAGAAAAAACTAACTAATTTTTGAATTTCTTTATGTAACTTTTGAAAACATGTTTTGTATAGTTAATAATTAATTTAAAAAGTGATGTTACTTCCATCTCATAATTTTTTTGTAGAAATGATAAAATTATAAATGTTTAAACATAGATTTGTAACATTAAATATCTAATGCACAAGTATTTTTTCATATTTTTTTACATAATTATTTTATAATTTTTAAAGTGTGATTGACTATAATTTAGAAATAAGTTACTTCCATAAAATTTTTTTTGTACGTATATGAATTGACATCTTATTTATTTCTTGAAATAAGGATATCAATACCTAACACACATATATTTTTAAAAAAATATAATCTATTTTACTATTTTTCCATGTGTGTGTAATAGAGATGTTAAAAAATGTTGAAAAAACTATGTCCACAAGAAAATGGTAAATAAATTTAATAATCAAATTAAACATATTCAAAATTATACTCATTAGAAATATTATTTTGAGTGCTAGATGATCTTGTAAATTATCCTGTCTATTTTATTCCATTTGAAGATCCAATTGAAGGTTTGAATATAAAAATTATAAGAAAAATTTCAAACATCTAAGCTAAAAGGCCATCCAAGGGCCTTCATTTGAAAGACCTTTAGAAAAAGGTAACTTCATTCAACTAAACTTAAAAATAAGGTACCTTCATTTGGAGAACCTTTTAACAAAGGTACATTCATCCAAAGGCATTTGGATGTCCATAAAATTTTTAAAATAATATGTTACAATTACCTTCAAATGAAAGTGTTTAGAGTATCACAAGGTCCATCCCCATTAAGAAGACATTAGTTGTGTGAGATTTCCATATTTTAAAATAATTTAAGGATGGATATTTTTGACTCATCGCTATCCTTTATTGTAGATATCTTATTCCTACTTATTTGGACCTCGCTAAAGTTACAGAAAAATGTTGAGTTTGAGTCTCCATCTACTAACTAGATTTCTCTTGAACATGATCTCTTGTATACTTCCTCTCTTGTAACGATTTATACATGTTTCATGAAGATTTGTTTTTCCTTTAGACAATATTTTTGAAACATCCCATGTGAGATAAATTATTCATTAAGAGCTTCTATTTCAACTTCAATTAGCATTTTCTCCTCAAAACTATTTTTGAAGGAGGTATAATTCCATTCCTTTGATTGCATTTTCAGAAATCCTAACCTCTTTATAAGGAAGAATATATTAGAACCCAATTGTATGTTAGCATTGGAGCACATTTTTTTATCAATCTAGGAAGATATTCCCTTTGAAACCACATTATTTTTAATTTTAATGAGGACTTAACTAGGGAATAATTCATGATTAATGAGAGCATAACTAGGTAGTGATCTGATCTAGAAATAGGAAGAGTTAAGGATTAAATTAGAGCAGGGGATCTAATAAAGCTAATAAAGTTTAATAATTGATCCAATCATTCCATGATATTTGTGAAACTAATATTCCTATACATCCAAGTAAATTTCCTACCCTTCAAAATCATATCAATAAGAGTAACATATATGATTGGAAAAAGATAAGATCCTGCGAGGGAGTTGAGATACCTCCTACCTTTACCCACATAACAGGATGGAATTGAAGTCATCATAAATAATTATTTTCTACTCTTGTATTGGTTAAGTAAAGTATAAAACTTCTTCCCATAATCTAGCTTTCTCAATAAACTTAGTGAGACCATATACATTGGTCAATAAAAATTCAAATTTTGAAATGAAGTTTCCTATATAGAATTCCATACAAAATTGAGAGGAGTGTAATGGTATAGAAAAATATTCTAACATGCCAAAAATACTTGAGGAAACTAGAATATCCAATATCATTTTTTAAGTATTCATTCCATCTTTTATATTTTTGACAAATGTTCTTGCATCCTCCACCTTTAGTTTGGTTCCTTTAGTTTGGTTTCTTGGAGAATTATCAAGTTAGCTTGCATGTGATCTATTTGACACTTGATCACACATTTTTTCTAGGGGTGTGAAGGCCCCTAACATCTCATGTGGTGATCTAAATTTCTTTCTAAGGGAGGGGTTTACTCCCTTAGACCTTAGCAAATAATTGTTAATTGATGATTTCCCTTTTGTTGTAGAAAATTATTCCCATTTTTTTTCTCCCTTACTTATTTTCTTAGTCGAATTATGCACTTACAAATTCTGAGGTTGATTGACTAATTGTTTAAGTATTCATAGAGATAAAATCATCTTTGATTTTATTATAAAATTTTATCCAATCCTCTTCATGCTATATTTCTAGAGTTATAGTTATATGAATGAAGGGCACAATTTCCTTATCATTGTTCTAAGGCTAATATTCATTATTTAACTTAGAGCTATTATCATCTTCCTTCATATATTTTGTGCCACGAGTAGGTTAAACCTTTTTTTTCATTTATTCACTTATCTCTTAATTATTTTTTTTCTTAGTACAATCCTTCTATAAATGATTATTAATTATGAAATTCAAATATAAATATGTATTCTCCTCTACTTCAATTTTGGGGTCTAGGTGGAGTTATTTGACTTCGATGGTGATTTCTTTATGGATAGAATATAGATTTTCTAAAATCTTGATGTGCACATATTTACAAAAATTACTAGTGAGGATCTCCATATCAATTTGATCTATCAAGCTGAAATTGTCACTAGTCTTCATGAGTCTTTCTATCAACAAAAATTATAGGGGTATGTTGTATAGTATAATCCACCATGGGTTTCATTGCAACATGCATGCAGTTGTATTAAATTTAGGGAACCATATTTAGATATATAGGATAATTTCTCCTACATACTAGGTCCCACTATAAATTACTTCCTCATCTCAAGGTTTTAGGTTTAGGATAATTACAATAACTTGTTTGGGGGAAGAAGACACTATGTGTGTGTTAGTTCTCCAAAACCCAATTTTCTAATTGGTAGCTTGAGAAATCCTTGTCAATAAATTTATAAATAGCATTATTATCTAAGAGGTATTGATTATCTCCATCAAAGCTATTTTTATGGGTTGTTGGGGCTATGCACTAGCCTTCTTTACCAAGAAAATTGTTTCACTTCAAAACTTTGTATGTCATTTTTATAATTTTCTATAATATTGAAGATCATAATTAAAAGGGGTGATTTACTTTTTTATTTGAAAGGAGTTACTTTCATCATATTTATAAATATGGAACATTCTCTATTTTAAAAATTGACTATCAATTTTATTTGTATCCAAATTTATATGTTACACTATTATGGATGACACTATGATGAGAAGGAGATTATGTTACTCTCTTCATATATTCATATTTTTTAATTAGGACCAATCTACTATTTTGTAGGGAATTCTATTCTAACAATTCAATAAAAATTGTATAACCTCTTTCATAGAATATTGATGGATTTAATGTATGGTGTAATTATACCCATTTTTCATTGTTTTATCCAATCCATCATATTGTTAACCCATTTTATGGGTCAGTGTAGGATCATGGGGGTCCAAACTAGGCCCTTAAGTGGCAATAACAATTCTAAAAAATAGAGCTAGGCAACTTGACATAAAAAAATTGAATAGGTTATTAACATAATTTGGAAAATATGTAAGAACAAAATTTGTATCAAATTGAATGTAGTTTCTAAGATACTAGTCATCTTTTGGAAAAAAGTAACTATATTTGGTGAAATTTTTAAATTTCAATATAGTAGTACTAAATTTTTAGGGAAAAACTAAAAAGTAGGTGTATGTCTAACCAACCTAATTATAAGAAAAAAATAATATATTTTTTGAAACTTCGAATACAAGTAGAAGACACGTGCCCAATTGTGCGACACTTTTTTATAATGTTTTTGCAAGTAAAGAATTAATTATGATTTTTTTATTAGATTTTTAAAAAATATATTAAAACTTGTTTATCTGACCACCATAACTTGGTAAAAAAATAATAAAAATTAGTTTTTTCTTTTTTCAATCCTATAATATGGGAAGCATAGAATGTGCCACATCTTTTAGATTCAAAAAATGTGAAATCATCTAATAATTATAGATTTTTCAATCATCCTATCAATCATCACTTTATTCAAAATGCATGTTGAAAATAAATAATAATTATCCATTTAATTCCAAATAAGTCATAGCTTATTTTGGTGGAAACCTACCAATTTTATTAGTAAACCCTTTTTATTTTATCAAATTTGGATAAAAAAATGTCATTAGCCACTATTGGGTCATATTGCCACTTTTTAGGACCCCCATGATCTTGCACTCACCCTTATATTCCATGTTTGATAAATGATCAATATTCATTGTGGGAATGTTTCAAATAGACCATCATTTGTAAGCAGATATAAAGTGTTTTGAACATTGAAATTAGTTAGGGCATATTTGTCCATCTTCAATCAAAATCACCATCACCCTTGAAATCTAGTGCCTCATTGTATGTGTAGACACTGAAAATTGGTCTAGGCATGTGAGTACCACTCTCGACATAATTTTCTAATTTCCATGGTCATGATCAAATAATGTTAGTTATTTAATTATTTCCTAACCACATATTTCTTCTATTAATTAAATAACCTTTAATTATTTGATTAATTCATTATGACCCTTATTCAGCTCTGATTAATTAAATACATCATATTTATTTAATTACATCACTAATTAATTAATTATCTTTTTGAATTAAATAATTTATTATTTAATTTACCCCTCTTATCATATTTCGACTATAATTAAATATTCTTTTTGAATTATTTAATTATTCAATTAATCTTTCCAATAGTCAATTAAATAAATTATTATTTATTTAATTAAATCATTTCAATTTTCAAGTGTTGAATTAAATTAACATTTAATTCATAATTAATTGTTTTTGTCATATTCTTTTGTCTTCCAATTATCTAATTATTCACTCACCATCTAACTCGAGATCTATTTAAATCCATTAGTTATCTCCAGATTCAATATTTGATCGTCTCTACAAAAGGACTCTCTGTCACAACCAGTCAATTAACTAGTTCTAACTCATATGCATGAACATATTTATTAATTAAATATCTTTATTAAATTAATTAATTCATGTGTTTATTCAAATAGATAGTTGTCGAATTTTAACTTTATCATTTTCATTCAAATTCTAATTCTTCTATTTTCGAAGACTTTCAACTGAAGATTAAATCATTTATTTAATCTTGAACTCTTGTTCTTAAATATTTTCGAACTTTCTTAACACCAGATTAAATTATTATTCTAATTTAATCTTTATCCTGCAGAATTTCCTAACTCGCGTTCTAACTGACACATAACTCACATCGCATGGAATTCATCAGTCTCAATTGTTGATCTCTCTTTTGAATATGAGTCGATCGTTCGAAAACCAACTTTCTATAAATTGGTTGATCTTTGCCAGTATTCCTCCACCCGAAATCAATACTTTTTAGAAGAACTTATAATCTTTGATATTTTTATTAGACATACATCCAGGCTATACTTGCATATATATAGAAAATCTAAGGGCAAGAATACCAACACGGAAAAATGGAGAAGGACAATCAAGATAATTCGAGGAAATGGATTGATATTCAGTGAGACTATTCTGATTATTGTTTTAATTTCTTTTTAGTTTATTTATCTCGTTATTTGTTGTTTGATTTAGATTTATGCATGTTAGATTATATTTAACCATCATTTGATTGCAGCATTCATTTTAGAGAAATTAAAGCACCCGGTAGAAATCTAGTTGTTCAACCTCAAAACGCTCCCAATGATAGAAACAACTTCTAGTCTAAAAACAAAAATGTTACAAATGATAGCATTGTTGATGCTAAGACCCTATATGGAGACCTGTCATCACACCTAGAGGTTACGACCCCAATCTATTTCATACTGGGGAAGAATTGGGGCATGTTTTTAATGATTTTCTTTGACACAACATAATAAACAACATTGTATGAAAGAGGGTCAAACTGTAGACACTGAAAATTAGTCTAGGCCTACGAGTACCACTTTCGACATAATTTTCTAATGTCCAAGGTCATGATCAAATAATGTTAGTTATTTAATTATTTCCTAACCACATATTTCTTCTATTAATTAAATAACCTTTAATTATTTGATTAATTCATTATGACCCTTATTCAACTCTGATTAATTAAATAAATCATATTTATTTAATTACGTCACTAATAAATTAATTCTCTTTCTGAATTAAACAATTTATTATTTAATTTACCCCTCTTATCATATTTTGACTATAATTAAATATTCTTTTCAAATTATTTAATTATTCAATTAATCTTTTCAATAGTCAATTAAATAAATTATTATTTATTTAATTAAATCATTTCAATTTTCAAGTGTTGAATTAAATTAACATTTAATTCATAATTAATTGTTTCTGTCACATTATTCTATCATCCAGTTATGTAATTATTCACTCACCATCTGACTCCGGATCTATTTAAATCAGTCAGTTATCTCTGGATTCAATATCTGATCATCTCTGCAAAAGGACTCTCTATCACAACCAGTCAATTAAATAGTTCTAACTCATATGCATGAACATATTTATTAATTAAATATCTTTATTTAATTAATTCATTCATGTGTTTATTCGAATAGACAGTTGTTGAATTTTAACTTTATCATTTTCATTCAAAGTCTAATTCTTCTATTTTCGAAGACTTTCAACTAAAGATTAAATCATTTATTTAATCTTGAACTCTTGTTCTTAAATATTTTCAAACAGTCTTAACACCAGATTAAATTATTATTCTAATTTAATATTTATCCTCCAGAATTTCCTAACTCACATTCTAACTGACACAGAACTCACATCGCATGGCATTCATCAATCTCGATCATTGATCTCTCTTTCAAATCTGAGTCGATCATTCGAAAACCAACTTTCTATAAATTGGTTGATCTTTGCCAGTATTCCTCCTCCCAAAATCAATAATTTTTAGAAGAACTTATAATCTTTGATATTTTTCTTAGACATACATCTAGGCTATACTTACATACATGCAGAAAATCTAAGGGTAAGAATACCAACAAGGAAAAATGGAGAAGGACAATCAAGATAATTCGAGGAAGTGGATTGATATTCAGTGAGACTGTTCTGATTATTGTTTTAATTTCTTTTTAGTTTATTTATCTCATTCTTTTTTGTTTGATTTAGATTTATGCATGTTATATTAGATTTAACCATCATTTGATTGCTACATTTATTTCATCTATATTACAGTATGCAAGCTAACATAAGAGTAAGAATAATTAAGCTTCCTACATGCATGGTTTTACCTCAACCAATTAGATTTGAACACATCATATAGTCTTCAAGAAGGTAAAATCCTTAATGAATAATCAAATAGACTAGAATAAAATATATTTTGGTCCATAGGGAATTCCAAAGATATTAGACTTTAGAGGATTCTTTTTAAATGAACTAGATGTGAGTTAAGGTTATATCAAGAGTTAAATGGAATTTCTATTATTTTTATATCTTAGTCAACTAATTTAACTAAAAGAGCTTAAATGATTGATGTAATGAAACCATGAAAACTAACTAAATATAATTACACTTTCATAGTGGTGTCATAAGTTTTTACCCTTGACAATTTCACACTAGGTTTTTCTCCCCCCTATGTGCTTGGACCTAATTATGCACCTAATTTCCTAATTATGTGTGTAATTACTTGTTTCAAGATATTTATCAAAATATAAGTCATCGGAAATCAAAGCAAGCATTTAATATTTATTCCCCAACTCTTTGGATCCTTGAATGTAGGAATTTGGTCTATGACACAAGGCACCCTAGACTACCTATTTTGTCTCCAAATTTAAATATGTTAGTATCAGTAATCTATTATTTGAAATTCAAATTTCAAATTTTGGCTATCAAGATTCAATTTTCGAGAAATTAGATTAATATCATATAAATACATAGTATTTTCACAATTTTAATCATAAGAAATTTCACTAGCAATTATTATACTTCAAAAATCATTCAAGAGTAGGCAAGAGTAGAATTTTTAAAATTATTGCAGAATTTTGTCATTCAAGCATCATGTCAAGTTTTATGTGAGTTTTTTCATGTTTTGCATGTATTTCATTTTAGAGCAGTAACACTTGTAGGTCTTCAAATAAAATCAATTAAAGAAATAATTGATCCTTGAAGGTGATGAGTGTGAATTCAGTCCATCAAGGAGATCAGATCAAAGTGGCGAGCTGCAATAAATTGTTGATTCAATACTAATTTATCAATTAACCTTTATCCTCAAAAGGATAGGCTCTCTTTTATCATTATTTTTTCCATTGTGGAGGTAGACATACCAACACGGGATTTGACTGAGGAAAGCCCCTATGTGGAACAACCCTTCCCCTCTTTTATGTGTGTAGGTTATAGATTTGAAGTGAATTGGAGGAAGATTAAAGATAATTTTCTCATTCATGCATAAAAACTCTACAAGTTGACAAGTCATGGAATCTACATTTTCTCACTAACTGATGAAGATCTAATAATGAAATAGAAGAAAGAAGCTACATACCAGGTACTTCTATCTTGTGAGATCATTTTAACAAATAGGTCCTCAGTTTAGGGCATCCATGCACCCTACACCACCCAAATACTTCTCAAATTCAAATCCAAGGTGTATAAGTGTCTACCTTATGCATTTCTGAAACTAAAATATGTTTTTATTTTTCCAGTTTGTCATAATTCATAATAGAACACTATATTTTCATAGTTTTCCTACTTACATTATTGCATTAAATTTTCAATCCATCAAACCCGCCACCCCCACACAAAAAAAAAGAATATAGATCCAAGGTTGGTTGGTTCACCTTTTAGACTATAATTCAATCTCATATTTGTGTTGATCTAGATCCCCTCTCATGTTCTTGAAAAAGGATTGATTTTAGGGATCTACCCATTAGATATGGGATCTAATTTTGTAACGAAACACATAGATGCTTCGATCTCTCAACAAACTAAATCAACACAAAAATAAAATTTTAGAATATTACAAACATGAAATTTACATCACATATCATGTAATATATATTATGGATTAACATGAGGAAAACACATTTAGTCTTTTTAGTCACATGAAACATAAATATTTTAAGAGTTTGAGATGCCAAAAAAATTTGGATTTTTTTCTTAAGTGGGGAAATTAGATGTAATCCATCTTAGAATAAAATAATTTTTTACATTTTAATGACACAATTAAAGTACTCATAACTCTTAGATACATTAGAAATTAAACAAAGAACTTACTTAAAATATGATAAACATGGAATCAAACTAAATCAAAGAATAAGGTTTTTTTAGGAATACTCTAACCAAAGTTCTTGAAGATCATCTATGATGAATGAAACACTAAGATTATCATGTGAACTTTGCAAACATTGTATAAGCTTTACATCTTAGGTCCAAGTGAAATGAAGGATTCAAACATAAAACTAAGGTGAAGTGAGTCATATTAAGTAACTCTACATGCTGTGAACCCCAATCCTATTCCTACATAGACATGACTGTAGACATGAAAAATGAACAAGTTTGGTTTGACACACTTGATCCTGATTATTCATGACATTTCCTCCTAAATCATACTCTCAGCTTTTCATCATATTCTGTCTCTTAATTTAATAAACCATTGTTTATCTGATTAAGTCTTTCTCCTCCAGTGATTAAATTAATCAATTTAATTTAATTAACTTTATATTTCAGTTTAATTAAATAAATCATTTTATTTTATTAAAGTCTCTAAAGTCATCTTATTAAATAAAATAAATTAAACCTTATTTGATTTAATCTAACATTATCCCACTTAGTTAAATAAATCGAAATCATTTATTTAATTAAATCAATTTCTCTCAATTCTGATTTAAATTAATTCATCAATTTAAGTCTAAATTGCCACATCTCATAAATTCCTCATTAAATTAATTAAGATTTTATTAACTTAATCTTAATCTATGTCACATTCTCTAGAGAATGCAACTTGCACAATAGATCAATTACTTTGATTTATTAATTCATCTATTTTCCCTCACATAGCATCAAAAGGGAATATTCCCTCAATTTGAATTCAAAAAGTCCAAGTGGACTTGTACATACAACAAGGCATTCACTCCTCTTACATGTCATTGTGCATTGAGCCAAGTGGCATTTATTTCATTCTTTTTTCTCTCTCACATGTCATTTCTCAAATTTGAAATTCCACCTAATTGTATTTATTGGCACTTTAGGCAAAATGTGCACAACCATCAACCATTCACATCTTGACAAGTGGAACTTGACCATTAGATGTTGAATGATCCCACATTGCTCTATTTCACTATCTCTTCCATGTTGGAAATATACAATTTGGAGCATCCTCATTATAGGAAACTTGAGTTCACTTTGCATCTCATTGTCTATCATCTCATTTGCTTGGCAAGCATTGGGAAAGGGTTGCCTTCTACACAAAGGATAGCACCAATCCACTATGGAATAGGTTTGCATTCATGTTTTGTATGCTTTATTTAGTTTTCTTGTTGTTCAATGTCTTATTTAGCAGAATGTGAACCGCATCATTTCCCGAACTTGTACACAAGCAACAAATAGACACAACATTAGATCAAATGTGCAAGGTGAAATGAGGATTCCCCATGAAATTAGATTTCTAGATTAATATAGGAAAACAAGTGAAGAACAATGAAAATGGAAGTAAACAAATCCTAGTTTAATGAAAAACTATCAATCCCATGGGGTAATCCTCATTTCACCTTGCACATTTGATCTAATGATGTGTCTGTTTGTTGCTTGTGTGCAAGTTCAGGAAATGATGCGGTTCACATTCTAGCGCTAGAAGGAGGGCTTCTGAATTCATTTTTACAATCTTACTTGTGTCTCTATTGCAGGAAATTGCATTTGCATAGATGTGTTAATTGTTCTTTTAATAGTAGTGTTGTTGTTATTTATGGTTAATTTTTTTTTTTACAGAATATGATTCTTGATATTTTCTTTGACAAATGCTTACTATCCATACATTCTGCAAGCAATTAATCTAAAAAAATGATCAAATCATAATTTGAACAAGTCCTGTTGCGAGTTGTTTTCCCATGAATTCCCTTACAGTTTTCGTGCATAGTCAAATTTTGATGCAAAGAAAAGGATTCATAACTCAACATTCCATTCATTTGAAAAATCTCATAAAATTATTCATCTCAAACAATGATTAAGTGCATTCTAGATCACACTAGAAACATAACCATGGCAGCCCATAATTTAATGCAATGAACAATCACTAATAACTTCTACAAAACCCATAATAAATCCAATCACTTTGGTTATATTTTAGATAACATAATTACAGACCTCCCTTCCAATTTTTATGAAGATCCAGTGTTGGAAAATAAAGTTATTTCATTTTTCCCAAAAATGCAAACCCTAGGCAGTGTTCAAACCTGCCCTCACCAAAATAGTCATATCTTCCACAAAACTCAATAAAATTCAATGAGACAAAAATAATGGGAAACTAGAAATAGATATATTTCCATCCATATATGATAATCCATTATTTGAGTTAATACCAAGCCGTACAAAGACAACTTCATTCTGAAAATAATCTAAAAATCAGAAAATGCACACAAAACTTGAGGTTGCCATTCTTCAAACTTCAAAAACAATGTCTCCCACCCTCAATTCGAGATTTGGAGGGTGTACTTATACATTTCCAAGAAAAACCAATTATTTTCAACCACCTATTAATTATTTTGTTTACAAAACACCTTAATGACACTTTTGACAAGTTGCTTGACAACTTTCTTGAGCAACTTTTACAATTTTTACAATATGGAACAACTTTAAACATTATTTGACAAATGACTTCAAATATAGCTTCCTAAGACTCAAAAACCTATAAAATGGTTTGATAAACCTTATTATAATACCCAATACATAAACTAGAGCAACTATTTACAAATGACCTCATGAAAGCATGTGATCAAACAAGTGCTCCTACACCAAACTCCCGAGGGAAAAAGAATTCAAGCCCCTTTGAATTGTCTTCTTCTTGGTATTCCAGTTAATTTTCACTTTATCCTTTGTCTTTTCAATCATCTTTGGTCCTTTATTCCTCTTCTTCTTCTTATTCCTTCTTCTATCAATCATCTTTTCAACATCTAGGCTCCAAAACTCCATTTCTTGTGTATAAACCTCAGTAGCATCATCTATATCTTCATTCTTATCATTAGAGTACCATATATAACCTGCATCATACTCTTGCAAACCTTCATATACCTCATTATCAAATAGATCTGCAACATCTTTATTAACAACCTTATTATCAACAACAACTTGATCATGAATATCAACATCAATGTTATCAACAAATTTATCATCATCAACTTGAGTATCAATACCAAAGTTATCAGTAACATCAACAACCTTCTCAACTTGTTCATCAACAACAATTTCATCAACTACTTGAGTACCAACAACAACCACATCATTAATCTCAACATCAACATGTTCATTAACCAACAAAGAAGTTTGTTCATCTTCAAACACAATCGAAATATCATGCATCTCAACTTGTAACTTATCTTGATCAACTTGAACAATAGATTCAAACTTTACCTCTGTCTCATTTTTTTCCTTCTTTTATTTTCTTTCCTTCTTCATAATATTCTTTATAGGCCATCTTAACCTCTTTGACATTGGTATATTCCAACTCCTTTGTGCTTCCTTAAGAAGTTGGTGTTCTTTGGCTAATCTTTCCAACCTTTGGCTTATCTTTTCCATGGTTTTCTCAAACTCTATTTGTCTTGCCTTCTGTCTTTCCTTCTTTCTCATTTCCTTTTCCTCTCTTTCCTTCTTCCTTCATGAATCCTCAGCCTGCCAACATCTCTTTAAAAATTCCATCTTCACAAGCAAGTCTCTCCTTTCTTCAACTTCACCTTGCCTCACCAAGGCAATCAAGTTCCTTCCTCAACCTGCAAACAACCACAAACAACTTTCCCAGAGCATTCAAGCTCTGATACCAAACTGATGCAGAGCAAGAGGATTCAAAACTCAACATTCCATTCACTTGAAAAATTTCATAAAATTATTCATCTCAAACAATGATTAAGTGCATTCTAGATCACACTGGAAACAAAACCATGGCATCCCACAATTTAATGCAATGAACAGTCACTAATAACTTCTACAAAACCAATAATAAAGCCAATAAATTTGATTATATTTAAGATAACATAATTATAGACCTCCCTTCCAATGTTTATGAAGATCCAATGGTGGAAAATAAATTTATTGCATTTTTCCCAAAACTGCAAACCCTAGGCAGTGTTCAAACCTGCCCTCACCAAAATAGTCATATCTTCCACAAAACTCAATAAAATTCAATGAGACAAAAAGAATTGGAAACTAGAAACAAAGATATTTCCATACATATATGATAATCCATTATTTGAGTCCATACTAGGCTGTACAAATTACAACTTTATTCTGAAAACAATCTAAAAATAAAAAAATGCACACAAAACTTGAGGTTGCCATTCTTCAAACTTCAAAAATAATGTCTCCCACCCTCAATTCGAGTTTTGGAGGGTGTGCTTATACATTTCCAACCAAAACCAACTATTTTAAACCAAATTTTAATTAGTTTGTTGAAAACACACCTTAATGATACTTTTGACAAGTTGCTTGACAACTTTCTTGAGCAAATTTTACAATTTTTACAATATGGAACAACTTTAAACATTATTTGACAAATGACTTCAAATATGACTTCCTAAGACTCAAACACCTATAAAATGGTTTGATAAACCTTATTATAATACCCAATACACAAAATAGAGCAACTATTTACAAATGGCCTCATGGAGGCATGTGATCAAACAAGTGCTCCTGCACCAAATTCGACCATCCCCCATGTTACCTCGCCCTTCATTCTATCTTCCTATGGTACAACGGTGTTTTGACTTTTACCACGCTATTTCCATTCATCTCCTTACCATTCAACCACCAGTCCTATTTCTTCAACCCATGGTATCACGGTGACAACTCCATCTTTTCTACTGCATTATCGCGGTCTTCACCTCTTTCCCCTACGATGTGGTGGTCCAAACTGTCACAGTTCTCTCTGTTGTTTAATTGCTTCCCTAGCCGCCTATCACCCTCCACCACATTACTGCAGTCTTCTTCTATACTTGTCATGGTTGAGTGGTGTTAACTGTGTTACCATCGCCTATTTGTTTCGTGTCTATGGTAGAGCGGTGTCCACCATGTTACCACCAGCTAGCTTTCCCTTACCCGTGGTTGAGTGGTAACCACTCACTATTTTAACCGTTGTCTCGTGGTCTACCACATAACCACCAGTGGTAGCGTGGTAGCCGTCAAACACCCTCACCGCTCCACCGCAGTCTCCAGTCTAACCAGCTACGGTACCGCATTAAACCTGCTAATCGCCATCGTGTCACCGGGTTCTCTTGCCTAACCACTAGTGGTAGCACGGTAACTGTCTATACTAACTGCCACCACATCACCATAGTCATCTACCCTACCATCCATAGTATTGCGGTAAACCCGCCCTAACTGTCACTTCACCACCATCGCGGTCTTCAACCTCATCAACCGGGTAGCGTAGTAAACCTATTGGTTGATTGCATTTGTGGCCACTGCATCACCACGCAGACAATCTAGACTGTGTGTGGTAAAGCGGTAAGGGGTATGATGACTGCCCTTAGCCACCAACTATAATACCGTGGGCCACGGTATTATGGTAGAAGGGATTAATTCAGGAAATAAACAAGCGCTATAAGGAAATTTTTGCATTATAAGGGGGGTAAATAATTTTTTTTTAAGAAATGACATTTTCTTTAATAACTTATGTTTAATGCATTGGTATATAAAAGATTTTGTGAATTATTTTATTCATATTAACTTTGTATTTTCTTTTACAAGTTGATATTGGAACCAAACCAAGGCAAAACAAGATTGGAATCCAAGATTCACAAAAGCATTTTTTAATGCTTATTGAGCTAGATTTTTCCATTTTCATGCTTGCTTAAAATTAATCATTTGACTTGATCCTCTTGGTTAAAAAGAACCTTAGACATTTACTAGATTTCGATTTTCTCTAAAATTGAACAAGGCAAAATTTCACACTTCAAAGTTGGTGCTTTAAAAAGAACTCATCTTTTGCTTTGAGGATTAAAATGAACATGTGTACTTGATGTTTTGTAATCCTTTTCACAAAGTAATATCATTTAAAAGGTGTATACGCTTCTCTCACACCTCATGGTAATCTTGAGAATAAAAAGTCTTTTTGTGATATTAAGTTGTCAAAAGTATTACCTCCACACTTCGTTTTTGGGTTTAAAATTGAACAAAACATCTTGCGAGTGTGAGTAGACTTATTGCATGTGTTCTCTCTTTGTTTCTAAATGAAGGTTGATCGAACTACGAATATGTTTACTCAATTTTTTTTATCTTAGCAGGCCTACCTTGTGGGAAAAAGTACTCACCCAAGGGAACGACCCAACTGGTAACACACTAAAGCCAAGTGTATTTCTAGCTGGGATATAAAATTAGGTACTGTAACAAAATCTAGTATCATGTGGTTGGCTTCGACAAGAATGGTAGCAATGGTCTCTCACCACATGGGTCAACCTCCATGAATGGAAAGTCCAAATTAAAACTCTTGTTTAGAAAGGCCAAATCCTTATCTATTTTGTTGGTGCAAAAGGTCATGTCCTTTGAAGCCACCCCATGTTATACATGCGGTTTTGTTGTAGAGATGAAAATTATGCCACGGGAGATTGATGGGTACTGATGCTTGGCTGACCCGAGAAGTGTGTGTCATGGAGGGGAGTCAGTGTGGTCAAGCATCTAGTCATCCGCATAGAATATGTGTAGCTGGATTCATCCAAGTGGGAACCCAACAAAATATTTTCTCTTCATCCTAGGGTTGTACATATGCTTGGAAATGAAAAATACATTGCTTGGTTCTCAAAGAAATTGTAAAACAAACATTCACAAAGAGCTTCAAATTTCAAACCCCTTGGAGAAAAAAAATATCCTTGACAAATTTAAGTACTCTTGCTTTCCCTAGGGATCATATCCTTAGAGGTTTCTAAGTGCTTGAATTTTATCATCATTTGTTTTCACTAAGGTGAACCTAGTAAATTTTTTTCCCTAATTTCCTTGATTTCCACATAATGGACCTTGTGGGATGAAAAAAAAAGTGGGACATTAGACATGCAATTTGAAACATAATCAAGCAAGAGCTTTTGGTAAAAAGAATTCACTAAGGCAAGATAAAAGACAAATTGGACCTCACATGTGTTGCTTCAAATGATTTCCCGAAAGGTCAAAATCCCAAAACCAAAGTTCAAAAGGATTAGTCTCAAAGCCCATGAACAACGTCTTGAAATGCTCCTTGAAGTCAGAGAAAGACTAGTGTACAACTTATATAAGATGGCTTCAAGAAAAAACCCAACTTTGTATGCATTCTGTTATCAAAAAAATCCTGAGCTTTTTGAAAGGTTTGCTTTCCTCACATAGGAAGTATAGCATGTTCTTCAACACTGAGGTTTTGTAAAAGAGAGTCGTGTCTAGGTCAAGGTCTAAGATCAAAATCTCCATTCTTATCCGTATCTCCATCAACCAAATCTCATCCCATCAACAAAATTTTGAGAACTTTAGAAAAATCATTCATGCTAAACTTAAAGGCTAAATCAACATCACCCTATCTTGGCTTGATACACCTAGCCAAATAGTCAAAATCTCTTGAAAAAAATTTCCCCTAGGATAACACAACTTCCTGGGGTTTACTAGTTCATGATCACTTGGTTGGCTTGACATGCTTAGCCTATCCATTCCCTTGTGCGAGTTTTTCCTAGGATAACACAACTTCCTAGGATTTACAAACTCACCACAATCTTGTTTGACTTAATACCCTAGTCAAATGGTCACAATCAATCCAAGCCCTAAAGTTTAGCATAACCCCTAAAAATCTCTTCAAAGGTTTCATTCATTCACTTCATCTATTTATCTCATCATCATCACCAACCCCTTTTGATCCTTTTCTTTCCCTAGTTCTTCTCTTTTGGGCCTAAAGATTAAGATCAGATGATCCCTATTTTTATGGTCCAAACAAGATCACAATACAAGAGGATCATGGAAAACATCAATGAAATGTCAACTTCCAATGACTTGGGTCAAGTAACCACCGAAACAAACCTTGCAGGATCAAGAAATCCCCCAAGTAGTTCTCCTCTACCATCACAAAATCCTCAAGAGGAAAAATATGAAGAGGACATCAAAAACGAGGACGTGGGGATGACACAATCAGAAATGCTAGAAATGGTCCAAAATCCAGAGAATCATAAAATTGTCAATGCCATGTTTAAATACTTACGCATGTTAACGAAAGGAGGGATCTTGATTCCTTCTGACCTTGACGTAGGTGCTAGTATGGACATACCTCTTACAAACACATCCCCAATGTCGACTCCGAATATCAATCAAGAAATGCCTCAAACCATATTGACAATCACACCAACCTCCCCAATTGTGAATAAAGGAAGTGTTATGTTTCGAGAGTCACAACAGCATCACCTTGTAAACAATAAAGAGGTAAGTGTTAGAACCACATCGGATAACTCTATGCTAGTGAATCCATCACACCCCTACGTCCCACTCACATTCCCTGATCATGTGGATTCATCCTCTTTCCATGCGACACCAGCCTATCCGTTAAACATACAAACTTCTTTACTGCAAGGAGAAGGTAGTTTGTTTGGAGTAGCAGGAGTTGCTGACTAGTTCTCTTTCCAGGGGAACTTACCACTCTTTTCTCCATTGCCACTCACATCCACATCACCTATTGGATTGGGTCTTCCCCCCTACCCACATCTAGTTTCTCAAATCCAGGCAATCTAAGCATCACATCAAATCCTCTCATTTTTCCTGCAACATCACAACAAGTGGCAACCATTCAAGCCAGCACAACCAATACAGTAGTCAGTCCTCAAATCTCTCAAAACATACCTTCTCAAGGACCAAGCATCTCAACCACACCTCCAACAACCCAAATCCTGACCACCAACATAGTCGTCTCACCCGTCACAACGGTTGGCATCATTCCCAATTCACCACCAATCCCACCAAAAGCTAACATGATGAATTCATTCACCAACCTAATCCAAACCATCCAAAAAGCCAATCATCAGAGGGTAATCAAATAAAACCAACAATATGCACAACAAGCTACCCAACAAGCACAAGCACAACTAGCTTCCCAACAAGTTGCACAAGCTGCACAAGTTGCACAAGCCTAGCAAGCTGCACAAGTTGCGCAAGTGACACAAGCTGCACAAGCCGCTCAAGAAGTCCAATAAAAATAGGCCCAAGCTCAAGCCCAACAATAGGCACAAGAATAATACCAAGCACAACTGCAAGCAATACATCGGCAAGCATACCAACAAGCCTTGTAAGACTTCCAGGCACAACAACAAGCTAAACAACAATCTTTGTTGGCACAATAGCAGCTCGACCAACAAAAAGATTTGTTGGTGCAATAGCAGCTCAACCAACAACAAGCTTTGTTGGCACAACAACAGCTAGACCAACAACAAGCTTTGTTGGAAAAACAACAGCTTGACCAACAACAGGCTTTATGGGAACAACAACAGATGGACCAACAACAAGCTTTGTTGGAACAACATCATCAAGATCAACAACAGGCATTGTCGACGCAAATGTAGGCATACCAACAGGCCTTGAACACACAACAGAGCTTGCTGCAAACTCCCACCAGTGCCCCTCCTACCAATCAAACACCCCATACACCTCAAAACACATTCATTCCACCTCCTGATCCCAACAACAATGTCGCAATGTAAATCAAACTACTCTCGCAGTAGGTGTTGGACCTCTAAGCAGGAAAAACAACCAGAACACCAAGCAACTTGTGCCCTTATCCATTTGATAGAAGTCTCACAATGGTACCGTTTCCAAAGGGATTTGAGATCCCCAAATTCGACAAGTATAATGGAATAGGTAACCCTGAAAACCACATCAGGGAATTTCAGGTACATTGCATGGAGCTTGCATACGATGACACATATCTAATGCGAATTTTCCCCCAAATTTTGACTGGTCCATCCATGGAATGGTTTTCTCATCTACCCACAGGCATTAAAACATTCGAGGAAATTGTGGAAGCATTCCTTAAAAATTATGCTTTCAACATGGGTGCAGACATTTGTTTGGAGGAACTATCAACACTCAAACAAAGAAAAGGAGAGCTATTCACATCCTTCTTGCAAATATGGTGCTCCAAGGCCAATCAGAGCAAGTGGTCCATGCCAAAAGAACAACAAGTTTGCATGATCATATCTAATCTTGATGAGAACTTGGCATTCTACTTAAAAAGGAAATGCATCACATCATACTATCAACTGATCCCAAAGGTGCTCAACATTGAAAGGGCCCTTACTACACAAGGAGGCACCTCAACATTTACTCCACCACAGGATAACCGCTCGTCCAATAATTATAATGATAAACCTCAAACGTGGTCAAGGAACAAAAACATCACAAACGACAACATGGTCGATGCTAAAGTGGTCATAAGTGCTCCCAAACCAAACATTCAAACTCATCACCAGCCACAAAATCGTAATCACAATAATGTGCAAACTAATGCAGTAGTAGCACAACAACAACCACTTCCCACCAACCAAATCAATAACTTGGGTAATCAAGGAGGACCACCTCCCTGAGGAAAATACCCTCCCAAGCGGAAGTTCATGGCCCTTGGGGAATCCATCGAGTCCATAACGAAGAAGTTGGTCAAGGAAAACCTAATCAAAGTCTCTAACTCCAAGCAATATGCAGAACCCATGACCAAACCGCCATGGTATAATGAAAACCTCCTTTGTGAATTTCACAAGATCAAGGGACATACCACCCCAAATTGCATAAGACTAAAGAATATCATCTAAGACCTCATCGAAGACAAGATCATCAATGTTTAGCAACCAACCGGTAATTAGGATCTAAAAATATACCCAAACCCAATGCTGAACCACAATCAAGGAAATAGTTAGGGGAACAACAAAGGAAATAAAAAATATACTAGTACTAATCTAGTATATGAAGAGATAGTCACATGTGTCAATGAAATGGTCACGGTCATTAACATCAAGGGAGCCAACATCGATTGTGGAGTCACCACACATGGCAAAAAGGTCAGCATTGGAGGGGCACCATCTAAGACCCCCACTTCAAACACAAAAGCCGTCCCCTATGACTATAATGTCCTTGACCAGCTGAAGAGAACCCCCACAAAAATATCCATCATGGAACTGTTAAAAATCTTTGCTGCCCATAGACAAATTCTCGACGAAGCTTTAGCAGCATCCACTGTCTCTACCACCCTTGACACAAATCAGTTTCAGGCTACGGTTGGTAATATCATTACCCTGAACCTCCTTACATTCTCTGACCAAGACTCCCCCCCACAACCATTTCATAACCATGCACTTCACCTTCAAGTGCTGGTCCACAAAAAGAAAGTTAAAAAGGTCCTTATGGATGGAGGTGCAGGCCTTAATACTTTCTCTCTCAAAATTATAAAGAACTTGGGATTCACTGAGGATTCCATTAAGCAGAACAAGAGCATCATAATAAGGGCATATGATGATCAAGAAAGAGTGTCTCAGGGCACTATTAAAATCCCAATCCAAGTGGGACCAACAACCATCAAGACTACCTATCAGGTCCTCGACCTTGACTTACCATATAACATTCTCCTAAGACACCCATGGATCCACAAAATGAAAGCAGTGGCCACGACATATCACTAATGCATCAAGTTCTTGCACCAAAATGAGGAGGTCATTATACACGGGGATCCCGAACCATTCGCCTACTGCAAAAAATTGGAAGCCAAGTTTTATAAAATCCCCGAAGTGTCAAAAAAATGATGAAGGCCCATCCACTGCATACATCAACCCAGCTAACCTCACCTCCACTTCTGTGACAAAGACACCCACCATCCCTGACATATCTGACATCAAAAACATGATCTAGGACAATGGATGTGGTGACTATAGAATGAAAAGGAATGCATTTGTTGTAGGAGAGTTACCACAATCTCGTAGGTCACATGGGCAACCTCGACCAACTAAAACACTTGTACACACCCTTAGGGAGGACCAACCTTAGACCACCCATATGCACAGGTATCCCGCTTGACAACTTCACCTTTGACATCACTGATGTCTACGCCAGTACTGATGATGATGATACCATAATAGGCCTACACATTATTTTTGAGGATTCCTCCTTACTAATGAGTAGTGCCTCACCTACTGAGTCAAACCAACAAACCCACCAAATTACCTTATTATACCCTCAACTCATCGACCATGACCAACGAGGACCAGAAATGATGAGGCTCTCTCAGAATTCATGGGACTAAGGGATACAGTTCCATGTGGGGATTACAAGGTAGGTTTTGACATCACTTTAGACACCCATGCATATTACGGGGAGACAATTGAGTCCTTCAGTCGCAAAAGAAAAATATCAAGAATAAGCTCAGAGTTATTGAGTGAAAACCACGCTGTGGCACTCTCTAACCATAGAAAAATAAAAATAAAGGACACATCCAATGGTGAAAACCTCTCTGAGGTACCGGAGGATGAAGGACTCAATCTCCCCCCTACTGCTCTACATCAAGAAAAATCAGCAATTCTGGTAGATCAATGTAATCATGTTAACTTGGGAAGGGAGGTGGCACCAAAAATAACTTTCTATGTTGAGTCTCTCCTAATAGAGGAACAAGAACTGCTTGTAGCATTTCTGAAAGAAAGGAAGGTAAACTTTACATGGACCTATGCTGACATGTCAGGTCTAGATCCAAAAGTGGTGGTTCATCATTTAGTTGTTTACCCTAGGGCTAAGTCGGTTAGACAAAAGTTAAGAAAAATCCATCCCCAGATAGCCTTGCTAGTCAATATAGAGTTACAAAAACTCTTGGATGTTGGCTTCATATGCCCGATTGACTATCTAAAATGGGTATCCAACCTTGTAATAGTCTCAAAACCAAATGGGGGCATCCATATCTGCATAGACTTCAGAGACCTCAACAAAGCATGTCCTAAGGATGACTTTCCACTACCCAACATTGATATGACAGTGGATATGTCAGCCAGACATGAGATGCTATCCCTAATGGATTTTTTCTCGGGATATAACCAAATAATGATTGTAAAAGAATACCAGCATAAGACAACATTCACATGTCCTTGGGGCACCTACTACTAGAATGTGATGCCATTTGGGCTCAAGAATGCATAGGTTACATATCACAGAGCCATGACACTAATATTCCATGACATGATACACAAAATAGTTGAAGATTATGTGGATGACATATTGGCTAAATCAAAGAAGAGACAAAATCACATAGCAACCCTAAGCGACATCTTTGACAGATTAGAAAAATACAAGGTCAGGCTCAACCCAAAGAAATGTGTCTTTGGGGTACAATCAAGAAATTTGTTGGGATACATAGTGTCAATGAGAGGGATAGAAGTGGATCCTGCAAAGGTAAAAGAAATCCTTGATATGGGAGCACCAAGAACATTGAAACAACTCAGAGGATTACAAGGTAGACTCCAGTCCATCCGAAGGTTCATAGCGCAACTGTAAGACAAACAGAATGCATATTCACATCTACTCCACAAGGGGGTAGCTTTCAAGTGGGATGACAAGTGTGAATAAGCATTCAAAAAAATCAAATAATATCTACTTAGCCACATGTGTTAATGCCACCCATTAGAGGAAAACCATTGATTCTATATATCTCGGCAACAAAAGTAGCCTTGGGTGCTCTTTTGGCTTAGCACAATGAGAATAGAATAGAAAGGGCTATCTATTATATTAGTAGAACAATGGTTGGACATGAGTTGAATTACACATTCATTGAGAAAGCTTGCCTAGTAGTAGTGTTCGCTTCACAGAAATTCTAACACTACGTGCTGACACATAAAATCAAGCTCATCGCCAAAATAGATCCCTTAAAATATCTACTATCAAAAGCTATGCTCACATGAAGAATGGCTAAATGGGTCATGATACTGTCAGAGTATGACATAGAGTATGTGGAATGAAAGGCAATCAAAGGAAAATTTATTGCAGACCAGTTGGTAGAAGCTCCCATCTATGTAGAGAACCCACTCATATAAAAATTTCCAGATGAGTTCATCTTTAATCTCAGCATAGCTGATCACTGGAAACTATACTTTGATGGTTCCCACACACAACATGGATCGAGAGCCAGTGTATTCTTTATCACCCCATAAGGGGATTGCATACCAAGATCTTACAAATTGGCATTCCCCTATACCAACAACATTTTAGAGTACAAGGCTTTAACCATAGGTCTCAAAATTGTGGCACAATGGCGAATCATAGCATTAAAGGTCTATGGAGATTCACAACTTATCATTAACCAAGTCAACGGTGAATACCAAACTAAGGATGATAAGCTCACACCATACAAGAAGGTAGTAGAAAGCCTCAAAGAATCATTTATTGATATCACCTTTGAGCAGATACCGAGGGAAAACAACAGAGCGGCTGATGCAATGGCAACAATTGGATCCTTGCTAGATATCCCTTGCAATGTCTCAAAACATGAATTATTGGTAGAACAGCTTCTTGTACCCACTCTCAGGGTACCCAAGTCAGAATATGCATGCGAAATCATTGGTCCCGATGATCTTTGGTACCATAACATCTACACCTATCTGAGATTAGGAGTCCTCCTACCCGACATTACCCTAAACCTCAAGCAAACCTTTGTCAAAAGGTCCTTACAATTTATCATCCTAGGGGAAACCCTCTTCCATAGAAGCATCAATGGAACCCTATTACATTGCTTAAAACTTGAGGAAGCCCTGACTTCTTTGACTGAGGTACACAATGGCACTCGCAGTTCACACTCGAGTGGTATGACCTTGGCTAAGAAGTTGCTGAGAGACGGGTACTACTGGACGACAATGGAAAGAGAGGCACATGATTTTGTCAGAAGGTGTCTATAGTGCCAACAACATGGAGATCTCATTCATGCACCAGCTCAAGAATTATATCCTATTGTTACACCTTAGCCCTTTTTGTAATGGGGGCTCGATCTCATAGGTAAAATATCACCCACCTCATCCAATGGCCACAAGTTCATCATCACCACCATGAAATATTTCACAAACTGGGTCGAAGAAATTCCCATGACCTACATCACTGGAAAGCAGATATCCAAGTTCATCTTGAACTACCTTATTTGTCGATATGGCGTCCCTCAATCCATTATCTCTGATAACGGGACACCTTTCAAGAATTAAGATGTCTGTGACTTGTGTGAAAAATTCAAAATCCAACACCGCTTTTCCTCACCATATTACCCACAAGGCAATGGCCAAGTAGAAGCAACCAACAAAACCATTCTGAAAATCCTTAAGAAAACAGTCAATGACACTAGTCGTGACTAACATCTATAGTTAAATCCTATCGTATGTGCCTACTACACCAACATCCGCATGCCAATAGGCACCACCCTATTCTCCTTGGTCTATGAATCAGAAGCCATCCTCCCTATCGAGATCGAGCTCTCGTCACTAAAGATATCATTGCAAAACCTCATCACAGATGAGGAATACAAGGTTACAAGACTAAATGAGTTGGAGTTACTAGATGAACGGTGCATGGATTTCCTAAATCATCTACAAGTCTACCAAAAATTTCCTGAAATGAAGCTACAACAAGAAGATTAGGCAATGCACCTTCCAAGTCAACGAACTTGTGATGAAAGAGAACCAAAAGAATGTGCCCAATCTAGAGAGAAAAGGAAAATTTGAGCCCAACTAGCTAGGACCTTTCATCATCACAACCAGCTATAAATCAGGAGCATATCAATTAGCAACACCAGAAGGCGAGCCTCTACAAGAACCTTTGAACAACTCCCATCTCAAAAAGTCTTATGCCTAAGAACTTGCAAGGTATAAAAACTAGAAAATACAAAAAAGAAAAATTAGAAAAATGTCTTGAAAAAATGGTTACCTTGATGAAAACTTGGCAAACAGGCATCTTGACAACAACAAAAAATTAAAAAATGCAAAAATCCAAAAAATCAGAAAAAAGATTGAAAACAGTAAAGAAAAAAATCATCCTCTAGTGAAAACCACTTCGGTGGCGCTTTGGACAAGTACCTTGGTGAAAACCTAGCAAACAAGCACCAAGTGTAAATAAAGCACTCCCCATCCGCCAGGATCTGCACAACTCACTCATCCATTCCATCACATTTCATTAATCCTCCATCCACCCATCCGCTCACATCCATACCATAGCCTGAGCTGATGACCATATCATATTCCACCATAGTACTACTTGGCATATTCCTAAGGTCAATTTTTCCTGCCTTTACCAAAGTAGTTTATCGCTTGACACTGGGGGCATGTTCCTGAACTTGCATTAGATTGGATTTGTGTATATCTTTTTGATCATCCCAATTCATTAGAAAATTAAAAAACATTCAAAAAATTAAAAAAAAAAACATCAAAAACATCCAAATCATTTATTCAAAAAACCGAAAAACATGTCAAAAATCTTGGAAAATCTTCAAAAATTTCATTCAGTCTTGTCGGTCTTCCACCTTTTCCAAACTATGTCATCTCTAAGCTTGAACGTAGGCAAGATTGATCTTTGATCATCCCCCGAGACATCTTAGGTCGGTCCTTAGGCGTTCGTCACAATAAAATGGCAATCTGTTTGCCCACCTATCTCATCATTGAGTCAAGTCTATTGTCAGACGAACTACGTGGTCTTTGTTTGTATAATTTAGGCAAGGCTAATCTATGGATCAGCTCCTGAGACCCCTAGGATAGGTCTTTAAGTCAATCTCTTCGTCCTAAATCTCAAAAATACCAAAAATAGCCTCAAAATATCTGAAAACCCAAAATGGTGCGTCCATCTCATTTCACTTTTACCTGCGATAGTCATCATTCCTAATAAAATCAATCATCACCTTCACCCTTTGGTGAATCAATTAGAAGCAAGTCTAGCATGTTCAAAAGTGAACACACTAATCGTCAGAGTCTCAAAAATCTAAGTCAGTAAGTTAGCAAGTTGATTAACTCGGAGTATCAATAGCTTATCATCCAATCAGTTCCACCAAAAACCTTGATCACTACATGTCCTAGGATGAATCCTTCCCATGATGGACATAAGCATCAAGTACCTCACAATAGTTTAGCCTTGGCTAGTAGTATGAAGAACATTAGCTTGTCTATTTTCTTTATTTGGTCTTTTATTGGCTTATCTTATTTTGCGATCATTCCAAGGACCTCTTGATGATGCCTAAACAAAATAGGTTGAGAGAGAAAGGAATGGGGCAAAGATCATTGTCTCTTTTCTCTACTATGCTTGTGGAAATAACTTAGTTACATATGCTTTGTTTGGTTTGTGGAGAGGATGTTTTGGATATCTTGTTGACCACATAAGAAATATTTTTTCCCTATGTTTTGGCCCGAGGTGTTTAGAATATTTGAATCACATCCAGAATGAAGTATGCATGCTAAGTGTGAACAAGAATATTCCTATCTGATTGTCAAGTCAAAGTCTATCACACTAGGTACTACTCCATCCTGGTCCTTTATACCTTGATGCATCGTACCTATGTGTGTTATCAAACATAAAGTAATTGGTCCTTTTAAAATCCCAACTCCTGGTAAGCAATACATCATCAATCATCATCTTGTGTGGATCCTCCTTCCATTCTTCTCATTCTCCTATCTTTACTAACATTTCTATCTAAAATCGGTGTGTCACGTTAAAATATATACACAAGACTACCCATGGTCGATGACTGTCTATGCATCATCAGATTTGTTTACACCAAAGAATTATCTTTCGTCATTTGATCAATAAGACCACTCCTCTTGTATTTTATCGCGATATTGATCAGAAAATTAGCATTTCTGCCTGATCTCTCAAGGGGGCAATATACCAGCATAATTCTTCTCGCTAGGGTAACAGTGGAGCATCTGAAAAAATTGATAAATTTTGAACTTTGATCACAACATTTTATTCTTTGAATCAATGCGACACGTGCATTGCTTCAAAGATGGGAAAAATGTAGACATGGAAAATTAACAGGTTCAGTTCGACACACTTGATCCTGATTATTCAGGACATTTCCTCCTAAATCATACTCTTAGCTTTTCATCATATTTTGTCTCTTAATTTAATAAACCATTGTTTATTTGATTTAGTCTTTCTCCTCTAGTGATTAAATTAATAAATTTAATTTAATTTAATTAACTTTATATTTCGATTTAATTAAATAAATCATTTTATTTGATTAAAGTCTCTAAAGTCCTCTTATTAAATTGAATAAATTAAAACTTATTTGATTTAATCTAACATTATCCCACTTAGTTAAATAAATCAAAATCATTTATTTAATTAAATAAATTCCTCTCAATTCTGATTTAAATTAATTCATCAATTTAATTCTAAATTGTCACATCTCCTAAATTCCTCATTAAATTAATTAAGTTTTGATTAACTTAATCTTAATCTATGTCACATTCTCTAGAGAATGCAGCTTGCACAATAAATCAATTACTTTGATTTATTAATTCATCTATTTTCCCTCACATACCATCAAAAGGGAATATTCCCTCAATTTGAATTCAAAAATTCCAAGTGGACTGTACATCCAACAAGGCATTCACTCCTCTTACATGTCCTTGTGCATTGAGCCAAGTGGCATTTATTTCATTCTTTTTTCCCTCTCACATGTCATTTCTCAAATTTGAAATTCCACCAAATTGCATTTATTGACACTTTGGCCAAAATATGCACAACCATCAACCATTCACATCTTGACAAGTGGCACTTGACCATTGGATGTTGAATGATCCCACATTGCTCAATTTCTCTATCTCTTCCATGTTGGAAATCTATAAATTGGAGGCTTCTCACCTCATTTTATAATCCACAATTCAAGCAAGTATACTATACTTCATTTCATCCACCAAATTTCACATACTTCATGCAAGGTTACTCTCTTGAATTGAGAGCCAATCTTGTTCACTCCATTGAAGTAGATAATCTCACCATCAACAATCATCAAGCTTACAAACAAGAATTGGGAAATGGCTGATTTCAACATACCAGTCAGCACCAATTCCCCCATGGGATTGATAGTTGTTCATTGAAATAGGATTTGTTTACTTCCATTTTCATTGTTCTTCACTTGTTTTCCTATATTAATTTGGCAATCTAATTTCATGGGGAATCCTCATTTTACCTCGCACATTTGATTTAATGTTGTGTGTGTTTGTTGCTTGTGTGCAGGTCCGAGAAATGATGTGGTTCACAATGACAAACAAACACACTAGTTAATTGATATGCATGAAAAAAGAAGGATTCCCTATGAAATCCATTCACAAATATTCAAAATAGGAAAAAATAAGAACAAACATGAAATATAGATGAAATCCTAAATCAAGCAAATGCAAAATCTTGATCCCATGGGGGAGTTGGTGCCAATTGGTGTGTCGAAATTAGCCCTTTCCCAACTCCTTTGTAAGCTTAGATGATTTGATCCACTTGATGGTTGAATTCCTACATAACCTAACTAAGAACTTGATAAAATATATGAAAATGACTATGCTTGAAGATGAATTTGAGTATAATAAGTTACTCAAATTGTGGATGATAGAATGAGAGCAAGAGTCTCTCATTTATAGATTTAAAATTGGAAGAATGAGAAATATTTGAGCAATGTGGGACAAAATACCAACCAATGAGAGAAGGCCACTTGTCCACATGTGATTGGAGGAGGAATGAGCACATTTTGGTCAGTGTGCATGATAAATGCCATGAGATTCAAATTTTAAATTTGAATCTGACATGTTGGAGGGAGAAAGAAATGGAGTTAATGTCACTTGGCTGAATGCACAAGGACATGCAAGAGGAGTGAATGCCTTGTTGGATGTACAAGTCCACTTGGATTTTGAATTCAAACTTGAGAAAATATTCTTCCTTTATTCTATGTTGAAAGAAAATAGGTAATTTAATAAATCAAAGTAATTGATTTATTGTGCAAGTTGCATTCTCTAGAGGATGTGACATAGATTAAGATTAAATTAATTAAAGATTAATTAATTTAAAGAGAGATTAGGGGATGTGACAACTTTGACTTGAATTTTAGGATTTATTTAAATCAAGATTGAGAGGAAAATGATTAAAGACTTAATTAAATAAAGATTTGATTAGGGAGGGTTGATATTGGATTTAAACCAAATAAAGATTTATTTAATTTAAATGAGATGACTTTAGGGATTAATTAAATAAAATGATTTATTTAATTAAAAGTGGGATTACAGAATTAATAAAATAAAATTGATTTATTTAATTAATAGAAGATGATGACATAATTAGATAAATTTGATTTGTTTAATTAAGAGATGAAGAGTGATGAATTTAATCAAATATAGATTATTCGATTAAATGACTAGAAAATGAGATGATTCAAGATGAAATGGTGTTAGTAAATCAAGATCCAGTGTGTCGGATCAAATTGTATAATTTCCATGTCTACATTTTGTCCCTCTTTGAAGCAAAATACTTGTTGCATTGATTCAAAGAATAAACTGTTGTGATCAAAGTTCAAAATTTCTTTGATTTTTTCGAATGCCCCACTATTGCCCCACCAGAAGGATTATGCTGGTATATTTCCCCCTCGAGAATTGGGTGGAAATGCTAGTTTTTCGATCGATATCGTGGTAAAATCAGAGAGGAGTGGTTCTATTGATCAAAGGATGAAAGATAATTATTTGATGTAGACAATTATGATGATGTATAGACAGTCATCAGCCATGGGTAGCCTCGTGTATATTTTGATATCTCACACCTACTTTAGATAGAAATGGTAGTAAAGATAGAAGAGTAAGAAGAAGAAGATGGATGGAAGGAGGATCCAACAAACCTACATTATGAATGAAGATGATAATGATTTTCTTACTAGGAGTTGGGATTTTCAAAGGGCTAATTACTTTATGTTTGATAACACAAATAGGTACAATGCATCAAGGTATAAAGGAACAGGATGGCGTTGTACCTAGTGTGATGGAATTTGACTCATCAATCAGATTGGAGTATTCTTGTTCACACTTAACATGCATACTTTATTCAGGATGTAGTTCAGGCATTCTAAACATCTCGAGCCAAAACATAGGAAATAAAACTTTCCTATGTGGTCAACAAGATATCTAAAACATCCTCTCCACAAACCAAACAAAGTACATATGGCTAAGTTATTTTACAAGTGTATCTGACAAGTGTAGTAGATAAAAGAGACAATGATCTTTGCCCCATTCCTTTCTCTCTAAACCTAATTTGTTTAGGCATCATTGAGAGGTCCTTGGAATGAGCACAAAATAAGATAAGTCAAGAAAATACCAAATAAAGAAAACCAACAAGCTAATGTTCTTCGTACCGCTAGCCAAGACTAAACTACTGTGAAATACCTAATGCTTATGTCCATCATGGGAAGGATTCATCCTAGGACATGTTGTGATCAGGGTTTTGATGGGACTAATTGGATGATAAGCTATTGATATTCTGAGATGATTAACTTGCTTGCTTACTGACTTAGACTTTTGAGACTCTGACAATTAGGGTGTTCACTTTTGAACCTACTAGACTTGATTCTGATTGACTTACAAAAGGATGGAGGTGACGATTAATTTATTTGGAATGATGAAAGTCGTGGGTGAAAGCAAGATGAAATGGATGCACCATTTTGGATTTTTCAGATATTTAGAGGCTGTTTTTGGTATTTTCGAGATGTTTTGCAATTTTTTTTGGTATTTTCACATTTTTCAATGTTTTTCATATTTTTGAGATTTATAACGAAGGGACTAACTAAAAGACCTATCCTAGGGATCTTGGGATCTAATCCATAGATGAGCCTTGCCTACGTTATAAATGTAGAGACCACGTAGTTTGACTGATGATAGACTTGACTCAATGATGAGATAGATGGGCAAACAAATTGCCATTTTATTGTGATGGATGCCTAAGGACTGATCTAAAAATGTGAAAAATATGGGCAAATGGATTGCCATTGCGACAAACACCTAAAGGACTAACCTAAAATGTCTCAGGGGATGATCAAAGATCAACCTTTCCTACATTCGAGCTCAGAGACGATGTAGTTCGGTTGACAATGTTTTTGATGTTTTCTGACTTTATGAATGTTTTTGGATTTTCGCATTATTTTGAAGATTTGGATGTAGATATGTGATGATATGAATGCTCTGTTTTGGGAATTTGTTGAAAAACAAGCTAGGGTTGATTGATCAGATTGATGGATTGATAGTTTGACTAAGTGTGTTAAGTCAAACAAAAGTAATAATGCACTTATAAATTCCAGGAAGTTGTGTTATCCTAGAGTAAACTTGTACATAAGAGGATGGTTTGACTAAGTGTGTTAAGTCAAACAAGTTGATGATGGATTGGATAATTTGACTAAGTGTGTTAAGTCAAATAAGATGATAATGCACTTGTAAACTCTAGGAAGTTGTGTTATCCTAGAGTAAACTTGTACACAAGAGGGTGGTTTGACTAAGTGTGTTAAGTAAAACAAGGTGATAATTTATTGGATTCGATTGATCAAGATTGATGAAGCTTGTTTTGGAACAAAATTATTTTGATAATTTGATATCATGTTGACGTACACATTAGATGCAACTGATATGAATTGTTTGATTGATGTTCAATGAAAGATAAAGCTTGATAAGGAACATCCTTTTGTCAAAATGTGCCATGGGCTAATGATTTGGATTTTGGCTCACAAATGTTTGACCAATTTGATTTCATGTTTTCCAATATTCAAATCACCACATAAACTAGAGGATATAGATCAAGATTTATTCCCGAACCAAGATGTAAATATCTGCCCCTAGTGTCTAGTAATGTTCGAAAGGCCATGGGTGGATTCTTGGATAGGTGTATGGATGGATGGATAGATATGGTAAGCATGCAAATGATGCCAATGATTATCTTGTGATAAGTTGTTCGAATATGCTCATTTGGATAATTCTTCAAGGCTCAGATAATGTTGGGTAGGATAGGATCAATTAAAATGACCCATGTCAAGATGACTACCATAAACAAGTGTAAAGTGTGGACCAAAATTTCATCAAGATTAAGATACCTTGGAGTATGGATGCAAATGGATTGGATAAACGGTTCATGGATGAACAAATGATATGGATGGAATGTTGGCTTTATTATGGATGTGATAAGATACTTTCACCTGAATAGTGCACATAGATGCTCGATTCTACACATGATGCCTGTTTTCTATTTTTTCATCATGTTACTTGCCCAAAGTGCCACCGTAGTGGTTTTCACCAGAGGACGATTTTTCTCTTTATTGTTTTTCAATCCTTTTTTTGATTTTCTTTTTTTTTTGGATTTTTTTGGATTTTTTTGAAAGATTTTAAGCTCATGTTGAATCACCTAGTGATCCTATTGTAGATTCTTTGTCATAATTTTCCATTGATATCCTATTTGAAGAAGTTGTGTTGCCAAGATATGTGCACTTGAATGCAACTTTTGAGATTCCTAATATGCTTTATTGACACCGGAGTTAACCTTGTCTTTGTGTGCAAATCGCGATAGAGTGCCTTCTGAATCCTTATGATGAAGGGTCGTTTCCAACACATGGTCAATGTGAGAATTGCATATATCATGCTTGGAGGCATGGATGGAGTGTGTTTAAGAATAAAATATGGATTGGTTGATAGTTTGGAACCTTTGACTCTCCAAACTTGGGAAGATGAGCAATGATGGATGGATATGGAAATGTGCATGGAATTAGGACCAACTGTTTGATACACTTTGTATGTTGCTTGAGAAGCTTGTTTTTTCCTTTGTGGACATATTTGATGGATAATTTTCCCTTTATTATTTTTCCCCATAGTTTCTTTGACTAATGGAGTATGATAGGGATCATCTTTCTTTGTATTTTTTGGTATCTACTTATATTTGATTTGTTTGATATGCTTCTTAGCTTATTTTTCTTTGATGATGTTCTTCGTTATTTGATTCAAAACCTTCTTTTGATGTTGGTACCAATTTATGGATGGGGTGATGGGCGGATGAAGATTCATGACGTGGCTGGTTGTAGTATTAGCATTGGTTTCATCATAAAGATTCTTCATGCTCCCTATGTTGACATTTGCTCGAGACAAAGTTGCCCCTAGTTTTATAGAGGTGTCACTGATATGTTTATATCCCTCGATTTTTGAATAACCAAGGCCTTGATGCTTAGGATTGCCAATAATCTGCACTGATTCCAGGATACCTTGTTCATGTAGGCCTAATCCTCTGCCTTGATAAATCATCCGCTCAAAATTTTTATCTGCAATAGGATATGATTTACCTTGGAAAGAAGATGCTAATCCTTCTCTGCTCTGTGGTGGATCCTCAAAAGTGAAAACTTCTTTATTGATGAGGTAGCTTTCCCTAAGAAAGGTAAGTGATCTGACTTTATAAGTGATAGGATCCTCCATATGTGGGATGAATGCATGATTGATATCTTTATCTTGATCTTGTGAGATATCAAATTGTAATGCTTCTTTAAGAGGTGTTGATGATTCATTATCCTCATAAAAATCTTCCTCATGATTCATTTCACAAGATGTTTATGATTCACGACTTCTATAGAAGCCCTCTTCATGACCTATTTCTGATATGTCTCTGGATTTCTCTATATCTTGATCATGTGTACAAATGTTAAGAGTAGGAGAATCTTGTTCCTTAGTAATGATATCAAGAGTATGAGACTCTTGTTTTGAATGAAGATCATTTACATGTCCATCTAAAGAAAGCATCTCACGGGTAGACGGAGGGGTATGTGCTATATGGATATGATCCTTATTTGTGACATCTTGTATAGATAGGAGAGTGTCCATTATATCATTGTAGTAGCTTGGGGATACAAATTCTTGATCTCAAATGATTTCATAATTGCTTTCGACATGCTTTGGATCAAGTTCTTGACATGGGTCAATTTCAAAAAATGGATTATCTACAAGGGATTCTTGGATATCTTCCTTAGGCATAGGGAGTTTCTTAAATGTCATGAGGTCAAAGGATGTCCATATGTTTTGGAAAGGATCATTGTTGGACCTTGGTGAAAGATGTTTATCATGCTTTGGAATAAATTCTTGAGATATGTCCTCTAACTCATTAGGTGATGTAGAGACATTTTCAACATGATCATTGGTCAAAGGATCGTGATCGTCATTTTTAATGATTGTGGTGGGAATATGTTGCAAGCTTTTCTGAGGGAGTAATTCATGCGTTTGTTGTTGAGCCAACAATGGTTGTTGTTGGTCATATTGTTGTTATTCCAACAAAGCATGTTGTTGGTCTTGTTGTTGTTGTGCCAACAAAGATTGTTGTTGGTTGTGTTGTTGTTGTGCCAACAAAGATTGTTGCTAGTCTAGCTATTTTTGTGTCAACAAATATTTTTGTTGGGCTCATAACTGGGATGCTCATTGTTGCACTTTATTCTCTTACAGGACTTGTTGATGGATTGCTTGCAATTATGCCCGAAATTGTTCTTGCGCCTATCGAGCCTAGTGCTGGTCTTGAGCTTGAGCCTGTGCTTGTTGGGCTACTTGAGTCACTTGTGTAGCTTGTTGGGCAGCTAATTGTACTTGTGCTTGTTGAGTAGCTAGTTTTGCAGCTTATTGGTTTTGGAGTGCCTTTTGACGGGCAACTTGTCGAGCGGCTTGCAACACGATAGAGAATGAATTTGTAATGTTGTATTTTGGTGGTGGTGGCGGTGGATTGGGAATGGTGTTGATTTTTGTGGTGAGTAGAACGAACGCATTGATTACCAAGGTTTGAGTGGTGAATGGTGTGATTGAGATGCTTGGTCTCTGAGACACTTGAGGAATGGTAGATGTGTTAACCACTAGGGTTGTTTGGATGGTTTCCATCTATTGTTATGATATTGATGGAAAAATGGGAGGATTTGATATGATGCTTTGATTTATGAAGGGGTTGTTGTTCGAATTCAGTTGATTGATGGTTGGTAAAGGGGGAAGGCTCATGCCTTGATTGTTTGGTTGATAGATTTGTAAGTTTTGACTTTGATTTAAATCTACCAAAGGGAAAGGTGTTCCAAAATTTAGATTCAAAAAACTCATATTTGTTGTACCATTGAGGTTTGTAGGAGATAATGATCACATGTATAGATTGTACAAATGCAATTTTTGAAAATCAATTGGCATTGTAAGGTTTGGATAGTTTGGTTGAATTGGATTACTCATGATCGATGAATCAACTTTATATTTCATGTTCATCTTGTGTTTTGACCTTGTTGTAAAAGTGAACCTCTAAGGTGTTTAGGACCAATAATGAGATGAAGGATGAAAGGGGTGAATGATATGGGTGTTTAAACTTTTAGGAACTTTGGATCAATGCTAGACTTTAGGACTTATTTTTACTTTTATTTTGATTGTGGATAGTTTGACTAAGTGTGTTAAGTCAAACAAAGTGATAATGCACTTGTAAACTCTAGGAAGTTGTGTTATCCTAGAGAAAATGTGTACACAAGATGATAATTTGGCTAGGTGTGTTAAGTCAAATAAAGTGATAATGAACTTGTAAACCCTACGAAGTTGTGTTATCCTAGAGTAAACTCGTACACAAAAGGATAATTTGGCTAGGTGTGTTAAGCCAAACAAGGTGATGTTGATTTTTCCTAAAAGTCTAGCATAAGCGATGTTTTCAAAGTTCCCAAGAATTTGTTGGTGAGATGGAATTTTGATAAATGTTTGGATGGGGTGAAGTTTTTGACTTGATCCTAAATGAACCTAAGATGACTTCTTTACTAAACCAAGATATTGAAGAACATTTTTTTCCCTAAAAGTGGTTCAAACCAAAAGACTAATGTTGGCATAAAAATCCAATGACCCAAAAGAGACCAAGCACATGTGTGGTTCAATTGTCTTTTATCTTGCTTAGGTTTGGTTCTTTTTACCACAAAAACCTTTTTGATTATGTTTCAAACTGAATGTCTAATGTCCTAATTTTCTTTCATCCCATAAAGTGCATTATGTGGAAATCAAGGAAATCAAGGCAAAGGTTTCCTAGTATTGGCTTTGGTGAAAAAAAATGATGATTAAATCCAATCACTTAGAAAAATATAAGGATATAATCTGTAGGGCAAGAAAGAGCACTTAGATTCGTCAAAGGATATTTGTTTCCCCAAAGGGCTTGAAATTTCAAAGCTTTTGTGAATTTTTGTTTCTCAATGTTTTAGAACCAAGCAAGGTGTTTTGATTTCAATAACATGCACAAACCTAGGCTGAAAAGATAGTATTTGTTGGGTTCCCACTTGGACAAATCCAGCTGCACATATTTAGTGCAGATGATTAGATGCTTGACCACACAGGCTCCCCTTACAGTGCACTCGCTTCTCGGGTCAACCAAGCATAAATACCCATGAATCTCCCATGACATAATTTTCATCTCTACAACAAAACCACATGTATATGTGGGGTGGCTTCAAAGGGCATGACCTTTTGCACCAACACATAGATAAGATTTTAGATTTTTCTAAATAAGGGTTTTAATGTGGGCATTTCGTTCGTGGGTGACTATCCATGTGGCAAGAGACCATTGCTGCCCTTCTCGTCGAAATAATCCTCGTGATTTTCAAACTTTCCTCGAGAATCCACACTTATATATCGATTGGAAGTCGCTTGGCTTTAGCATGTTCCTGGTTGGTTCATTCCCTTGGGTGAGTAATTTTTACCACAAGATAGGCCCTCTAAGATAAATAAAAGTAAGATAGCATATCCCGTAGTTCAATCGAACTTTGTTGAAAAAAAAAGGGAGAACACTCGCAATAAGCCATGCTCACACTCGCATGATTGGTTCAATTTTAATTCCAAAAATGAAATTTGGAGGAAATTATTTTATTCAACTTAAGATCACCAAAAGAACTTTTGATTCTCAAGATTGTTGTGAGGCACGAAAGAAACGCATATGCCATTTTGATGATATTATCTTGAATAAATAATTATAAAATAGAATAGAACTTGTTCATTTTAAACCCTCAAAGCAAAATGAGTTCCTTTTAAAGCACTAAATCAAATGTGTGGTTTGTTTTGTTCAATTGTAAAAGCTCAACCAAATCTAGTAGATTGTTTTTAAAGTTCTTTTTAAGCATTTTGTAAACTTTTGAAAGAAAATTTGTGTTGTTCTTTTTAGAGCCCAAAAGAAAATTTAGTGTGTCCTAAAAGCATGAATTGATAAAATCCTTAAACTTGGAATTATAATTTCTTCCAAGAGTGTCTAAAGACACTTGATACAATAGAGAAACGATGTCATAAGAAGCTTTGATTTTCTTTCCTCCTCCCCTTTTTGATTTCCTAACCTACAAAAGTTCTCAAAATGTTAGATTAGATCAAGAAACAAGAAGATATAAGGGTTAGATGAATCATCAAGCATAAAAACCCTAAAACTTAGACCAAGTTTCATGGTGTTTTGACATTAGGTGAAAATTTGAAAATTTTAACTCTATCAAAGTTGAGAAACAACTACACTATCAGATAGCTTATGAAATTCTACCCCATTTCAAAAAAACAAGCTCTAAAAAAGACCAAAAAATGACCAAGATATGACTATTTTAAGTTTGGGTAAAAAAATAAGAAATCAAAGGCGGCATTGTTTACAGTAGCGTTGTTTGCAAATGCGACACTGTTTGAGTTTCAAGCAGTGCTCTGGTGATGTTAGCAGCTCTGTTTGGAAAAATAGATACCACAAATGCAGCACAATTCCTTCCAGCGGCTCTGTTTGACTTTCAGCGGCACTGTTTGACTTTCAGCGGTGCTATTTGACTTGGGAGCGGCTCTATTTGACCTCCAACAGCTTTGTTTGACCCGGGAAGACAAAAAACAATGGAATTTAACCAAAAAAATGTGTTAGATTCTTCAATTTCTCCCTCCTTCTAGCGCCAAAATGTGAACCCCAATTCTATTTTTGCATAGACATGATAAACAAACACACTAGTTAGTTAATATGCAAGATAAAAGAAGGATTCCCCATGAAATCCATTCACAAATACTCAAAATAGGAAAAAACAAGAACAAACATGAAATATAGATGAAATCCTAAATTAAGAAAATGAAAACTCTTGATCCCATGGGGGAGTTGGTGCCAATTGGTGTGTCTAAATTAGCCCTTTCCCAACTCCTTTGTAAGCTTTGATGATTTGATCCACTTCATGGTTGAATTCCTGATTAACCTAGCTAAGAACTTGATAAAAATAGATGAAAAATGGCTATGCTTGAAGATGGATTTGAGTATAATAAGTTTACTCAAATTGTGGATGATCGAACGAGAGGAAGAGTCTCTCATTTATAGATTTTAAATTGGAAGAATGAACAATATTTGAGTAATGTGGGACAAAACACCAACCAATGAGAGAAGGCCACTTGTCCACATGTGATTGGAGGAGGAATGAGCAAATTTTGGTCAATGTGCATGATAAATGCCATAAGATTCAAATTTTAAATTTGAATGTGACATGTTGGAGGGAGAAAGAAATGGAGTTAATGTCACTTGGCTCAATGCACAAAGACATGTAAGAGGAGTGAATGCCTTGTTGGATGTACAAGTCCACTTGGATTTTGAATTCAAACTTGAGAGAATATTCCTCCTTTATTCCATGTTGAAAGAAAATAGGTAATTTAATAAATCAAAGTAATTGATTTATTGTGCAAGTTGCATTCTCTAGAGGATGTGACATAGAATAAGATTAAATTAATTAAAGATTAATTAATTTAAAGAGAGATTAGGGGATGCGACAACTTTGATTTGAATTTTAGGATTTATTTAAATCAAGATTGAGAGGAAAATGATTAAAGACTTAATTAAATAAAGATTTGATTAAGGAGGGTTGATATTGGATTTAAACCAAATAAAGATTTATTTAATTTAAATGAGATGACTTTAGGGATTAATTAAATAAAATGATTTATTTAATTAAAAGGGGGATTAGAAAATTAATTAAATAAAATTGATTTATTTAATTAACAGGAGATGATGACTTAATTAGATAAAGTTGATTTGTTTAATTAAGAGATGAAGAGTGATGAATTTAATCAAATACAAACTATTTGATTAAATGACTAGCAAAGGAGATGATTCAAGATGAAATGGTGTTAGTAAATTAGGATCCAGTGTGTCGAATCTAATTGTATATTTTCTATGTCTACACATGCAAAGAAAATAACTAAAATCAAACACAAGATTAGAAAGGATACATAAAAAATCTATAGTAGAAACACTATAAACCATTTAAACTTAGAGAAAATACTACAAACATTCATAATCCATAATAAAGGTTTTTGTATTATTAATTACTAGGGCTATGAATATTTACATATTGTAACTAGGTTAATCATGTAAAAAAAAATCAAAGAACTTGAAGACCACAATGCATTAAGAAAGAGGCAACCCTTGATTTTCTCAATAAACTTAAGAAATTTTGTGCTAGAAACAACATTATTAATATCATGACATGGAGCAGACATTTCATCATGAGGTGTTACAATATCATGAATAGATAAAAAAGATAAAATTTATACATCATCTATATCAATCTTTCAAGGTATTTCATAAGGTAAGATCCCAATAGGAATGCGCTTATCACTATACAATCCATAGGGTCACCTTTAAATTTATGGATCTATATGACATAAGTGTATCTAATAAGCATGGATCATTGGCACTAACCAATTTCATAAGGAATTAATAAGATTTGATAGAGAAAAATATCCATAGAAGACATATTCGTATCTTTAGTACAATACATATAATGAGAATGTCAATAATAGATGGATGATGAATAATGTAAGATATTAAGCTATTAAATTTTTAAATGTATGCATCAATATAAACTAAATAGTAAGACCTAAAAGGAGCTATGAGGTTATATTATGTAAGGTGATAGAATGGGATAAAATATTAATATCACTATACAAAACCTAAACCCTAATCAAGGTATATTAAATGAGTGTAAATAAAATAAATTGAAACCTTTGGATATTAAATTTGAATGATTAAAATAAGAATTATTACAGACCTAAAATTAGATATTAAAATAGTGTGTATATCCCTAAGGTCAAAAACTAATGATTGTAAACATGATCGTATTTACCAAAAATAAAAATATAATGCACAATATTCAAGCATATATCAACAAAGTTTAACTAATTCACGGTAGTTATAAATGATAAAGTGATCAATATTTCAAAAAGTAAATGAGAGAGATTAAGGCACTTATATCTAGGAGAAAAGGTGAAGAAATAAGTCTAATGTAGCGTAAAATCCCACTAACTTAAATACTAAAAATGATTTCCCTTAGATAAATATAACTTAGGGGTTAAAATGATCTTTAGATTCTCATTGGATTTATTTTTAATCTACAAGATTTATTTCACTTAGCATGGGACTATCCAAACATGTCATAGTGAACTAGAACTCACGAGAATGGACCCACTTATAGTAAACTAATGTGAATTGTATCACCTAGATATATTCTCTTTGTTGACTCTTAATTATTGGTGGTAAAATAAAAAGTGCCTTAGGGAAATCATTAGATCACAAGGGTCAAGTTGTCATAGTTTATTCTCTTGACTTGATTGGTTGGATGGTAATGCAAGAATATCAAAGGAAATAATCAAGCTTGTAAGTGTCTTATATTATGTGGTACAGATTTTAGTTCTCTAAGCTAAAATATTTATTAAAGATCCAAATCATCATTATATTCATCACACATGCTGAAGGATATGAACTCATTGACCTACTTAGAAGGTGCATTTTCAACATCATCAATTTCTTCTCATAGATTTTTGAACACCCAATAAAAAATATTGATTTAAATATGATTTTGATATTATTAAGTTTATGCGATTTTTTCATCAAGTCCTTGACATTTTTTACATCTATTTCTCCATCTTCAGATTCCCATAGACATGCTATCTTTAAAATGTTTCTCACTATTTTTAATTAGGATAGAGCATTGAGATTCACCCTACATTCTCATATACTAATATTCAAAACTCACTTTTCCACTAAGCAACAAATTAAGAATAAGGCCTTACATATACCATTGACACAATTTTGAAAACATTCCAAACCTAAATTGTCACTAGACCTTTCAACAGATGCAAATTAAAATTTACAATCAATTTTATAAATTTTAATTTATACAAATACATAATTTAAATTTTCAAGATTACAAACCATTTTCTTCATAAAATCCACAAATACTCACATTCACTCAAATAAAATTAATACATTTACCATTTATTTTATCCAAAATTGCATAACATGAATAAGTTTACAAATTCAATTACAAATCCATATAATACATAATTTATCCAAACCTTTAACTTGATCCAAGCCAAACTTTGCAGTCATTAATTTCACAAATTTTCAAAACATACAAATACATAATTTGAAATAAAAATGTAGAAGCTGCTCTCTTCTTAAAGTCCATAAATATTTACATTCACTCAAATATATTAAACACATTTACCACTTATTTTCTTTAAAATTGAATAACATGAATAAATTAACAAATTCAATTATAATTTCATATAATACATAATTTGACCAAACCTTTAACTTGATCCAAATCAAACATTCCAATTATTAATTTTACAAATTCCTAAAACATACAAATACATAGTTTGAATTTTAAAATTTATTCTCTTTTTCTTCATAAAATTCATTCACTTAAATAAATTTAACACATTTAATATATATCGCTAAGAATAAATTTACAAATTGAATTACGATTCCATATAATACATGATTAAATTCATTTTTACAACTTTTCAATTAAATTAAAGTAACATTGTGCAATCAGTTATTTGTCAATTATACAATATAGTCAAGAATTCAAGGGACAAACATCGTTATCAAAAATTTGGTATAAGAATAAACAATGTAAGATTTAATATTTAGTCTAGAGTTTTGGTAGAGCAGGTAAATGCATTTTTCGAAAATGAAATGACCATTGAAGAGAATTTCTCCATAAATTTCTCCATAATAAAAGGGAGCGAAAGAAAGAGGACACCCAATTTCAAGGCAAGCTCCATTTCATTGTCAACGTAGTCCCCATCAGGCATAAATCTACAAGTCATTTGTAGAGTAACATTTTCCTTCCATGCTCGTGTCATTTTGGAAAATTGGAATTACCTGCTCTATCAATACTTAGACTAATAATTTTTTAATGGTTGAGAATCAAAATTCAAATATGTTATTTTAAAGGTGATTAGTTTTAGAAAAAATAGTGAGGAGATAAATCTTATAGTATAACATTACACTTGTTTTGGTATTAAAATGAGTGTCTTCGGTCAAATATATGATTTGAAATCAAAACAAACTTCAAATTATCTACAAATTCAATTTGCAACATATGGAATTGATCATGTCTACTATGAGAATGTCCTAATGCACAAAAATGATCTCTTACATATAGGAATGACCCTATTGACAGTAGACTAATGCAAACCTATTTCACCATAACATCAAGTCTTTATTGAATGTTAAGGAATGGGGAAAAGAGGAAGCCCAAAGTATACATTTCACATATAAGAATTGTGTTCTGATGAATAAGACTTAAAGTACATACCATTTATTTGAATAGGAAGCACAAATCTAGATAGGTTGGAGAGCTCAAATTATTACAATTAATGGGTGTGGTGAACTAGTGAGAATTGCTCTATACTTGCTTAACGTTGGAATGGAAACCTAACTTAGCTTGATTAACATTCCACTTTAGAATTAAGTCATCAACTCTAAAGCTCTATAGATTAGTGTGCTAACAAAACCATCTTTTCATGATCTATTGATGTTTCTCAAATCAATTAGTTATTTGGTGGAGGAGCGCTCGGATGCACGAGCAATCGCCACCATCCAAAAAAAATGTTGGTTTAACTTCTTCAATTTTTGTTTTCATTTTGACTCTCTCTTTGTAAATTTTGTCCCTAAGCCTCTGGAATTCACACCCTAACGAGATATGGAAAGAAATCTATCTGTGTAAGACAAATCTCCATGTCATGATTGCTAAATGTTGGCAAGTGAGTCGACCCATTTGGAAATGAAGACACTTAATTGCAGGTTTCAAATATTTCAAGTGTGGCAGATATAAAGGTCGTTCCGGTTTAATTTATAAACACCAAATTGGTGTGACATTCAATTCAGTCAAATTGATTTTCCTCTCATTTTCATTATGGATTGATGAAGGTAGAAAAGCACGAATGAGTTTCTAAATTCTACCCTGTGATCTTTAATAAAAAACGCATGGAAAAAAGTATGGGTGCGCATAAGGGAAAAAGAAGCCATGTGTGGAGAAAAGACAGAGTAGCGAATGCAGAATAAGGAATGTGACGAGGTCGCACATCTGGGAATGGAATGACCGATTCATTATTAGATTCGTTGCAAACAAAATGTTGGAGAATCATAAAAGAAGGGGGGCGTTGAAAGGAGATGGAGAGGTTCGATAGGGCTTGAGGGGGAGGAGCCAAAATCTGCTCATTGGAGGCAGATATTAAAGAAAAATCAGAATTAAAGATGGGACACATGAGGAGAACTGCGAAGCAATGGAGTTTTGTGCCTGCCAGAGAAATTGAGAGGCATGTGAAGGGTGCGTAACCATTTTTGCAGACTATATTGAAATAAATAGAGGAATTTGAAAGGGGCAAGCTATCAAAAGAGAACAGGGCAGTGCCAAGCTAGAGGAGGCTGTGAGAAAAGTGAAGAGTTTTCGGGTTGAGCTTCAAGGAGAAAATATATTGTAATGTTTTGATTTCTGCAATATAAATTTTGGGTATTTAAACTCTAAATTGTTGCAGTTCGTCATTAATTTGAGTTATATGTTGATCTTTACTGACAACTGAAATTGTCCCTTCAAAAAGTTATGTAATTGTAATTTATGCCACTTGGTAATCAGTGAGTTTGAATAAAAGAATGTTGTAGCTGCAAGTAATTTTTTGAAAATTATTGTTTGTGGTTATTTTGTGTTGTGGATAGTGAGGGGAATTTTCCTCTCTACATCAAATTGGTATTAGAGAAGGCGGTTTTGAGTGCGGAGAGTATCCACTAGGATCTATGGGAGAGAGTGACGGAAGTGCATAGCTTGAAAGGATTGTTGTGGGTGTGTGAAATCCCAAATAGTTGAGAAAAATCGTTGATTGGAAGAGATGTCACCCCGAGTAAGAAGAGGAAGAGGAAGACCCAGGTTAGAGGTTGTACTTGAAAGATTTTGTGACATGGTGATTGAAGGAATAAAAAAATAGGGGTAAGTAGGAGCTGGTAATAGAAGGGAAAGAAGAGAAAGAAGAAGAGAACGTGAGGATGAGGAAGAAATCGGAGGTGAAGAACATGAAAGAGAAGAAGAAGATGATGAGGAACGACTAGTGGATGCTAAACAAGAAATATTTTTGAGAGCTCTTTCAAGATAACGAAGAGCAATAAGATGGATTTTCTGAACTTTTCTGGAATGTTAAATCCAGATGAGCTAATCGATTGGATTGAAGAGTTGGATGAGTACTTTGAAATAGAAGACATTAAAGACTTGCACTAGGTGAAGATAACTCAAATGAAATTGAAAGGGCATGTTGTGTTATGGTGGAAAAGACTACCAAAAGAACGAGAAATGGATGGAGATCCCCAAATAACGAGGTGGAACCAGATTGTGACGAAGTTGAAGAAGGAATTCATACCTGGAGATTACAAAATAGAGTTGTTCAAGAAACTACAAAATCTGAAGCAAAAATATATGAGTGTGAAAGATTACATGAAAGAATTTTACAAGCTGGTTATTCGATATGGAAGGCATGAAATTGATAGGGAAAAGGAAACAATGTATGTGAATGGCTTGAGGTTTAAGATACAAGATGAAATGAGTATGTTGAAGATTACCACAGTTGAGGGAGCATACTAGTATGCATTGAAGGAAGAGTGTAATACCCCTCCATTTTTTTTTTTGGACTAAACAGTGTGTCCTTGTTTTGCTTTGATTGGTTTTCTAGATATTCAGATACTTTGTTATACTTTATCATATGTGTGTGATTTGATCGCTATTTATAGAGCGACATTGATTTTATGTGATGTATTTTATCCGATGCTTTATTTTACATGCTTTAATTGGTGTAATGATGTTAGTTGTTGTAACATGTTTATTGTACATGAGATATTTGAGTATTATGATTTTTTAGCATATGATGAGTGTATTGGTGAAGGGGATGGGATCACATCACTCGTTTGTGAGCGCCCTGCGATTCTATGATTTCCTCTTCATGGTGTGTATTTTACGCTGCTTATATATATGATCTTTGTTATCTCATTTACAAGTTTGCAAGTACATGACATCGACTCCACCTGGTTTCACAGGTTTGAGTATGTCGACCCAACGGTTAAGTTGAACGGGAGATAGTAGCTAGGTAACATGTGTTAGGTCTACACCCTAGCCACAGTGTGTCGTCAGTCGTATTTGTTGTGTCATCATTTGTCTTATTTTAATATTATTAAATTATGAAGGGTTCATGATTATGAAAATAAATGTTAAAATTAAGCATTAAATAATGTTGGTTTTTATTTAATTAATTTTAGACATTTTGGTAGAAGCCTATTAAATAAAATGTGGTTGTTAACTTAGATATTTGTTAATTACCAACATGTGTGAGTTAATTAATGAAGAAGTTAAAAATTTATTCACGGAGAGAATTTGGGATTTTTGGTTAAAGAAGAGGAAAGCTTCTTCATGGGAGTGGAGAAGATATATTTTTGGAGAGGAATGAAAATTGAAAAAACAACACAGAAGATTGAAGAGGTTTTTGCTATAGGAAATTTAAGAGATTTATTTTGGGAATAGTTGTTGTGAAATTGCATACATTCTTTGTTCTAGAAAAATTGTGTTTGCTGGGAAGAAGCTGTGAAAGATTTGGAAGAGGCACGGCATCAAAACTTCAACACTTCAGAAGCTTCTTGAAACAGGTTCCTCTCTTGTGTATATAGATCTATTTAAGATTTTTATTTGAGATTGTATTGCTATAGAAAATTGTTGTGCTAGTTCTGTAAATGAAAGTTTAATTTTTTTTAGAAAAGAGGAAATTTAAAGCTTCTATGATTGTCATGAAGAAACTTAGGAAATTTTTAGTTACACTGAAAACCATAGAATAGGATTTGTGTTATTTGAGGAATTATTATATCTAAACTGTGAAATAAATCTAGCGGAAAACAAATTTAGATTTAGAGAAAATTAAACCTCTATAGAAAAAGAAAATTGTGAAACCTTTGTGTTTGGAAATTTTGCCGTGAAGAAACCCAAAGGAAATGTAGAAATTTATTGAAAGCTTCTGGAAGAAATTAAGATCTTTCTGTAGTTTACCTTTTCTCTTTTTCTCTGTGTTTGGATTTTAGAAAGCTATTTTGAAAGTTTATTGTAAAATCCTTTGTAAATTTGGATATCTTCTGGAAATTTTATAATTTCACCTGTAGGTGAACGTTTTGAAAAAACTTCTCCAATTTAACTATTAAGTTGAAATTCTTTTTTAAATATATATATTATATATACATATTATATATACATAAATATGTGTATATATATTTTGTTGCATATATATATATATCATTATTGTGAATTTTATTTTAGCTTTGAAAATCACCGTCCGTACGACGATTTCATATTGAGTAAATCATAGGTTAAAGTTTTCTGTAGGGCTGATTTTGTTTGTTTTATGTTTTTGTTTGTAATGTATTTGGGTTGGAGGCGCCACTGCCATTGGTAGCGCCCTCCACACAGTGTGGAGGGAGTGTTGCCAAGGGCAGTGTCGTCCCTCACCATACACAGTCGAGCCCATATGTTTGGGGTATGGCTACGCTTTGCACAACCATTCCCCAAACATAAGGGTGTTCCTTATATTTAAAAGAAATGGCATATGAAACAATTTGTGGATGGATTAAATTCATCCACCCACCTTATTAATGAGCTTCGACTATTTTTAATGGATTTCGATAGTGTTTAGCTATTTACTATAATATATATATATTGAGTATATATGTGTATTGTAAATATGTCAAATATATTTGGTTTATAGAATATCAATTATATATATATATATATATATATATATTTAATGAATATATATCATAAATATATATATACATAATTATATATTAAAATATAATTAGGTATGTATATATTATGAATATATATTATATATATATATATATTTATATTTTAAATGGTATTTATTTTAAAAGATATCATGTTTTTATGTTTATTTGGAATATTGAAGAAATTAATTGTAGATGGAATTATGTTGCTTTTAAAAGTAATTTAAAGATTTGATTTTACTGTTGAGGCAATTATTTTCTTTCCTATGAAGTGAATTTAAAAGGGAAATGGATTTAGTATATCCAAAAAAATAGTTATTTCCTCGTAATTGCCTTCTATGTTTATTTCTCCGTATTTCGTAAAAGGAAACGTGTCTTAATTATTGTAAGTCTTCCAGAAGTTCCTAGAGTATGGGGGTTGTCATAATATGATGTCAACCATTTGTATTTCCCTTGGGTAGTGCATGGTGTCTTGTTAGTGACTTTTTGGTTTTCACGAACGAGAATGATTTGTGCCTCCTTTGGAAGGAGTGGATTATGTGTCTTGTTGCCTCCAAGTGTTTGAAGTGAGTTTCATTATATGTTCCTCCTAGAGTTGGAGTGGTTTTATCTTGTTGTATGCACTTGGGATTCCCTTGGTGATTGGTTTTGTTTGTTATGTTGTCAAGTAGAAGAGTGGCTTTTGTTAGGTGCTAGATCCCAAAGAGGTAAGTTGGGTAACCTTCGGAGGTGGTTTAATCAAGTGATAACTAAATTAATGTACTTAGAAGATTAGGTATCATTTCACACTAATTAAGATAATATAGCCTCACTCATAGACACAAGTGCTTGTTTAGGCTTGGGATGAGTGGGAAGGCCTGTAATGGCAAGGTCATCTATCTTGTCCTTACGAGAGGTATTTGATTCTGCATGAGTGAGTATGGGGGCCGAGATTCGGTTGAGGTCACCAGGATTACCGGAGCCTATGAAGATTCCCATAGGAGATCTCATGATGAGCTATGCGATGACACTCTATCTAGGACAACAGTTAGTATTTGGTTTTATGTGTATGATTTTCTTAACATACTTGATCTATTTTATATCTAGAAGCAATGCGACTTATGTCAGTGATGTTAGAGTTGTACTTGTGGATTGTGTTGTACATGTGATTAGAGGTTGTAGAAATTGTCCATGTTATGTTGTTACTATCTCCTAGCATGGGGGGTGGGCCTTCGGGTACCACTTGGTTGGGTGGAACATGCACCATACACCGTTGGGTCCCCCTTTGATCTTCAGTACTTGGTGGCAAGATATCCAGTTGGAGAGCTCACAGTTCCTATTTTTAATTCAAGCAATGTATTTATTTCAATTTGAATCATGTTATTTTACCCCTCATTTGTATTCGAGGTGGATTTATGTATATTGTAACACATTTGTATTATTACCCCATTCTGGGAATGTGTGATGTAACCTTTTGATTAAGTTAATGAATATGGATTTTGGATGTATATCTTTTTATGTTATGTTGTATCTTTATGTTGTTTAAGTACTCAATTCATATTGTCATTAAATGTTATGGTTGTATATTGATGTATGTATGGGTTTAAGTAATCTCGGTTATGTAGCCTTAGAGGTTGTTGTCAATTGTAGGTGAACATGTATGTTAAATACATTTTAAATAAATAAAAAAAATTGCGCTTCAGTAGTGATTTGCAACTTCTTTTAGGGTTACATGGCGAGGCATTACAAAGAGGAGAAATTAATGAAGAGGCAAATAAATAATTCCAAAATTCAGGGAAGATTTGGAGCTGAAAAGGGAAAAGTGAGCAGCAGTAAAAAAAAGAAGATTGAGGAAGAATCCAATCCCAAATGGAGTAAAGAAGGGAGACAAAACATAAAATAAAAGGAGAAATCAATGAGAGGAAGTGGTAGCAGCAAAAAAAGGCTTCCATTCAGATGTTATTAGTGTGGAGAAGTTGGTCATTGTGCTTTTGAGTGTTCTAAAGTACATGAAGGTAACAAGAAGAGTGGAGCAAGAAACCACTTGGTACAAGAGGATGAGGAGTGTGATGCATCCCCAAAAGTAGAAAACCCAAAAGAAGATGAATCTCTCATGATGAGGAGAGTGTTGGTGAATCGAGATACAGTGGAGAAACCATCTCAAAGAAGGAGTCTCTTTCGAACTATGTGCAAGGCTATAGGTAAGTGTTGCAAGGTTATTGTTGATAGTGGTAGTATGGATAACTGAGTTTTAGAGGAGATGGTAGAAAAACTAAGTTTGAAAATGAGTAAGCATCCTAGTCCGTACAAAGTTTCTTGGTTGCAGAACGAACATGAAATGATTGTGAGGGAGCAGTGTTTAGTCAGTTTTAAGATTGGTTCATATAGAGATGAAGTGTTGTGCGATGTGATGCCCATGACTGCTTGCGACGTGTTGTTGGGTAGGACATGGTAGTTTGACATGGAAGCCATCTATGATGGTAGGAGAAATGTGTACACCATCCGGAAAGATGGGCATCAGTATATATTGAATTCTTTAAAAGAGAAGGAAAAGCAACTAAAAGAGACCAACTTTATTGTTTGTTGTAGTGCAAAGAAAAAAAATGTAGAGGGAAACAAAAAGAGTAAGTGCAGTGATTTCTAGCCATCCAAAGAGCATAATTCAAGAGGAAAGAGAAAATTGGGTTCTGATTTATCACAACAGTGCAATAGAGGAAGAAAGAATAACAATCCAAGAGCATATAGATGGCACCAAAATGAACCTATGGGAAGCATTTGTTCATAGGAACAAGATAGTGTCTATGGAGATGGCTTGAGTGTTGAGGGAAAGAAGAAATGGAGAAGAGATAAGCCTCTGGTGGATAAGGAGGAGTGTTTGATTAAGGACAAACATGGGATTACTGTCCCATGCACTTATGAATGTTCCTAAGTTTTCCAACTCAAGGAACATTCCATTTTACCCATCGTGTCTAGTGTAGGAGAACCCAGGTGCACAAGCAATTGACACCATCCAAAAAAAATTGTTGGTTTAAATTCTTCAATTTTGGTTTTCGTTTTGGTTTTCTCTCTCTATAAATTATATCCCTAATCCTCTGGAATTCACAATCTAATGAGATATGGAAAGAAATTGACCTGTGTAAGATAAATCTCCATGTCATGATTGTTGAATGTTGGCAAGTGAGTCGACCCATTTGGAAATGAAGATAGTAAAATGCAGGTTTCAATTATTTCAAGTGTGGTAGATATAAAGGTCGTTCCGATTTTATATATAAACACCAAATTGGTGTGAGATTCAATTCAATCAATTTGATTTTCCTCTCATTTTAATTATGGATCGATGAAGGTACGAAAGCATGAATGAGTTTCTAAATTCTTCCCTATGATATTTAACCAAAATGGATGGAAAAAAGTATGGGTGCGGATAAGGGAAAAAGAAGCCACATGTGGAGAAAAGATAGAGCAGCGAATGTAGAATAAGGAATGTGAAGAGGCCGCACATCTAGGAATGGAATGGGATATTCATTATTAGATTCGATGCAAACAGAATGTTGGAGAATCATAAAAGAAGGGGGGTGCTAAAAGGAGATGGAGAGGTTTGATAGGGATTGAGGAGAGGAGCCCAAATCTGCTCGTTGGAGGAAGATATTAAAGAAAAAGAAGAATTAAAGATGGGACACATGAGGAGGACTATGAAGCAATGGAGTGTTGTTCCTGCCAAAGAAATGGAGAGGAATGTGAAGGGTGTGTAACCATTTTTGCAGACTATATTGAAATACATAGAGGAATTTTAATGGAGCATGTTGTCAAAAGAGAACAGGGTGGCGCCAAGCTTGAGGAGGCTGTGAGCAAAGTGAAGAGTTTTGGGGTCGAGCTTCAAGGAGAAAATATAGTGTAAAGTTCTGATTTCTGCAATATAAATTTTGTGTATTTAAACTCTAAATTGTTGCAGTTCGTCATTAATTTGAGTTATATGTTGATCTTGATTGACAACTTAAATTGTCCCTTAAAAAAGTTATGTAGTTGCAATTTATGGCACTTGGTAATCGGTGAGTTTGAATGAAAGAATGTTATAGCTATAAGTAATTTTGGGCAAAGTATTGTTTGTGGTTATTCTCTATTGTGGACAACATGAGGGGAATTTTCCTCTCTACATCATTATTGAATTTTTTGCCTCTTGTATTTGAAGGAACTTTGGAAGCCTAACTTCCATGGTGAAAGTTACAATGAGTTATTTTTCTCTCAATAATTCTAGAGTAGGGATTTCAGTATAAATAGACAATCTAACTTCCATATTGTAGACAAGTGCATAAGGGAAAGTGCTTATGGTTTGTCCTTGTGATGTAGTCATCACATAATGTATGATAAAGAAGGGAGCTCCAAATACATGAATTATTCTTATATTCTACCCAATTATTTTCTACAAGATTTTATTAGTTGAATCTATTTTTATCTTAAGATTAATAATTGAATGAAATATCGAGGTATATATCAAACCTTGAAGTAAATTTAATAAAAATAATTATCCAATAAATGCTTTGACATTTTTCGTGATGATTTTATTAGAGGCACTAAAATGAGGCACACTTTCCTCAAGGAAATCTTTGAATTGATACTCAACACATTTTAGGGGAATTACTTTAGTTTTCAAATTGAAAGTTATAATTGATAGTAGTTAGTATCCAATTGTGTACATTGTTAGAGAGAGTTTATCTTGCTAATGAAATCAAGTCCCCATTGGTAGATGGGGTCATCTCCCAAAAGGGAATTCAATGGGAAGGGAGCATTATTTTTTATTAAATGAAGAATTTTCAAGGTTTACATGTTTAGACTGACTTATATGCATCATAAAGTTTGGACCAAAAGTATCTATATATATTATCTTTTTAGATTTGGTTTCCATTGGATAGTGCATAATGATAAGGGGTTCATGTTAACAAACATGTTTATTATTTTTTTAAGTATGTGACATCTTAATAAGACTCCATTGAGGATCTACTTGAGCAATACACCTAATATGAGTTCATAGTTAAGACAAGAGAGGTAGAAATATTGTATCTAATCCTTATTGAGATTAATGGGGACAAGTTTCATTTCAAGGTGTTACTAGATCATGGAGATTCGATTTTTCCTCCATCAAGGGTGAAGTAGATTATTTCTCTCAAGTACTTTAAACATTTAATCACATGAGTATCAACTTAAAAGGTACATAATGAAACTAGTTCTCCTAAGGTGGTAGAAAATTCCATGACCTCAAACTAACTCATTCATTTTTACATCTATGTAATAATACATTATTTTAGTTATCTAGCTCACTAAAATTTTACTTATCTCCCCATGAAGAGGGAAATATTAAATACCAAAGTAGATTATGAAGGCTTGCATTTTTTTGTGGGAAATAAGGCATCAAAATTAATTTAGGGACTTCATAAGATAATTTTTCTAATTTTTCAAATGTGTCACTTTATAAATTAAATGTGATATGATTTTCAAATGTGTTAGTTAAAATCAAATGCACAAAAACAAATGTGACTGAATTTTCCAATTGTGTCCCACTACTATCAAATGCACCATTTCACATATCAAATGTTCCATAGTAGGTTTCAATAATGTTATTATATCTTTTGGTGCATTTGATGGCCTACCTTTAGCTAACAATTAATGTATCTAACATGATTCCTAAGGACCTAAGGGTTAGATACGTACCTCATGTTGTGACTAGCCACTAATTTTGATAGACTCACTCTACTCAATGCAATGGCCTGAGAACACTAACCATTTTTGCAATAGATCCATACTCAAAACTCATATAGGGCTTTAATATATCAAATTAGGAAGGTGAAAATGAATTGAAAATTACCTCCCAAGGACTATATATAACCAAAAAAAACCTAATTCCCTCCATCCCATAGACCTTGAATTAGTTTTCCTCATACCCTATTGTTGTGCAGTTTTCGCACACATGCCCCACTGAAAGTAGGGACCCTCTTTCTTGCTCTTTTGGTTTCCTTCTGGGTCTTTGGTTTTGTGGTTGTGGGATTTGGTTGTCTTTGTATGTTCTTGAATGAGTTATTTTGCTTATGCAAACTCCCTTGTTGAAGTGCACATTGAATATCTTGAGTTTTGGGTCAGTTTCAGGATTTTATTTCTCTAGCGGATTTTCCTAGTGGTCTTGAAACCTGACTAAGGTTGCTTTACACTATTCTCGTGGATTTCGGTCCTTTGCGAAATTCTGCATCTACCGAATTTTCCCAAAATTCCATCTTAGCCTCCAATTCCCAAACTTGGGTGGTGTTGTCATGTCATTGTATTGATGTCTGATGTACGGGCTCTACGGTCATATTTATTTGGACTGGTCTAGCCTTTTATGTTGTGAATCGATCTCTTTTGCCTTAGCTAATTTTAGGAGGGGCTTGGTTTTGATTGCTTAGTGTGACTAGTGTTTGAATCTATAATTTCTTGAGCTTAGATGCGACTTTGTTGTTGTTGCTTGCTTATGCATCAAGGCTTGCCTCTTATCATTGTTGTTGTTGGTTTCACTTCATGAATGGTATGTATTCATTGCTTTCTTTTCGATTGATGAAGGTGAATGTTTCCATGGCATGCTAGATTTTATTGAGACTTTGATTTTAGTATTTTGAGGGGACTGCAATTAATTTAGGGCTTTTTCTTGGACATTTTGACCTCCCCTTTGAAATTGGTGTTGCTACCTCTGCTCGTTTCATGAATTAGTCCCATCATGCTTGGATTATTTTGATTCCATCCTTTGAATTTGGCCTTGTGTGTCAAGCGAGTGAACTAAATTTATGGTCGTGTGTTTATCTTGTGGCCCTAGGGTTTTATCTCGAGTTTATTATCCATTGTTATTAGGTCACCCGTTGAGATAGTTTGAAATTTGCTTCCATCGATGGGCGATTTGGGGTAGGTCATTTTCGAGCTTAAATCCCCAAATCTGTGATCATTCAATCAATTTGGGTGAAATCCCGACGAGGTTGTGATTTCAAGTTTTTTGCGTCCTCGTGAATTTCCTTCAGCCTTGGATTTCTACGAGTTTCCTTTGCGTGTCCGCTTCACCGAGAGTTTCATAAAGTCTTGAAACTTGGCTGGTTCACAGGTTTTTGCTTCCTTAAGATTTTCCCGAGTTTACGCACCCCCTTCATTTCCCCAAAAAGTGTTGAGTCTTGTTAGCTTCGAGGATTTCCATCTGCAACATAATTCCCTGAAAACTTGTTGGGAATGAAGAATTTGGGGATTGCATGAATTAATTGTTAATAGGTTTGTATTTTATGATGAATTTAGAATGATTTGAGGATGCATGCAAATATCATTGAGTTTTTCTTAGGGAATGGTTGGTTTTAGGTGATCTTTGTGTTTCCATCGCTGGAATCTGTCTAACCCAGAATTTCACGAAGGGGTGAAAATATTGAGCTTTGAGACCTTGATGCTATTTTAAGGAGAATTATGGTTGTTGTTTTGGTTTCCTTGATGGTTATGATTATAGATGATGGACTAACTTGGATTCTTGTGCTATAATTGGTGCTTATTGTGACATCTTTTGGATGCAGGTTGAATCAAGAAAAGCTGTTGTTGTAAGATCCAAGGGCAAAATGGTGGATCCTAGTGATGAGGGAGCATCTGTTTTCTCAGAAGCTAAAAGGATCAAGATTGATATGAGAAGAAAATTTCCTAGGACCAAGTTTTTTTTCGTCTGGTCAGGTGTCACTGATACCAATGTGGGAAAGTGGGACTATGAAGAGTTCAAGGCTAGAATGGTAGTACAGGTTCCTTCATTGTTGGCCAGAAGATTGGTGGAGTCAGGTTTGTCTAACGTTGTTGGTTTTCCTCCCATAGTTCAGTGTTATGAGTTGGTTCTAGAATTTTCCAGACATTATAACAGGGGTATGCAAAGGGTGATTGGTCCACAGGGTAGGGTGTTGGCTAATTTCTCTCCCCCTTTGGTGGCACAAATCTTTGATATGCCTGATAGACCCCATGTTGTGGGCCTAGATTTGGATGTGTCCAGGAAATATTTTACAAATAATTCAAATAAGGTTCTATAGGTTGTCAACTCATGGATGGAGAAGCCTAAACCTCATATTTAAAAGTTTCCTAAGAAACTGTTTAGGGCTAAGTTCAAGGTGGAATACTATGATGCCATCACACTTCTTAGTAGGATTATTGGTTTGAAGACTATAGGAGTCTTTGAGAGATGGATGTTTTATGTTATAGTAAGGATGGATCAGAATATTGATTACAACTAGGCAGGGATAATTAGTGCCATGATTCATGATAAATTATGTAATGTGTTGTGGAGCAAGAGTTTCACTATGACTTCTTATCTAGTTTATGCCTTGGCAAGAACTCATCCATACAAGGGATTAAGTACTAGAGGGGTACATGGACAGGATGTGGTCTATGAAGTGTATCCACAGTTGCATCTCAATGGTTTCGGCTACAAAAGGGTGAATGATGCATTCACCATGTATATCACAAGGCTACTACAAGATGCAGCACATGTAAGGATTTTTGATGAGGACAAGGAATTAATACAAAGGTATGGAGGGTGGTTCACACAGTTCCCTACTTTCTCATACATCAGGATTGATAGTTGTTAGAGGGCTCCCGACAAGTTACAAGGATTTCCAACTGACCATATCATACTTTTGGAGGTCACTGGACAGATTTATTTTTTTGATGAAATTTTGAAGAAAGACTTTCATAAGACTAGCTTTGGGAATGTCTTCCCTTTGAGGATAGGAACTAATGAGGTTTGTCCATATTTGATTTCAACACATTCCTTTTAGGAATAGGGATGGCATTGAGGATTACTGGGTGAACTGCAAGGATGAATTTGAGGTCATAAAGAAGTACTCCATACTGCCTACCCATTTAATCTGATTGTTCAATGTTAAGGCTATTCCCAATCATCTTGATTATGATGGAGATTTGATACACAATCATGACTATGATTCCATCAAGCAGAGGCCAGTAGGAGGAATAGATTGGTTAGACAAAGAGAAAACTGAATTGGAACAAATTAACGTTCCTATGCTCAAGTATACCAAGCTGTGGATCAAGCATAAAATATGGGAGCTGGATAATCTGGGCATTCAGTACACTTATAATCTGATGGGAAATTTGAGTTCCTAGTCTACCTCTAAAGAAGATGACCAGGATCCAAAGGGAAAGGAGAAAGTGGGGTCTCCCTTCAATATCAAAATCAAAGGTGCCCAGGCAAAGCCTGAAGTAGAAAGGAAAAGGAAGCCAATTGCCAAGAAGAGAATGAATCCTCCTAAGAGGGATACATCTATTGCTAAGGGAGAAAAAAAAGTGGAGGTTGAAGAGGAAGGCTCTCCTTTGCCTAAAAAGAGAAGAGGATTGGTGAAGATTTCATAGATAAGTAATGAACCTTCAAAAGAAGTAGAAAACACAAGCTCTCTGGTGATTGAAGTAGATAACCTTGGAGAGAAGACACAAGTTTATACAAGGAGGTCTAGGACTCCTTCTCCCAAGGATAATGGTTTGAAGGTAGATGTTCCTAAGAGTGTTCCTGTGGTGGAACAACAGAAGGATGCATCTCCTCTTCATGATTTTCAAGATGTGCAGCATGAGCCCCAAGATGTAGAGGTTAGTGACCACTAGGTTAAGGAAACAAAGGAGGTCCATGACAAGTATTTGTACAATGTCGAGGCAGAGGTCAACAACATTATCCTTTCTTCCTTGGTTTCTTATGAGGATTCACAAGACTAGGATGAAGAGAGAATACATGTGACAAAATAAAAGGTGCATGATAAGGTTCCCTCTCCTATCCTGGTTGAGGCAGATACAACATATCATGAGTTAGGTCAAGAGCAAGGGGATAAAGAGAAAGATAAGAATGAGGAGGTCCTTGTAGAGCAGAGTGCAAATTTTGATCCTTCCATGGACCAAGCTGAGAAAGGAACACTGAATGAACAACAACCTGAGGCTAGTGTCCCTAGTTGGTTGGATGAGAGGTTGAAGAGTAAACATATTATTGTGGATGATACCCCTCCGAACTAGGATAACCTATTGGCCAACATAGGAAAGGGAAAAGCAAAGAAGAAGGCCAAGGTTATTTCTAAAATTGAGAGGGATGAGGCAAATAACTAAGTGATCCACATTGCCACTCTCATTCCTGATAAGAACAAATATGAGGTAATTGGTCAGGATTATAGCATTCAAACTATCAATCTTGAGCCCACCTCCATGATGTAGGAGGCTGAAGAATTTGAAGGTTCCAGTGCTACAATTTTGGGTAGGCTAAAGAGGGAGTTGCAAGATAATCATGAGTTGAAGAAAGAGAATGTGAAGCTAAGTAGGTATTTTCAGGATCTCATGGAGCCTCTATAGTCTATTAGTCAATCCGGTTCTTCATCATCTGTAGTAGGTGTTCTACATAGGGAGACTATCACCAAATTGGAAAAGATGAAAACTACTACATAGGTTACCCATGAATGGCTGCAAGGAGTGAGGCACAAAGGAGATAAAATGATTAAGGATATTTTGTCCACTTGTGGTGATGCTCATAGATATTTTTATTGGTTGCAGAATGTGTTAGGGAGAGACAAAATTGATATAGGTCTCCTCCTACATAAGTTGAGGGTAATCATGGATTGCACTAAAGAGAAGCTGGTGAGTGATGAAATACTCTCTTCTTTAAAGGCTTCAAAACCTTGGGAGTGGTACCAATTGCTGCAGATTAACCAGAAGGTTTTGAATAAAGTTCATAAGCAAGGGCAACAAGTTGGGGCTACATTGCAGGATATCTTTGTAGGGGTATTCCATTCTTTGAAATTATGACAGGAAGAAGGAAGTTTTCTCCAAAACATCTAAGTCTGGAACAACTAAGGAAATTGTGGTATGAGGTCTATGATCCAATTGATGATGGCCTAGTTACTGCACATCAACTTGATGATGCGGCTACATATGTTACAATAATGGAAAAATATCATACCCTAAGGGCGAATTGGAATGAGACTATTAAGCAAGCTAGGGAAGAGATTAAGTCCATTGAAAGGAGATTTAAAGTGTTAAGTATGCCACCTTTCACCGATTTGGAGGGTTTTTTCCTCAGGGTGCAAATGAAAATGGGGCAAGATAAAGATAAGGGGCCAACTGATTGGTAGTTTCCTCGAGATTTGTGCTTCCTATTATTTCCTCCTTCACCTTGCCTTGAAACGTGTTGGAGGACCTGTGCATTTAATGTTGGGTCAGGTTTTATTTTGAAATTCTTCTTGGCTAACCTGTTTGGTGGCCGACCTTCTTTGTAACCCTAATTGGGATGTCTCATGATGTAATCTCTATAAGTATGGAATGCTACCCCATTTTAGGAAGGTTAGAATCAGTTAGAAGATTAAGTTTGGAAGCAATAGAGTAAGAAACCTAGAGTTAGGAGCTAGGTTATATTTGAAGAAAATGTTGTAACACAAAATATTTGAATTGTTGTTGTTATTGGTGATTCAATACAAGTGAAGAAATTGTGATTTGGTGGTCTTGGATTGATTTATCTTGCATGGTTCTTATTCTATATTTAAAATTGCTTGAGAATATTTGAATCTTGTTAGATTTAGAGTTGAATGATTTTGATGATATCTGTGGATTGATGCTTGGAATGTTGTAGCGATCTCTAGTTCATATCTTGAGAAGCTTCTTGATTTTGGGATTGTTGTGCAAGGCCAACCTGTACCGAAAATTTATGTGATTAGTTCAATTATAGGTTTTATATTCATTTTAATTGCAAAAATAAGGGTTAACTTGAATGAATATTTGTAATCTAAAAACCTTGAATTCCTTCAAAGATTGCATTGTTTCCGTAAGATCGCAGATTAAGTCTAGGTTAAGCAGAAATTAGTTTTGAGGGATTGGTTTGTTCCAAGTATTGTGTCACTGATATTGTTGGTCCTAGGAGTAATTTTGATTAAAGGATTTCTAGAACCCTTATATCTTTTGCTATATATTTCGTTATCTGGGTTAAAATTAGGAATTTGAGTATCATTAAACTGCAAGATCTGATAAGTTTGAAACTTCCAACATTTGTTTTGTAAGGTCCCCTTGTGATTACCAACATTTTCACATTTATCACTGAGTTATTTTGTTGCATTGTCAAGACCTGACGTCCAAGAGACCTTGGGGTTATCTCTTTTCCAATAGACATTGACCTTTCAAGAGAGATAGGATATCATATTCTATCTGAGTTGTTCTTGTGCAGAAAACACCATAAATAGATTGGCGCTAGAAGGAGGGCCTTCAATAAGAAAACTGGAGCATTTCCTCAACACCATTTCTCTTGAGAGGTTCAAAAGAAGAACTAGATCTATACCAAGAGAAGAAGAATTTTATGAGATACAACTTCCAAGTAGGTCAAGGACCAAAAGGAGGGAGGAATCATCCTCCACTCAACCACTCCCATCATCTCCTTCATCCTCATCTAACTATGAGGTTGATTCCATTCAAAAATTACCTATCATTAATCAGCCTCTACCACCTCCACCTCCACCTCCACCAATTGCCTTTTTGTCAAATAACCCATCACCTCTGTCCTTCAACAACTAAAATGTCATGCCCAAGAACCCTGAGCACTTTTTCTCTAAGTTCCATCCCAATGACCCCAATACGATGACAGAGGATCATATCAGGATCTTACAGACCTATCTGAGATAGAGGAACTAACCATGAGGATATTGCATGCTAAATTTTCCCTTATTCTCTGGGAGAGGAGGCTTTTTACTGGTACAATCATTTACCTATTGCATCCATTCATAATTGGATTGAACTCGAGGCTGCATTTCTATAGAAGTTTAAAATTCCCATTAGTGCTAATGAGCTCTACATGAAATTTATCGGGGTTAAGAGAGAAGTTAATGAGCCTATAGGATCATTCAACAATAGGTTCCACCGAGCATACAGTGGACTTCAAGCACCTTATGTTGTAGATTATGTCACTGCCCTAGAGGTCTACTTTGAAGCCCTTGACAGCCTTACATCCACCTTCCTTAAGTGGAGAACTAATCCCCCAACTACTTTTCTCACTACATATACAGAGGTTGTTAAGGTCAACACGGATTTGAGGCAACACTTGTCAGGACCCCTACCATCTCTGGGACTTGCTTCTCACCCTGGCCAGGTCCAGGCTCTCAACTAGGATTTGAATAATCATACTCCCATTATGAATCCAGTACCATCATTACCTTTGGTCCCACACCTAGGTCCTCCAGTAAGCCAAGCTTAGCCAATGACCACTTACCCCCAACAAAGAGCCAATCAACCCCTTTACCCACAATAGCAAACTAGTTTTCCTACATATTTGTAGAATTTAGAAGTCTTGAATCAGTCTATCGGTTCCAGAGGAGCATTAGGATACCTGCAAGGTAATGTGAATTCAACATCATACAATAGTCTAGATAAGGAAAGTCTAAATGAGCTAACTAAGCAAGTGAAGAAACTAAATATGGAGGTAACCTATTTGAGAAATTAGAATAGCCAACTCCAAGCTACTCAAAAGAACATGCAATAAAATTACAACAGGAAGAATAGGGATGCTTCTAAAGGAAAAAACTTTGATAGAAGGCAACATTTTGATGGAAATCAAATTTTTGAAAGAGGACAAGGTTCTGGCCAAAACTTTGACAGGGGGCAACAAGGTGGACAGGGATTCGATAGAAGGAAACCACCTAGACATAATAGGCCATGGAATACTGGACCTAATAATGGAGGATTTCTCACTCCATTGGATCAACCTTCTACCCAGGATAAGCCTCTAAGTGGTGTGTATCTAGCAGAGGCAACTTTGTCTGGATGGTGTAGGATCCATAAGAAAAGTCAGCACTCTGAGTTGGATTTCCCTGAGTTACAGACTATTGCTTCCATCATTGATTATGAAGTTGAAAACAATTCCAATAGTCAGGATATTGTGCCCTCAAATCCTTATGATTCTCTAGTACTGGTAATTAACCATGCTCCATTCCCAAAAGGCAAAGAGAATGAACCCAAAAAAGAGTCCAGTCATCAGGATAAAGAGACACAAAAGGTGTTGAATGAAGATGAAATTTCTCAGTTGTTTAATGAGGGGAATGAGAATGATAATGGCCCCTTGGATGAGGAGGAAGTTGGTATTGAAGAGGTCCAAATGTTTCAGCAACCAATAAGGAAATATGATTTGAGGAACAGGCCTAATAGGAGTCGACAAGCTGGCGGCCCTTTCACTACTTCTATCCCTCCAAAAAAATTTACTACTCCACCAAAACCACATGCCAGTAATAATCCATCTTACCCTCATGTTCCAATGCAGTAATTTACGAAGGGAGGACAACTTGATGTATCAAAGGGAAACAATGTTGAAGCATCAAAGGAAAAACAAACTAGTTACTACAAGGAAACCCATGTTGATATGAACATGGAGAAATTAGGCAAATACATGATTGAAGAACTCATAATGGTAAAGGTAAGTCTCTCTGCTTTTGAATTATTAGGAGTCCCTACTATCAAAAGTTTCATCCTAGGGTCTTTCAATTTAAACACAGTACCACAGGGAGTAACAACCAATGAAGTAGTTGGTAGATCCTTTAGTTCATAGGCACCCAAAGGCCAAGGCCATGCACAACCTGGGAACAAAGGGAAAGAGAAGGATAAGAGTTAGGTTGCACAACTTGACACTCAGAAGAGTCTGTTCCAAGGCAAGATGGAAACCCCTCCCTTCCTAATTTTTGTTTGTATCTTTGAAAAGAATTTTCATAATTGTCTTCTAGATTCGGGAGCATCTACAAATGTTATGCCTTTTGTTGTCTATAAAGCATTAGGTATTACCCCTATAGTATCTCAGAAGAAGGTCACTCAATTAGACAAGACAGAGGTAAGCGTAGTAGGATAACTGAACATGATCTCCAAGCAAGTCACATTAGATCCTAGGGTGCAATAGGTGATCAACATTCAGGTTGCTAATATTCTTAACACCTATGGTTTGATTTTGGGTCAGGATTTCACTAAGGCATTAAATGGATATACATCTATAGACCATTCTCACATGTGGCTACCATGGAAAGGAGTCCCAAATCAGATCAAAATTGAAAGAGAGCCCAAAATGAGGTATGTAATCATTGAATACCAGAATACTTCAAATGAGGTATTAGTATCAAAAGTCAGCACGGGGAACTATATATTGGTTACCTCAGTTTTAGATACAAAAGAGATCTTCATGTTGCAAAGCCCCCTTGATGAATCAACATCATAATCTAGTTTCTCTGGGGAAATATTTATGATGCAAGGTGATTCTATATCAATGATCAGTGGTTCTGAAACACTGACTGCGAAAATAGATGAAATTGATGACCAAGAGGACAAGTAACTCAGTTTCCTAGATAACTTCTAGGAGTTCATCAAGAGGTGTGTGGAGAATCAAATTAAGCTTGGTAGGAATATGAATTTTGAGGAATTACCACTCCCAAATTGGTGTTGAGTCCATGATGCCCCTCACTCTGAGTTGAAATGTAGTTTGTGTCAAACTGCAGTGGAGCATGTATAAGGGTGCATTGACCCAATCCCAACTGTCAGGCTAAATATACAAAGCATTCAAAATGATGACAAAGGTAAAAGCCCAATGCTTCCTAAAGAGCCTCCTAGCTGTAGCAAGATTAAGGATAGCTTGAGGAGATTAGGGATTGATGGTTGTTGGACATTAATATTTGATGGATCCAAATCTAAGCAAGGTGCTAGATCAGGTTTTGAGTTGATTAGTCCTAAAGGTAAGATTTATTTTGCTGGTCATAGATTCCAATTCCAATGTACTAATAATGTGGCTGAATATGAAGCTTTAATCCATGTGTTGTTAATGGAATTGAGGAAGAAAGTTAAGATATTGCAAGTTTTTTGGGATTCTGAGTTGGTAGTCAGGAAGGTGAGGAAACAATATTCATGCCATGATAGAAGGATGACTAATTATATACATAGAGTGTGGGATCTTATTGAAGGATTTGATGCCTTCAACATTAAGTTAATCCCTCGAAGTAAGAACCAAGTTGCAGATTCTTTGGCACAAGCAACTAGTACATTGCAACCTTTATCACTTTTAGGATTGAAGAATTTTACTGTGGAACTCACTCCAGTACCTTCAGTACCTGACAATGTCACCAATTTCTAGGTATTTGAAGATGATAAGCATATTCTTGATTTCATTACAAGTTGTGATGTGTTTGCTTCTCAAGTAATTGATGAGGTAGAGCCTCAAGAGACAGAGATGGACTTGGAAGGGGTCATCAACCTAAAGACCAACACTATCCCAAGAGGTATGGTGTTGTTAGAACAAATTTTTGATTTGGATAAGATAAAAGATCAGGAACAAAAAGTCAAGAAGGATTCTCTCAGTAGTCAATGTGAAACATACAAGGGATTATTGATGCTTTACACACATATCAAGATGTGATAGCCTGGAGTTATGAAGACTTAAAGACGTACAATAATTCAATCATCACACACACCATTCCCTTGACGTCAAATGTCAAACCATTCAAAACAAAGACAAAGACCAATTATTGCTCTATTGGAACCCATCATTTAGAAAGAAGTGCAGAAGATACTTTCAACATGAATCATATTTCTAGTGAGGCACTCAACATGGGTTGAAAACTTGGTTCCAGTAAGGAAGAAAAATGGAGAAATCAGATTATGTGTTGACTTCAAGAATCTTAACAGGGCATCGAAGAAAGATAATTATCCAGTTCCCTCATTGGATGAAGTACTTCAGATTGCCAATGGATCCCAGATGATGTCTTTTTTGGATGGTTATTTTGGATACAACCAAGTCATGGTACAATATGAGGACAGACATAAAGCTGCCTTCACTACAAAATGGGGAACTTTCTCTTATAGGATAATGCCTTTTGGGATGATCAATCTTGGAGCTACATTCCAAAGATCCATGGATATTGATTTTAAGGACATCATTAGTAAGTGCATCATTATTTATATGGATGATTTGACAGTATTCTCTAAGAAGCGAGGTGATCACATTGTGGATTTATGCAAAGTATTCCAAAGGTGCAGAGAGTTTGGCATCTCACTTAATCCAAAGAAGTACATTTTTGGGGTTATAGAGGAAAACTTGCTAGGACATGTTATTTCATAATAGGGTATTGCCATTGACCTTGAGTGAATAGAGGCTATTTTGAAGATTCAGCCTCCGACAAGCAAAAAATAAATGAAGTCATTGCTTGGGAAGATTAACTTCATTAGAAAGTTTATCATTGGATTTGTAGAGATAGTGAAGCCCTTCAATGCTATGCTGAAATAGGAGGAAAAAGTGGAATGGAGTGCAAAGGCCAAGGAGGCATTTGTAGAAATTAAGAAAGCTATTGCTGAGGCTCCAGTATTGGTAAGCCCAGATTAGGCCAAGCCTTTTTACATATATTCATTTGCTTCTAATCACTCTTGTGTTGGAATAGTAACTCAAAAGTCTGATCAAGGCGATGAGCATCCTATAGCCTTCATGATTACCCCTTTAAAAGATGCAAAATTGAGATATCATAATGTAGCAAAGCAGACCTATGCTTTGGTCAAAGCAGTGAAAAGGTTCAAACACTATATTATGAGGAATAAGGTCTTTGCCATAGTTCCTGATACTGCAGTGAAACTATTGCTAATGCAAAATGAGCTAGGTGAACGAAGAGCTAAATGGGTAACCATGTTGCAAGAATATGATATTGAGATTCAACCCATGAAATTAGCGAGAGGGTAGGGACTGACAAAGGACAATGGTTGAGATAGGTCCTGACCTCACACCTCAACATTATCATCTCAAAGAGGTATCTCCAGGAGACTATTATGATGAAATCATTTATTATTTATTGAACCAACAATGTCCTGAACACATCAGTGCAGTTCGAAGGCGAGCTCTATGTCTGAAGAGTGGTAATTTTATGATGAAGAGGGTTGTCTTGTATAAGAAAAATCATGAGGGTGTGTACTTAAGATGTTTGGGGAAAGAAGAAGCTGCCAAAGTGATGATTGAATTCAATGAAAGATATGGCACATGCCATGGTTCTGTACTATCCACAACCAATCAGATCCTAATGGTAGGATATGATTAGCCTACCTTGTTTAGGATGGGAACAACCATGTGAGAACTTTCCATGTATGTTAGACTACAACAAGTAAGGAAAAATGTTCAGCCCTTCTACTTCATCCGATCATAGAGGTGAAACCATTTGCACAGTGGGGAATGGAATTCATAGGTTCAATTAATCCACCTTCTTCTATAGGCCATCAATATATTCTCACCATAACTGATTACTTTACTAGATGGACTGAAGATCATCCATGTAAACAATGTACTTCTGAGGTGGTAATCAATTTCCTTGAATCATGTATTATTAATCTTTTTGGTTGTCCATTGGCTCTAGTTTGTGATAATGGTCCTGCATTTGCATCACTAGAACATTCTAATTGGGCTTTTGATCATGGAATTTTTATAAAATTTGCATCCAATTACTACACTCAAGGTAATGGTCTAGTTGAATCCTCCAATAAGAATCTTTTAATAGTCATTTGTAAGTTATTAGAGAAAATCCTAAGGATTGGCACACCTAGCTTAGATTTTCTCTCTAGGTAGACCATACCAGACATCAGGCATCCATAGGAACCTCTCCTTATCACCTAGTGTATGGTTTGGAAACTTTATTCCCCATCCAGCTGAAGATCCCTACCCTAAAATTCATTAATGAATAGTACGATGAAGAGGATAAGCGTGAGGCCCGTCTAGCTAAATTGTTACACCTTGAAGAGAAAAGAGATCAAGCCCTAGAAAACTTTGCCAAACATCAAGGCATAGTGAAAAGATGGTTTGACAGGAGAGCTTAGATGAAGGCCTTTAGAATCTTTGACTTAGTTCTCTATTGGGACAAAGCCCATGATCAAAAGGGAGAGCATGAAAAATTTAACAAAATTTGGCTCCGACCTTATCAGATTGCAAATATTCTAGGAGATAATGTTTTTCGTTTAAAAACCCTCACTAGAGAGGATATCCTGCTGCCTGTCAATGGGTAGTATTTGAAGCATTAATTCCAACCCTGAGTTGTTTCCAACTCTTTCTTTGTACATAGTTAGGTTAGGTTTCCTTCTTGTTGCTTTGTTTTTGCTTCAGCTAGATTAGGGTGTTCTTTTGTTTTTCTTTTCCTGTTTTCAGCTTTTGGTTAGTGTAGGTTTGCTTCGATTGGTTTTTCTTTCTACTTTTCTTTTTCTTCTGGTTTCCTGCTTTCTTGGGGACTGTTACATCTATGTAACAGGCTACTTTCCTGGGTTATTCTAGGGATTTCTTTCACAAACTCTAGTCATATTTTCAGAGTCAATTGGTGGAATTCCTTTATCTGATGTCACCTATACTTAGAATTAGAGTCACTTGTTTCAGTTGAATTTTGGAATGTATTTGGGTCTTACATTTTCACATAAATATTAAAGATTCTGAGGTTGCATACGGTTCCTATGTAGTTTGGCCAGGTAAAAAAGCTTATATTCTACTTCAGTTCCACTATGGTTCTCATCCTTGAGTGTGAGTTTCATTGCTTACATGGTGAAAAGGAAAGTTTAAAATATCTTACAAAGAATGTCAAAAAAAAAGAGAGAAAGAAATTATGGAAAATCAAAAGAAATCTTCACCTTATCAGGGGTATCCTAGTATCTCTACAGGGGCTATAGATGCCTGGCTAGTAGTAGAGCTATTCTTGGGAGGGTCACAGTGATAACCTCATTACGGCTATGGATGCTTGACTGGCAGTGAGGCTCTATCCAGGTTGCTTTTGGAGTTAGAATTCTTATGTAGCCCGGTCGGATTAAATTTGGCCCCTACTGCAACTAAGGAATGGGAAATGAATGCATACATACACACTTTGACCCTGGTACAAGAAAAGGTTTCCTTGCTTGTGATTTTTGAAACTTTGTTCATAGGTGACTTTATGTAAGGGCCGAAACCAAAGATTTTGGGTTCTTGATTCCAGTTTGTCATTGAAATGCTCTAGAGCATTTTCCCAGTGGAGTCACCATTTGTTGTGCAGTTTTGACACACATGCCCCACTAAAAGTAGGGACCCTCTTTCTTGCTCTTTTGGTTTCCTTATGGGTCTTTGGTTCTATGGTTTTGGGATTTGGTTTCCTTTGCATGTTCCCGAATGAATTATTTTTCTTATGCAAACTCCATTATTGAAATGCACATTGGATATCTTGAGTTTTGGGTCGGTTTCAGGATTTTCCCAGTGGTCTTGAAACCTGATTGAGGTTACTTTACACCATTCTTAGGGATTTCGATCCGTTGCGGAATTCCGTGTCTACCGGATTTTCCCAAAATTTTGTCTTAGCCTCAGATTCCTGAACTTGGGTGACGTTGTCATGTCATTGTATTGATGTCTCACGTGTGGGCTTTGCGGTCATATTTATTTGGTTTGGGCTGGCCTTTCATGTTGTGAATTGATCTCTTTTCCCTTAGTTGATTTGAGGAGGAGCTTGGTTTGGATTTCTTAGCGTGAGTGGTGTTTGAATATGCAATTTGTTGAGCTTGGTTACGACTTTGTTGTTGTTACTTGCTCGCGCGTTAAGGATCGCCTCTTGGCATTGTTGTTGTCGGTTTCACTTCATTAATGGTATGTATTTGTTGCTTTGTTTTTGATTGATGAAGGTGAATGTTTCTTTGGCATGTTGGGTTTGCTTGAGACTTCGATTTTAGTATTTTGAGTGGACTACAATTAATTTATGGTTTTTTCCTAGCCATTTCGAACTCCCCTTTGAAATCGGCATTGTTTCCTCTACTCGTTTTGTAAATTAGTCTCATTGTACTTAGATTATTTTGATTCCCTCCTTTGAATTTGGCCTTGCATGTCAAGCAAGTGAACTAAATTTATGGTCATGTGTTCATCCTGCGGCCCTAGGGTTTGATCTCAAGTTTATTATCCATTGTCGTTAGGTCACCCCTTGAGATAGTTTAAAAGTTGGCTCCATTAGTGGGCGATTTGAGGTAGGCCATTTCTGAGCTTAAATCCCCAAATTTGGGATCATTCAATCGATTTGGGTGAGATCCTAATGGGGTTGTGATTTCAGGTTTTCTGTGTCCTCACAGATTTCCTTCGCCCTTGGATTTCTCTGAGTTTCCTTCCTATGGCCGCTTCATCTAGAGTTTCATAAAGTCTTGAAATTTGGCTAGTTTGCAGATTTCCTCTTCCTTCGGATTTTCCCAAGTTTTTGCACCCCCTTCATTTCCCCAAAAAGTGTTGAGTCTTGTTAGCTTCACAGATTTCCTTCTCCAATGGAATTCCTTGAAAACTTGTTGGAAATGAAGAATTTGGGGATTGCATGAATTAATTGTTACTAGGTTTGCATTTTATGATGAATTTAGAATGATTTGAGGATGTGTGCAAATATCTTTGAGTTTTCCTCAGTGAATGGTTGGTTTTGGGTGATCTTTGTGTTTCCATCACTTGAATCTTTCTAAGCCAAAATTCCCCGGAATTCCTTTCTGAGCTGAATTCCACGAAGGGGTGAAAATCTCTAGCTTTGAGATAAGGATACCTTGATGCTATTTTAAGGGGAATTCTGGTTGTTCTTTCAGTTTCCTTGATGGTTATGATTATAGATGATGGAATAACTTGGATTCTTGTGCTATAATTGGTGCTTATTGTGACATCTTTTGAATACAGGCTAAATCAAGAAAAGTTGTTGTTGTAAGATCCAAGGGCGAAATGGTGGATCCTAGTGATAAGGGAGCATTTGTTGTCTCAGAAGCTGAAAGGATCAAGATTGATATGAGAAGAAAGGTCATTGATACCAATGTGAGAAAGTGGTACTACGAAGAGTTCAAGACTAGAATGGCAATACAGGGTACTTCATTCTTGGCCAAAAGATTGGTGGAGTCAGGTTTGTCTCACGTTGCTTGTTTTCCTCCCACAATTCACTATTATGAGTTGGTTCTGGAATGTGCCACACATTATGATAGGGGTATGCAAATGGTGATTGGTCCATAGGATAGGGTGTTGGCTAATTTATCTCCCCCTTTGGTGGAACAAATCTTTGATATGCCTGACAGACCCCATGTGGTGCGCCTAGATTTGGATGTGTCTAGGAAATATTTTACAAATAATTCAAATAAGGCTCTACAGGTTGTCAACTCATGGATGGAGAAGCCTAAGCCTCATATTTCAAAGTTTCCTAAGAAACTATTTAGGCCTAAGTTCAAGGTGGAATACTATGATGCCTTCACACTTCTTAGCAGGATTATTGGTTTGAAGACTGCAAGAGTCTTTGAGAGCTAGATGTTTTATGTTATAGTAAGGATGGAGTAGAATATTGATTACAACTGGGCAGGCATGATTAGTGCCATGATTCATGAAAAATTCTGTAATGTGTTGTGGAGCAAGAGTTTCACTATGACTTCTTATCTTGTTTATGCCTTGGCAAGAACTCATCCATACAAGGGATTAAGTACTAGAGGGGTACCTGGACAAGATGTGGTCTATGAAGTGTACCCACAGTTGCATTTGGATGGTTCGGGCTATAGAAGGGTGAACTATGCATTCACCATGTATATCACAAGGCTACTAAAAGATGTGGTGCATGTAAGGATTTCTAATGAGGCCAAGGAATTAATACAAAGGTATGGAGGGTGGTTCACATAGTTCCCTAATTTCTCATACATTAGGATTGATGGTTGATAGAGGGCTCCCTAAAAGTTACCAATATATCCAACTAACCATATCATACTTTTGGAGGTCACTAGATAAATTTCTGCTTTTGATGAAATTTGGAAGAAAGACTTTCATAAGACTGACTTTGGGAATGACTTCCCTTTGAGGATAGGAATTAATGAGGTTTTCCCATGTTTTATTTTGACACATTCCTCTGAGGAAGAGATGAGAAATTTAGGCTTGCCATTCCACACCAAGAGACTAAGGTTTGATAGGACAGGAGGAGCCCAAAGAAAGGAAAATTGAGATTTCAGGCATAGGGATGACATTGAGGATTACTGGGTGAACTGCAAGGATGAATTTGAGGTCATAAAGAAGAATTACTCTAGACTTCCTACCCATTTAATCCGATTGTTCAATATTAAGGATATTCCTAGTCATCTTGATGATGATGGAGATTTTATATAGAGTCATGACTATGATTCCATCAAGCATTGGCCAATAGGAGGAATAGATTGGTTAGAGGAGAGAAAACCAAATTGGAAAAAATTAACGTTCCTGTGGTCAAGTATACCAAGTTGTGGAACAAGCATAAAATATGGGAGCTGGATAATCTAGACATTCAGTACACTTATGATCTGATGGGAAATTTGAGTTCCTAGTCTACCTCTTAAGAAGATGAGTAGGATCCAAAGGCAAAGGAGAAAGTGGGATCTCCCTTCAAGATCAAAATCAAAGGTGCACAGGCAGAGCCTGAAGTAGAAAGGAAAAGGAAGCCAATTGCCAAGAAGAGAAAGAATCCTCCTAAGAGGGATACATTTGTTGTCGAGGGAGAACCAGAAGAGGAGGCTGAAGAGGAAGGCTCTCCTTTGCCTAAAAAGAGAAGAGGATTGGTGAATATTTCATAGAAAAATAACGAACCTTCGAAAGAAGTAGAAAACACAAGCCCTTAGGTGATTGAAGTGGATGACCCTGGAGAGAAGACACAAGTTTATACGAGGAGGTCTAGGTCTCCTTCTCCCAAGTATAATGTGGTGAAGGAAGATGTTCTTAAGAGTCTTCTTGTGGTGGAATATCAAAAGGATGCCTCTCCTCTTCATTATTTGTAGGATGTGCAGCATGAGTCCTAGGATGTAGAGGTCAGTGACCAGCAGGGTAAGTAAATTGTAGACATGAAAAATGTACAATTTCGATCTGACACAGTAGATCTTGATTTACTAACACTATTTCATCCTTAATCATCTCCTTTGCTAGTCATTTAATTGAATAATATATATTTGATTAAATTCATCGCTCCTCATCTCTTAATTAAATAAATCAACTCTATCTAATTAAGTCATCATCTCCTATTAATTGAATAAATCAATTTTATTTAATTAATTCTATAAAACTCCTTTTAATTAAATAATTCACCTTATTTGATTAAATCCCTAAAGTCTTCTTATTAAATTGAATAAATTAAACATTATTTAATTTAATCTAACATTATCCCCTTTAGTTAAATAAATCAAATCATTTATTTAATTAACCCTTCCTCTCAATTTGATTTAAATCAATTCGCAAATTTAAGTCTAAATTGTCACATCTACTAAATTCCTCATTAAATTAATTAAACTTTGATTAATTTAATCTTAATCTATGTCACATTCTCTAGAGAATGCAACTTGCACAATAAATCAATTACTTTTATTTATTAATTGCCTCTTTTCTCTCAACATCGCATAAAAAGGGAATATTCCCTCAAGTTTGAATTCAAATTCAAATGGGCTTGGTCCTTCCAACAAGGAATTTAAGACCTCTTACACGTCCTTTGCATTGAGCCAAGTGACATTAACTCCATTTCTTTCATCCCCCTTAAACATGTCACTTCATCAAATTCAAAATTCAAACTTGCACATTGATCAAAATGTGCTCAACCTTGAACAATTCACATTTTCACAAGTGGCACTTGGACATTGGATGTTGAATGATCCCACATTTCTCAATTTCATTCTCTCTTGCATTTTGGAAATCTATAAATGACAGACTCTTCCTCTCATTTTATCATCCACAATTTCATGCAAAGTTACTCTCTTCACATTGAGAGCTAATTTTTCCCATTTCCACTCAACCATTCATCATTTTCATAATTTATAGCTATGTTATGCTCAAATCTCTTTGGAGAGATTTGATCAAACTACAATCACTCACATTGAAACTTAGGAGTTGGGAAAGGGCCAATTTCAACATTCAATTGGCACCAATTCCAGCATGGGATCTTAAGTTTATTGGCTTAATTAGGATTTACATGCTTTTTTACATTGTGTTCTTCATTTTCCTAATTTGAGTTTTAATAGATGGATTTCATGGGGAATCTCTCATGCCTGTTTGCATATGATATAGCAATTTGACTTGTTTGTTGTTCTTGTGAATTTACTGGTTTAGGGGTTCACTTCCCTGAAAAAATGGTTACCTTGATGAAAACCTGGCAAACAGACATCTTGGTGGCAACAAAAAAACTTTAAAAAATGCAAAAATCAGAAAAATCAGAAAAATGATTGAAAATAGTAAAAAAAAAGAATCGTCCTCTAGTGAAAACCACTTTGGTGGTGCTTTGGACAAGTACCTTGGTGAAAACCTGGGAAACAGGCGCCAAGTGTAAATAAAGCACTCCCCATCCATCAGTATTTGCATGAGTCACTCATCCATTCCATCACATTTCATTAATTATCCATCCACCCATCCACTTGCATCCATACCATAGCCTGAGTTGACACCCATATCATATTCCACCATAGTACTACTTGGCATATTCCTAACATCAGTTTGTCCTGCCTTCATCAAGTTAGTCTATCACACCATGCAGGGGGCATGTTCTTACCTACATCAGATCATATTCCTATATATTCTCATGATCTTCCTAAACATCATCAAAAATCCAAAAGCATGTCGAAATATCAGAAAATCTTCAAAAAATTCATCATTGAGTCTTGTCAATCTTTCACCTTGTCCGAACTATGTCATCTTTGAGCTTGGACGTAGGAAAGGTTGATCTCCGATCATCCCCTAAGACATTTAGGTTAGTCCTTTAGGCATTTGTCACAATGGCAATCCGTTTGCCCAGCTACGTTACATTTTAGGATTTTAGGCGTCCGTTGCATTGGCAATCCATTTGCCCATCTATTTCGCATTCTAGGTCAGTCCTTCAAGCATCTGTCACAATGGCAATCCATTATTCCATCTATCTCATTAGTAGTCAAGTCAATTTTCGTCCGAACTACGTCATCTCTAAGCTTAAACTTATGGCAGGGCTAATCCTTGATTGGCCCCCGAGACACAAAATCCAAAAACATTCATAAATCTTGAAAATACCAAAAAAAATTGTAAAACATCTCAAAATATCTGAAAAATCCAAAATGGTGCATCCATCTCACCTCACTTTCACCTGTGATTGTCATCACTCATAATAAGTCAATCATCGCCTTCACCCTTTGGTGAGTCAATCAAAAGCAAGTCTAGTAGGTTCCAAAGTGAACACCCTAATCATCAGAGTCTTGAAAGTCTAAGTCAGTAAGCAAACAAGTTGATCAACTCAGAGTATCAATAACTTATCATCCAATCAGTCCCACCAAAACTCTGATCACAACATGTCCTAGGATGAATCCTTCCCACGATGGACATAAGCATTAGGTACCTCACAGTAGTTTAGCCTTGGCTAGTAGTATGGAGAACATCAACTTGTCTGTTTACTTTTTTTCCTTGGTCTTTTGACTTATCTTATTTTGTGCTCATTCCAAGGACCTCTCGATGATGCCTAAACAAAACAGGTTTAGAGAGAAAGGAATGGGGCAATGATCATTATCTTTTTTATCTGCTATGCTTGTGGGATACACTTGTAAAATAACTTCGCCATGCATCCTTTGTTTGGTTTGTAGGGAGTATGTTTTAGGTATATTGTTGACCACATAGGAAGGCTTTCTTTTTTATGTTTTGGCCTGAGATGTTTAGAATGTCTAAACCACATCCTGAATGAAGTATGAATGCTAAGTGTGAACAAGATTACTCCTATCTGATTTTTGAGTCAAATTCCATCACACTAGGTACAACGCCATCCTAGTCCTTTATACCTTGATGCATCGTACCTATGTGTGTTATCAAACATAAAGTAATTAGCCCTTTGAAAATCCCAACTCCTGGTAAGCAATACATCATCATCATCGGTAATAATGTGAACTTGTGTGGATCCTCCTTCCATCCATCTTATTCTTCTTATTATTCTATCTTTACTAAAATTGGTGTGTTGTATCAAAATATACACGAGGCTACCCATGGACGATGACTGTATATACATCATTAGAATTATCTACACCAAAAATATATCTTTCATCCTCTGATCAATAGAACCACTCCTCTCGCATTTTATTGCGATCTTGATCGGAAAATCATACATCTTCACTCGATCTCTCAAGGGGGCAATATACTAGCATAATTATTCTCATTGGGGCAATAGTGGGGCATCTAAAAAATCGAGAAATTTTGAACTTTGATCACAGCAATTCATTTTTTGAATCAATGTAACAAGTACATTGCTTCAAAGAGGGGCAAAATGTAGATGCGGAAAATGTACAATTTTGATCCGGCACATTGGATCCTGATTTACTAACACTATTTCATCCTTAATCATCTCCTTTGCTAGTCATTTAATTGAATAATATATATTTGATTAAATTCATTGCTCCTCATCTCTTAATTAAATAAATCAACTCTATCTAATTAAGTCATCATCTCCTGTTAATTAAATAAATCAGTTTTATTTAATTAATTCTATAAAACTCCTTTTAATTAAATAATTCACCTTATTTGATTAAATCCCTAAAGATTTCTTATTACATTGAATAAATTAAATATTATTTAATTTAATCTAACATTATCCCCTTTAGTTAAATAAATCAAATCATTTATTTAATTAACCCTTCCTCTTAATTTGATTTAAATCAATTCACAAATTTAAGTCTAAATTGTCACATCTCCTAAATTCCTCATTAAATTAATTAAACTTTGATTAATTTAATCTGAATCTGTCACATTCTCTAGAGAATGCAACTTGCACAATAAATCAATTAATTTGATTTATCAATTGCCTATTTTCTCTCAACATGGCATAAAAAGGGAATATTCCCTCAAATTTGAATTCAAATTAAAATGGGCTTGGTCCTTCCAACAAGGCATTTAAGACCTCTTACATGTCCTTTGCATTGAACCAAGTGACATTAACTCCATTTCTTTCATCCCCCCTAAACATGTCACTTCATCAAATTCAAAATTCAAACTTGCACATTGATCAAAATGTGCTCAACCTTCAACCATTCACATCTTGACAAGTGACACTTGGCCATTGGATTTTGAATGATCCCACATTTCTCAATTTCATTCTCTCTTCCATTTTGGAAATCTATAAATGAGAGACTCTTCCTCTCATTCTATCATCCACAATTTCATGCAAAGTTACTCTCTTCATATTGAGAGCTATTTTTGCCCATTTCCACTGAACCATTCATAATTTTCACAATTTATAGCTAGGTTATGCTCAAATCTCTTTGGAGAGATTTGATCAATCTACAATCACTCACATTGCAACTTAGGAGTTGGGAAAGGACCAATTCCCCCATGGGATCTTAAATTTATTTTCTTAATTAGGATTTACATGCTTTTTTACATTGTGTTCTTCATTTTCCTAATTTGAGTTTTAATAGATGGATTTCATGGGGAATCTCTCATGCCTATTTGTATATGATCGAGCAATTTGACTTGTTTGTTGTTATTGTGAATTTACAGGTTTAGGGGTTCACATTCCCTGAAAAAATGGTTACCTTGATGAAAACCTCACAAATAGACATCTTTGTGGCAACAAAAAAAAAATCAAAAAATGCAAAAATCAGAAAAAGGATTGGAAACAGTTAAGAAAAAAGAATCATCCTCTAGTGAAAACCACTTCAGTGGTGCTTTGGACAAGTACCTTGGTGAAAACCTAGCAAACAGGCGCCAAGTGTAAATAAAGCACTCCCCATCCATCAGGATCTACATGACTCACTCATCCATTCCATCACATTTCATTAATCATCCATTCACCCATCTGCTTGCATCCATATCATAGCCTAAGCTCAAGCACATATCATATTCCACCATAGTAGTGCTTGGCATATTCCTAAAGTCAATTTTTCCTGCTTTCATCGAAGTAGTCTATCACACCATGTCGGTGGCATGTTCTTACCTACATCAGATCGAATTCGTGTATATTCTCATGATCTTCCTAAACATTAGAAAAAATCCAAAAACATTCAAAAATCCAAAAGCATGTCGAAATATCAAAAAATCTTCAAAAAATTAATCATTGAGTCTTGTCAGTCTTTCACCTTGTTCGAACTATGTTGTTTTTGAGCTTGAACATAGGAAAGGTTGATCTTCAATCATCTCCCGAGACATTTAGGTCAGTCCTTTAGGCGTCCATCACAATGGCAATCCTTTTGCCCATCTAGTTTACATTTTAGGCCTTTAGGCGTCTGTCGCATTGGCAATCCATTTTCCCATCTATTTCACATTTTAGGTCAGTCCGTCAGGCGTCCATCGTAATGGCAATCCATTTTCCCATCTATCTCATTAGCAGTCAAGTCAATTTTTGTCTGAACTACATCATCTCTGAGCTTAAACGTATGGCAAGGCTAATCCCTGATTGGCCCCCGAGACACAAAATCCAAAAACATTTGTAAAACATCTTAAAAATACTAAAAATAGTCTCAAAATATCTGAAAAATCCAAAATGGTGCATCCATCTCACCTCGATTTCACCTATGATTGTCATCACTCATAATAAGTCAATCATGACCTTCACCCTTTGGTGAGTCAATCAGAAGCAAGTCTAGTAGGTTCCAAAGTGAACACCCTAATCGTCAGAGTCTTGAAAGTCTAAGTCAGTAAGCAAACAAGTTGATCAACTCAAAGTATCAATAGCTTATCATCCAACCAGTCCCACCAAAACTCTGATCACAACATGTCCTAGGATGGATCCTTCCCATGATGGACATAAGCATTAAGTACCTCACAATAGTTTAGCCGTGGTTAGCACTACGGAGAACATCAACTTGTCTGTTTACGTTTTTTCCTTGGTCTTTTGACTTATCTTATTTTGTGCTCATTCCAAGGACCTCTCAATGATGCCTAAACTAAACAGGTTTAGAGAGAAAGGAATGGTGCAATGATCATTATCTTTTTCATATGTTGTGCTTGTGGGATACACTTGTAAATAACTTAGCCATGCATCCTTTGTTTGCTTTGTAGGGAGTATGTTTTAGGTATCTTGTTGACCACATAGGAAGGCTTATTTTTTTATGTTTTGGCCTGAGATGTTTAGAATGTCTAAACTACATTCTAAATGAAGTATGCATGCTAAGTGTGAACAAGAATACTACTATATGATTGTCGAGTCAAATTCCATCACACTAGGTACAACGCCATCCTAGTCCTTTATACCTTGATGCATCGTACCTACGTGTGTTATCAAACATAAAGTAATTGGCCCTTTGAAAATCCCAACTCCTGGTAAGCAATACATCATCATCATCGGTAATAATGTGAACTTGTGTGGATCCTCCTTCCATCCATCTTATTCTTCTTATTCTTCTATCTTTACCAAAATTTCTATCTAAAATCGGTGTGTTGCATCAAAATATACATGAGGCTACCCATGGACGATGACTGTATATACATCATTAGAATTGTCTACATCAAAGAAATATCTTTCATCCTCTAATCAATAGAACCACTCCTCTCGCATTTTATTGTGATCTAGATAGGAAAATCATACATCTCCGCTCGATCTCTCAAGGGGGAAATATACTAGCGTAATTCTTCTCCCTGGGGCAATAGTGGGGCATCTGAAAAATCGAGAAATTTTGAACTTTGATCACAACAGTTTATTCTTTGAATCAATACAACAAGTACATTGCTTCAAAGAGGGGCAAAATGTAGACACAGAAATCTACAATTTCGATCTGGCACACTGGATCCCGATTTACTAACACTCTTTCATCCTTAATCATCTCCTTTGCTAGTCATTTAATTGAATAATCTATATTTGATTAAATTCATCACTCCTCATCTCTTAATTAAATAAATCAACTCTATCTAGTTAAGTCATCATCTCCTATTAATTAAATAAGTCAATTTTATTTAATTAATTCTATAAAACTCCTTATAATTAAATAATTCACCTTATTTGATTAAATCCATAAAGTCTTCTTATTAAATTGAATAAATTAAATGTTAGTTAATTTAATCTAACATTATCCCCTTTAGTTAAATAAATCAAATCATTTATTTAATTAACCCTTCCTCTCAATTTGATTTAAATCAATTCACAAATTTAAGTCTAAATTGTCACATCTCGTAAATTCCTCATTAAATTAATTAAACTTTGATTAATTTAATCTTAATCTTTGTCACATTCTCTAGAGAATGCAACTTGCATGATAAGTCGATTACTTTGATTTATCAATTGCCTATTTTCTCTCAACATGGCATAAAAAGAGAATATTCCCTCAAGTTTGAATTCAAATTAAAATGGGCTTGGTCCTTCCAACAAGGCATTTATGACCTCTTACATGTCCTTTGCATTGAGCCAAGTGACATTAACTCCATTTCTTTCATCCCCCCTAAACATGTCACTTCATCAAATTCAAAATTCAAACTTGCACATTGATCAAAATGTGCTCAACCTTCAACCATTCACATCTTGACAAGTGGCACTTGACCATTGGATGTTGAATGATCCCACATTGCTCAATTTCATTATCTCTTCCATTTTGGAAATCTATAAATGAGAGACTCTTCCTCTCATTCTATCATCCACAATTTCATGCAAAGTTACTCTCGTCACATTGAGAGCTAATTTTTCCCATTTCCACTCAACCATTCATCATTTTCACAATTTATAGCTAAGTTATGCTCAAATCTCTTTGGAGAGATTTGATCAATCTACAATCACTCACATTGCAACTTAGGAGTTGGGAAAGGGCCAATTTCAACATTCAATTGGCACCAATTCCCCCATTGGATCTTAAGTTTATTGGCTTAATTAGGATTTACATGATTTTTTACATTGTGTTCTTTATTTTTCTAATTTGAGTTTTAATTGATGGATTTCATGGGGAATCTCTCATGCTTGTTTGCATATGATCTAACAGTTTGTCTTGTTTGTTGTTCTTGTGCATTTGTAGGTTTAGGGGTTCACAAAAACATAGGAGGTTCTTGATGGGGAAATGTATAATACCAAGGCAGAGGTCAGAAACTTTATCCTTTCTTCCTTGGTTGCTTATGAGGATTCACCAGACCAGGATGAAGAGAGAATACCTGTGACAAAATAAAAGGTGCATGAGAAGGTTCCCTCTCCTATCCCTATTGAGGAAGAAACAACAGATCATGAGGTAGGTCAAGAGAAAGGGGATAAAGAGAAAGACAAGAATGAGGAGTTTCGTGCTGAGCAGAGTCCAAATTTTGATCCTTCCATGGATCAAGCTGAGAAAGGAACACTGAATGAAAAAAAACTTGAGGCTAGTGTCCCCAGCTGGTTGGATGAGAGGTTGAAGAGTAAACAGATTATTCTGGATGATACCCCTCTAAACTAGAATAACCTATTGGCCAACATAGGAAATTGAAAAGCAAAGGAGAAGGCAAAGGTTATTTCTAAAATTGAGAGGGATGATGCCAATAATCGAGTGATCCACATTTCCACTCATGTTCTTGATAAGAACAAAGATGAGGTAACTAGTTAGGATTATAGCATTCAAACTATCAATCTTGGGCCCACCTCCATGATGCAGGAGGTTGAAGAATTTGAAGGTTCTAGTGCTACAATTATGGGAAGGCTAAAGAGGGAGTTGTAAGATAAGCATTATTTGAAGAAGGAGAATGAGACGCTAAGGAGGTATTTTCAAGATCTCATGGAGCCTCTACAGTCTATCAGTCAATATAGTTCATCATCATTTGTAGCAGCTCTTCTACCTAGGGAGACTATCACCGAATTGGAAAAGATGAAAAAAACCACATATGTTACCCATGAATGGCTGTAAGGAGTGAGGCACAAAGGAGATAAAATGATTAAGGATATTATTTCCACTTGTGGTGATGCTCATTAATCTTTTGATTGGTTGCAGAATGTGTTAGGGAGAGACAAAACTGATATAGGTCTCCTCCTGCAGAATTGTAGGGTAACTGAAGAGAATCTGGTGAGTGATGAAATACTCCCTTCTTCAAAGGCTTCAAAACCTTAGGATTGGTACAAATTGATGTAGAGTAACTAGAAGGTTCTAAATAAAGTTCATAAGAAAGGGCAGAAAATTGGGGCTACATTGCAGGATATCTTTGGGTATTCCATTCTTTGAAATTATGATAGGAGGAAGGAAGTTTGAGCGCCAAAACATCTGTCTGGAACATCTAAGAAAATGGTGGCATGAGGTCTATGATCTGATTGATGATGGCCCAATTAGTGTGCATCAAATTTATGATGAAGCTACGTATGTTACAGTTATGGAAAAATATCAAACCCTTAGGGCGGATTGGGATGAGACAATTAAGAAAGCTAGGGAAGAGATTAAGTCCATTGAAAGGAGATTTAAAGTGTTAAGTATGCCACCTTTGGCTGATTTGGAGGGTCTTTTCCTTATGGTGCAAGAGAAAATGGGGTGACATAAAGATAAGGGGCCAATTGATTGGTAGTTTCCTTGAGATTTATGCTTCCCATTATTTCCTCCTTTGCCTTGCCTTGAAACGTGTTGGAGGCTCCATGCATTTAATGTTGGGTCAGGTTTTATTTTGAAATTCTTCTTGGCCAACCTTCTTTGTAACCCTAATTGGTACGAATCATGATGTAATCTCTATAAGTATGGCATGCTACCCCTTTTTTTGGAAGGTTAGAATCAGTTAGAAGATTACTTTTGGAACCAATAGAGCGAGGAACCTAGAGTTAGGAGTTAGTTTATTTTTGAAGAAAATGTTTTAAAATAGAATATTCGAAGTGTTGTTGTTATTGGTGATTCAATACAAGTGAAGAAATTTTGATTTGGTGGACTCTCTTGGATTGATTTATCTTGCATGGTTATTATTCTCTTTAAAATTTCTTGAGAATATTTGAATGTTGTTAGATTTAGAATTGAATGATTTCGATGATATATGTGGATTGATGCTTGGAATGTTGTAGCGATCTCTGGTTCATATCTTGAGCAACTTCTTGATTTTGGGATTGTTGTGCAAGGTCAACCTGTATCAAACATTTATGTGCTTAGTTCAATTGTAGGTATTTATTAATTTTAATTGCAAAAATAAGGGTTAACTTGAATGAATATCTGTAATCTGAAAATCTTGAATTCCTTAGAAGATTGCACCATTTCTGTAAGATCACAAATTAAGTCTGGGTTAAGAAGAAATTATTTTTGAGGGATTGGTTTGTTCCAAGTATTGTGTCACTGATATTGTTGGTCCTAGGAGTAATTTTGATTAAAGGATTTCTGAAACCCTTATATCTTTTGCTATTTCTTTCGTTATCTGGGTTAGATTTAGGAATTTGAGTAACAACAAATTGCAAGATCTGATAAGTTTGGAACTTCCAGCATTTGTTTTGTAGGGCCCCCTTGTGATTACCAACATTTTTACATTTATCATTGAGTTTTTTTGTTGCATTGTCAAGACCTGACGCTTGAGAGACCTTGGGGTTATCTCTTTTCCAATAGAGATTGACCTTTCAAGAGAGATAGGATATCATATTATGTCTGAGTTGTTGCTTTGCAGAAACCACAATGAACACCTATCAGACTTAAACTTGTTCCTTAGCCAACTTGAACCCATTATTCATACATTTCTTCACTAAACCTAACATGTTTACCTATTGTGAGCTTGACCTGGAATTAAGATTTTCTAGATGATCTCTCAAGGGGGAAAATTACCATCCAACCTTGATCCCTTGGTCCACTAGTGCACACTAGGGAACACTATCACCCAAATTTTTCATACCACCAAAATATTATTTATACAACATAGCATGGCACATTGTCTCAAAGAGGCATAAAATGTTGACGTCTAAAATTGTCTAGCACATTCCTTTAAATTCAACATCATTTCATGTCATCATATATTGTCAACCACTTCATCAATATTAATTAAATATTTTTTTAAATTTTTGGATTAAGTTAATGTAATATCCCCTCTTAAATAATTTTCAAATCTTCCATAAATATTTTTCTCAAACACCAAAAAAATCAAAATCAGGTATAACAAAATTTAGTCAATAAAATTATTTTTATTATTAAATGATATGAAAATGGGATGGAGGTGCCTTGCTACAAAAAGAAACATTATTTTTAATATAATTTTTTTACCATTTACAATATAAAATAGTAACCTCAATCTTGCTACAAATTACACCATTGAGAATACAAAACAAGGGCTCAACTTCAACAAAAAGAAATTGTAGAATTCATACTAGATCCCCAACACTAAATACAACACCTAGGATAGAAAAATAAATTCAAAAGCTTCAATAATATTCTACCAATTTTTCTGATAACAACAACTCAAATACATACCAAAAACTATGCACTCCAAACAAACAATCCCTACCAATTGCTTGACAAAATGACTGCAAGAAAACATCATTCAACACCAATGCAATTTTTTAGTGAAATTGTGCCTATAGACCCTTAGAGCCACTATCCTTGAGTCTATATCTCCTTGGTTTTCCAACCTCATATATTCAATCCCACAATGGTTTATCAACCTTCGTAGGAGGTCCAAAACATGTGTAAAGAAGAAAACATAGAATGAACCCCAAATCAGAAAACATAGGAAATAATATACCAAAACCACTCCACCACCATCTTGGGTTCCCAGATCCCAACACACTAGGAAGATTTTTTTGCATGAAAATCATGTAACTCCCACCACCAAGTGTTGAAGAAAAAATCAAATGCACCTGAGAGAAATAATAAAATAAATCCCATTTCCTAAACCATTTCACAAGACAATAAACATCCATTTTTCCTTTTCCAAAGAGCCATGTTGAACTTGGCTTAATTAAATAATTCATAAACATTTTTGAATGTTTAAGGAGGATTTCATTAATATGCTTGTTGGCAACATGATCATGAGATACACAGTGTGTAGATACAGTGTTGTCATTGATGTCATCATTGTGGCTTGGTATGAAGATTGATATTAGACTGATTGATGAAACATAAGTGTGCATGAAGATGGTAATCCAGTGCACATATGCAAGAAGTTTTGATCTGATGTAGACAGTTAAGCTGTAGATGTAAGAGACACACACTTCCTTAATCCAAAAATTCACTAGTTGTTTTTAATTTTTTTTTTTTAACAAAGTAAATCTCTTAATGTCTTGCTCAATTAGTTGTATACTCAAGAACTTTTATCCATATGAGATATGCATCTATCCATATGGGATATGAATCTATCCATCTGAGATAGGAATCTAACCATACGAGTTAGGTTAAGGTCCATACGGGACCAAGATTCATCTATCCATCCGTGATAGGAATATAACCATTTAGGCTAGGATAATGTCCATATGAGACCAGGATTTATCTATCCAAATAAGGTATACATCTAACCACATGGGTTAGAAAATGCTTTGGCCAGAGACTTAGACTCATCAAGACAATCTGGGTCCTGAGTCACTCTCTAAAGACTAAACTCCCCTACTAGGAGTGCACCGAGGTCAATGTCCTTAGGAGTATGTGAGATAATAATAAAAGATTGAGTCCCACCTTAGAATTTGGCCTAAAGCCTCAAGGAATCAAGTTAATCCATCCCAGATTATTTTTGAGTATACGAGTAATTTCCATCTTCAATTTTAATATTTATTTATCTTTATTTAACTCAAGGTATCTTAGCAAGATCAACAAGGAAAACACCCTTAACCAATCCTAAATCCCCATCTTGAGTGCCTACGTACTAGGAACAACTCCATCCCTAGACTTCCTACATACACCATTTCAACATAGGATCAAGGCATATAATATATAGTTATGTTTTCTAATCTATTGTTTGATGTAAACTATTTTGTGGGTACGCGACCCTTTCTAAGGCCATTGCCTCAGACAATTTCTCTTCGGTTGCTACCCACATAAGGGAGCATATATAACATAAAGACTCATGGTGATCTTTTTCTTGTTTCCTAATTCATCTATGTCTTAAATTCCTATACGTCACGTCACCCTTGCCCGTTAAATATCAAATCATCAAAGATAAAAGAATTAAAAAGTCAATTCACATGCCCAAACCCTATTGGGGTTTTCTATAATTTTCACTAGTGGATGTAATTCCATTATAGTGTTATCTTTTTAGATTATTGATCCAAGAGGGATTTCCTGCTCCTTGGATTTTAACTCCAAAAATGCTCCTTAGTACTCCTCGATGATTTATAGGGATGATGCCATAAACGTCGTTGTTGCAGCTTTATTAGGCTATAAGTGTAGTAACTCAAGCATGACGATATTACCTATAAATGTGAGTCAAAGGCATCGTTAATACCAAACGTTGCTAGTTTTTTTTTTTTCCTCCTCTTGTTTAACATCAAGGAGGGTAAACTTTTTATTAAATCAAGGAAACATTACAAAGAAAGGGCATTAAATGGCCCTATCAAGCTCGACCAAGAGATCCAATTATTGAGACAAATCTGGGGGTAATTGGCCCCAATCTGCCAAATTCCAATCTTGACTATGATCTGATGCCCATTTAGCCAATCAATCAGCCACCCCATTCCATTCTTGAGGAATATGAGTGAAAGTAATATACTCTAGAGAAGCACAGAGGGTGAGAATTTGTTGCACAATCAAAGCCAGCTGCCAACTCACATCATCCAAAACTACCTTTTCAGTAAGTTCACCACAACCTGTGAGTCTGACTCACAAATGATCCTTCGCCAACCCAGTTGACTGCCCTGCTCCACAACCAATAAAATAGCCTGAGCCTCCATAAGATTATTAGTATGGAGGCCCTTATACATAGAAAAGATAAGTTGAACCTCTCCATAGCTATCCCTGCCAGCACCCCCAATCCCAGCATGACCCAGGTTTCCATGAGAAGAGCCATCAGAATTGATTTTTAGGAGGAGGAGGAGTCCAACTCCCCTCCCTATTCACCTTCGGGGTAGGATGTCTACATCTGTTACGCATGAGCTGTCACTGCGGAGGAGGAAGATGAAGATGATTACAACAATCAACGTCTCGAGGATCCACCAACACAATCATATCACACTTAGCCGCAATGGTTTCCCCAAGATAATGTAGAATTTTCCACCAAAAGTGAGGGGCCCTCAGCAGCGAATCCTAAAAAATCCGCCTATTCCTTTCCAACCACAAGTTCCAGATAATAAAGGAGGGCCCAAGATCCCAAGCAGCCTAAAGAAAGGTGGTAGAAATAGGGGCCTTTCCCCACCGTTCCCCAAACTCCACCAAAGAGGAAGCATGCTAGCAAGCTGTATTCCACACCCCCCACCAGAAATGCCAAATCTCCCTAGCATAGGAACAATGAAAGAAGAGATGGGAGACACTCTCTTCACTACCATGACATAAAACACACATAGAGGGGCCATGAAAACCCCACTTACATAAATTATCCAAAGTAAGACACCAGTTCTGAGCCACTAACCACATGAAAAAATTGCACTTGGGCCAAGATAGCTTGTGCCAAACTTGCTTCCACCAAGGGACCTCAGTGTCCCCAAACAACTGTCTACCCAATTGCTTATAACCAATTGCCATAGAGTACTTTCCAAACAAATCTAAACCATCCCAAGCCAAGACATCCGAGCCCCTCAGAGAATTATAGGCACGGGAAGTCAAAAGCTCGAACAACTCCTGCCTATCCCCCTAAGACCCTCCAGGTGGCCACTTAGAAGGGTGCTTCCAGTGAAAACTTATAGCCAAGCCACCATGCTACTCCACCTTATAATGCTCCACAATATCCCAGCCGGTCGCAACAAATATGTTGCAAAGAGACTGGAGGTGAGTACAAGAAGAGAGAATAGAAGGGTGACCATCCCAAGAATTTGACCAAAAAAGAGCTTGTGACCTTGAATGACATATCTAATAAAGTGCACCCTTAATCAACTGCTCCCCCACTTTCAAAGTATGCCAGATAATAGATCTACTCCCTTCCAGAGCATAGCGAGGAACCTCAAAAAAGGTAACACCCCGAAGATATTTATGGTTGAGAATACAAGCCCATAACTAATGTTTATTGGTACACCATCGCCAATATAGCTTGGCAGTGAGAGCTTTCCTATTCAAAATGGCAGAGCGTAAACCAAGCCCACCCTCTTGCTTCGGTCTACACACAGAATCCCACTTAACAAGGCTCCACTTGGAGGACAACAAATTTTCGCTCCAAAAAAATTGGTGAGAAAGAGCATCAAATTCCTTAAGGAAATACATAGGAGTCGCCTGAACAAAGCACCTATAGGTGGGGAGGGCCTGGATAACAGACTTGAGAATAGTCACCCTAGCAGCAGTAGACAACCAGTGATGAGTCCAATGGGTAACCTTCCTCTGAAGCTTATCAAGCAACAACTACCAGGAGGACCTAGGTTGATGACCAACAACAAGAGGAATACCTAGGTAGACAAAGCGAAGAGACCCAATTTCAAAACGCAAAATAGCAGCAATCCGATGTTGGATGGCATGAGGAGTATTAAAGAAGAATATGGACGACTTTTTCTCATTGACTTTCTATCCCGAAGCTGCAATATAGTCATCCAAAGCATTCCTAAAGGATTCAACCTCCCTAATACAAGCCAGTCCCATAAGAGAGGTGTCATCCACAAATTGAAGATGGGAAAGCTTCGGAAAGCCCATCCCCCACTTCCACCCATGAATCAAACCATGAGAAACCTAAGATTTAAGAAGCCGACCAAGCCCCTCTGCCATAATAATAATCAAATAAGGTGAGAGAGGATCTCCCTGACGAAGGCCCCTAGTAGCCCCAAAAATATCTGAAGGTTCCCCATTCACAATAACCGAAAAGGAGGAAGAGGTCACACAACTCAAGACCCAGCTCACCCATTCAGGGGAAAAACCAAAGGCCAATAGAATCTTCTGAAGAAAACTCCATTTAACTCTGTCATAAGCTTTGGCCATATCCAACTTGATAAACATAGACCTATCCTAAGAGGTAGCCATGGAATGAATGGCTTCAGACGTAACCACCACCCCATCCATAATTTGATGACTAGCCACAAAGTCACCTTGATCCTTAGAAATGATCACCGACAAACAAGATTTGAGCCTCTCAGCAATCAACTTCATAAAAATCTTATACACCACATTACAGAGCGCAATAGGTCTAAATAAATCAAGCCTTTCAGCCCCTTCCTTCTTAGGAATGAGAACAAGAATAGTAGCATTCATTGCATGAAGCATCTGCTTACTATGGAGAGACTCACTGACCACTTCCAACAAACCAAGCTTCACAATATCCCAAAACTCTTGAAAAAACTCAACTGGGAAAGCATATAGACTAGGGGCTTTTCCCTTGTTCATCCCAAACACCACCTCTTCAACTTCCGACAAAGACACAGGATGAATAATTGAAGCATTCAAACCATGGGAGATTAAAGAGGGAATGCAAGCTAGGACCCTATTCTCTGCAGCTTCCATAGGGAGTGAGTCCTCCTTGAATAGATTAGAGTAGAACTGGTGAGCCTCTCTAGACAAAGCCTATTGTGAAGAAATCAAGAGGCCCTCAGAGTTCACAAGAGAAGGGATAAAACACTTATTTCGACGAGCTTGCACCGAATGATGAGAAAAAGAAGTATTCCTGTCACCCTCTTGAAGCCATTCAATTCTAGCCTTTTTTTTCCAGAAGATCTCTTCGCGAAGCTCCCATTCCTCCACCAGTTTTAGGGCTTGGGCCTCAGCATGCCCAAGGGCCTCCGAGAAATCCAAATCCTAGATCTGGTGGGTAATAATAGCAAGGTGATCCTGCGCCTCTCTTTTCCTAGCCCAAAAATTACCAAAACACAACCTATTCCAATGCTTTAGGTGATACTTGACATATTGCAACTTCTTAACTAGATAATACATGGCAATACCATACGCAGGGGCACTATCCTTCCACCACTTAGCAATAAGATCTCCCAAGGATGGGTCACGTAGCCACATAAGCTGGAATTTGAAAGGAGGATTCTTTGGACTTGGGAAGGCAGAAGTGGAAAGCTTTATTGGTCAATGATCAGAGCCACACCAGTCCAAAATCTCATAAGAAATAACCAAGCTACCTCTAACCCAAGAGCAAGAGATAAGGAAATGATCAAGCCGCTGGGAGATTGCTTCAAGCCCACTCCGTCTATTATTCCAAGTGAAAGTTTTGTTAGAGGGTTTAACATCCACCAGAGGAAGAGAGTCCACATTAGCCCGAAATAGGTCTAAAGCAAGACCAAGCCTAGGTAGCCCTCCCCTTTTCTCCTCCAAGCTCAACACCGCATTGAAATCACTAGCTAAGATCCAAGGCAAAAAGGGTGCATAAGACCTAACATACCTGATATGGTCCCAAAGCTGGGCTTTACCCCAAATGTCAATTGGAGCATAAACATTACTAACTAAAATAATCTCCCAGATTCCAAAACTAAAGCCACCATAGAAATAGCAGACTGGCTTGAGATCCACCAGTGAGGAATAACCTTACGAGGGTCCCAGAATAGAGCCAGACCCCCAGAGGCTCCCCTAGACCCAATACACTAGCACTGGCCTGTAAACCAAATATGAGGGGCTTGTTTAAGCATGAGGTCCACCCGAAGCTTAGTTTCCTAAACATAGAAGATATCAGGAGAATGCACCACAATCAAATCTTGAATAGCCTTTTAATGGGGGGTGTTATTCAACCCCCTTGCATTCCATGAGAGAATAATCATAAGGAAGGTTGAGAGAAATGGGCCTCCAAGGTCTTAATAGAACCAAATTCCACCAACAAATCTCCAGTAAATTTAAGCTTGTCAGCATCCTTCTTACGACCAACTTTCAAAGAATTATCAAAATGCCCCTTCTTGAGAGGGCGTTGCTGGATCCCCAAAGCAGGAGATGCTCCCCTACCTTTACCTGAGGAGAACACTGCCTTGCTAAATTTTCTAAAACAATATCATCATGCCCATCTGTAGAGGCCCCAGGAGGCTCAAAAATCCTCTGCTCTAATATCAGAGAGATATGTTGAACAACAATTGCCTGCTCCAACCCTGTATCCAACCCAACATCCATACCCGTGTCCCCAAAAGAAATCTCAATAGGGATCCCTTCCTCCAGAGACTGATTGTCCAAGGCCTCAAACCGATTAAACCCTTGGTCACTCTCCCTATCCTTATGGGCCCGCTTCTGACCCCTCCCTTTATTTCTCTACTTAACAGGAATAAAGCCATCCTTATCCGCCCCCCCCTTAGCCATAGGCACCTTTCCTTTATCCCTTTTATCCATTGAAGGCCCAGAAGAAGGCGAAGAGGAAGCCCCAGCCGCTTTGGGTGCCCGAGGACACTGGCGCTGAAGGTGTTCGTACGCATGACAAAAGCGGTACCGAAAAGGAAGGGACTCATAATCCAAAGATTGAATCCACGAGGTAGAGCCAATACAAATCTCTAAAGAATCTGGCAAAGGGTTATTTAAATCAATTTCAACATAGATGAGAGCATAAGAGAATACCTTTTTATCCAAAGTATTTTGGGCGATGGCAACTGGCTTCCCCAACAAATCAACAATCCGATGCAAAATATCCTCCCTCCAAGACTCAGAAGGCAGCCATGGAAGACGAACCTAGATAGGAACTCGTGTAGGAATATCCTCTGTCGCATTAAAACCTCCATGCCAGGGCTTAATGAACAAGCCCACATCATTTTAGAAATAAGGCCCTCCCTCAAAAACCTGATTGCGATTCGAGATGCAAGAGAAATAAACCATAAAAAAGCCATTCCTAGCCACCAACAGCTCAAAATCACCCTCAACCTGCCAAGTGCGACGAATCTAGGACTCCAATGCCGAGAGGGGTACATGAATGCCAAAAAACTTACCTATCAAAACGTGTTGACTCCAATAAGCAATGTCCTCCTAAAACGATTCAGGAGAAATAACTAGAACAGGACGATCATGGCACCGCGGTAGGCACCCATTCACTTTCTTGAGCTTAGAGCTCTCTCCTACAAAAGATGAATCCATCTTTTGTGCATGCATGGCTGACAAAAATGGCTGAGATGGATTTGGCCCAGCAAGCACCATGCTATTGGTAACCACAGCCATAACCCACCCCTAGCACTAACCCCACCACCTACAGACCCACAGTGCTTCCACCACCCACATACAGGCCACAAGCAAGCAAGGGCTGGTCGTAGTCAAGAACTATGCACCAGCAACTTCCATTCGCAGCACCACCTTTTCTTCCTCCTCTTGTTTAAGTTTTCTATCTAATAAGGAAATTAATTGAATTATCAACAATAAGAAAAGTAGCTTGTGCGCATAAACTAAATGGTAATATAAAAACTTTATACCTTCTTGCTAAGGAAGTAAAATTAAATGAACTTACTAAAAATAAAAAACTATTTATTCAAAGTACATTTGCCGGAATAAAGTATTGCATCTACTTACATCCTATGAAAGTAAATTTTTTTGTAACAATGAATTGAATCATGAAAATAGTCAAATCCATTTGTGAAATAAAAACACTTATACATAATGTTAAATTCTTCAAGATGGGTGATCTAATTTAGAGATGGTATGAATCTAATTGTATTTAGTATTTCCTAGAAAATAAACTTGAATCTATTTGCATAATCTATGCCATAATTATTCTAATTAGAGTAGTTTTTATTTAAATTACATAACACTAATATTTTCAAGATAAATATCCATCTAAAAAAGTATAAATAATTCTAACTCAAGGATACTTCATGGCATAATCTATTGTTTCAAGACAAAAGGTTTATTATTTTTTATTGAATTCAAATTGCATGAATAAATAATCCAACTAAAGAAGACTTGATTTTACTTGCATAAGTTATTTCACTAATATCTTAAGATAGATAAACCAATACAATGTCTTAATCTAATAAGAGCCTTAATTTTAATTGTATAAGTTTACTAATAATGCCTCAAGGTTGATGATCTATCTAAAGTAGGTTTGCATTAATTTGCATAAGTTTATTCTTGATAATATGCTAATGATTACATAATGATTTATACACTATGCATTTGTTCCAATTAAATGAATCAACCTTACATTTAAAAAAAAAAAATTGAATCTAGTTGCATATTAAGGGATAACATTAATTTAAAGAATAACCATGATGTTGAAGGATTAAGTTTATTGCAAATTAATTAAATGATAGCTATGATTTTTTGTTATAAACCTTGAAGCCCAAGGAAATAAATTTATTGCATGGAGAGAATAACAATAAATTTAAGAGTTAAGTTTGTGTCATAACAAGAAAGCAATTTTATTAAATATATATTATTAATGCCTTCAGTTATATGGTATTTTGTTTGCATGAATTTGATTTTACTACTTACCATTCAGTAGAACAAGGAACTTCTCATTTAATGAAACATAAATTTAAGTTTAAAATTTAATGTCTAATAATCATAATTGTTATCATAGAATTGTAATTATTGTCAAAATTTATAGTGTTGTCATAAGATATAAATGTTGTCATTCCTCTATTTTAAAATCTTCTATAACTTGGTCCGTACTCATAGTTTATCATCATTTTATGAATAAGAGATGTATATTCTAAGTTCATTAATTATATTCAACAATAGCTAGTAATCATTTCCATCTTTTATTCAAGGGAATTAAATACTATCTCATAGAACCATGGTTTGGACCAAATATTCATCAATCGTAGATGTTAGTTAATTTTTTGTCTTACTAAATTAGGGTAACATTATTAAAATTAAGAATTTCGTGAAATTTCTTTAATAATTTGAATTTATTTAATGAATAAGCCCATCCTTTGATTGTTAATTAGATCAAATAATTTAACATTTTATCTATCCAATTGATACTCGATTGAAAATTCCATTAATTAATTTATTTTCAAAGGACAATCTAATTTCAAAAAAAAAACTATTTTATTTATGACTTAACTAAATTAGAAGAATATTAATTCTTGTATATATATATTTTCAAATTTTAACTTAAAAGAATTAAATGTTATAAAGGACTCTAATATAAAATCCCATAGTACAAAACATATGTATTTAGATTTATTTTATTTTATTTTAACAATAATAAAGTAATAATTTATTTATTTGTAATTTTATTTTTTTTTAAATTAATTTATATTTTCAATGACATAAAAAAAATTAAAAGAAAAATTAATTCTTTGTAAATAACCACAGATGGGAATAAATTTATTTATTTATTTATTTTAAAATATATTGATTTAAAGATGAAAATAAAATAGAAAAATTAATTTCATTCTAGAGTAAGTTTGGAAAAAAACATAGAATGGTAAGGACAACAATAATAGATTCATTCTAACTTTATTTTAAAATTAATTTTCACAAAACAAGGATTGGAAAGAGAGTAATATCTTGATTCTAATTAGAAAATCAATAGAAAACGAAACCTGGATGTTGATGGAGTTGCAAAAAAACTTCTTCCAAATCTTCTCCTTATGCCTTCTTCAACATGGTTCTCCTTCCTTCAATCCTATCTAAAATCCTTATTCAAAGTGATAGCATAAAAATAGCATTCATGTTTGTTGTTGATGACAGAAGAAATGATCTCAATTTATAGATTTGAGGGGAGCTAAATGGAGGGTCAAGATTGAAGATTGATTCAATGACTAGGATTGGTTGTGAAGATTGGGTTTGGATTGATAGCCTCACCTTGTGACAAGTGTCACAAGGAGAAGGCTTTAAAAATAGGCCCACATGGCATGGGGAGAGGATCCAAGTGTGCTCACACATGTGTGAGCACACCTTGGGAGAGGTCGATATGTCAAGTCCCCACACCTTTTCCAAGAACATAAAACTCGTCACTCCTCTTTAAGTGACTTTTTGGGGGTTCATACTTTGCTCAAAAAGTCATATTATGTTTTGAATAGGCTCCCACCCCATAGATAATCACCCTAGGGGTTCATTTTTACCCTAAAGTCAATAAAACAAGCTCAAATAATCTTATGCAAGAGAATTCTAATTTTAAAATACAAATTTTGATTTACGAGCACACCTTGGATAGAAGAGACGTTGACATGTCTATGTCATGTAAGAGGGAGGGTGGCTTGATAATAAAATGTCTGGCATGTAAAAGAGAGGGGCTTTGACCATGTTCTCACACATGTGTGAGCACACATGGGGAATCCAAATGGCTCAAAGAGGAAAGGTCACATGCATAGTGTGAACTCCCACACAAGGGTGAGTGAGGATGAGTTGTAAGGTGATAGTGACTTGTGCATGCAAGTCATATGTGAGGGAAATTAGAATGAATTTTAAATTTGAGAAAATGATAATGAAGATTAATTAATCAATTAATCTAGGATTAATTGATTAATGGATTATGGAGGATAGTGACATCTCCCTAATCCTGATTAATTAGATTAAATGATGTATTATATTACTTAATGTGACTTAGGAAAGTGGCTAATTTTATTAATTAAGTATAATGATAGATTGTGCTAATTAATAATGCTTAGGATAGGATGGGGACACTTGTCACATAATGACTTAATTTTTATTATTTTCTTCTTTATTTTTCCATTTCTCCAATGCCATGTGCTGAAATTAGTAATAAAACACTTATTCATTAATATTGTTAACTTTTATTGTTCCTTTTTAGGAGTGTGTATTTAATATTTGTTTTTCTCTTTATTTAATCTCTACCTTCTTCACACATAAATTAATTGTATAAAACCACTTACATAATATTACCACAAAAAAATATAATATGTCTAAATTTTTAACAAAATGAGGGTCATGACATCCTCCCCCCCTTAATTTGTGCATCGTCTCGATGCACACACTGAAAAGATAAGAAGTTTCATGTTAAAAGTTTCAAAACAAGAAAATAAATAAATGTTGCATTTCATCTATATCTTCCCATGTAGCATTCCCCTCATCATACTGATCCCATTGTACTTTGCATTGATTTTTTTTTTTGTTGCACAATTAATATTGGAGCCTCTCCAATATTTTGTATGGCTCTATTGTTACTCCCCCTGTTTCTTGGACCTATAAGGAATTCCAATCCAAAATATGATTTTCATTAGGTATGTACTTTTTAGGAAGAGAGATGTGGAATACATCATGGATTCAGCTTAGTTGGGGAGGTAAGGCCAATCTGTAAGCAAATGGATTTATCTTTTCCAAGATTTCAAAAGTCCCAACATAGCAAGGTGCTAGTTTCGTCTTATTCCCAAATCTTATGGAACTTTTGTGAGGTTTAACCCTTAGGAAAATTGTTTCCCCCACTTCAAATTCCCTTAGAGATCTGTTTTTATCTACATAGCTCTTTTGTCTATCAGAGGCCTCCTTTAACCTTTTCCTTATTTCCTTAGTTTTTTTTTCCATTTCCTTTAACATGTCTAGACCAATTATTATTCTGTCTTCGAGACTATCCGAACTTAAAGGTGTACGACAAGGTCTACAATAAAGTGCCTCAAAAGGAGCCATTCCCAAAGAATTTTGGAAGGTATTGTTGTAAGAAAACTCTACAAGCAGTAGTTACTCTTCCCATTTCCTTTTCTGGTCCATACAATACGTCCTAAGTAAGTCCTCTATGATTTTATTTGTCCTTTTTGTTTTCACATCAATTTCAAGATGAAATGTTAAACTAAATTTTAACTGAGTTCCCAAAGTTGACTAGAAGTTTTGCAAAACCTTGAAGTGTATCTTTCATCTCTATCTGATATGATCTTCTTAGGTATTCCATGTAACCTAAAGAATTCCTTCACAAAACGTCTTGCTAAGGTAGGAGCATCATCAGTTAAATTACCTGGTATAAAGTGGGCCACCTTGGTGAGTTTGTCAATTACCACCATTATTGCATCATGTCTATAAGGTGTCATTGGTAGCCCTTGTATAAAATCAAATGCTAATAACTTGTCATTTATGGTGGGGTATATCATGTGGGTACAATAGACCTATTGGATGGTTATGTTCTACTTTTACCATTTGACATTCTAAACATTTAGCCATGAAATGAACAATGTCATTTTTTCATCCCTTGCCAAAAATACAACTTCTTTAGATCTGAATAAATTGTATTAACTCTAGGGTGTCCTGAATAAGGAGTGTTGTGATCCTAAACTAGAACTATATTTCTTAAATCACTTAGGTTGGGAACATAGATTATTTTATTATACCACAATAGCCCTTCTTGATCAAGAGTGTACCCTTCCACCTTAGGATTTGTTAGATCATTTTCCAAGATTATCTTGACTTGTTCATACCATGGGTCATTTTTTTTCTCTTCTTTTACTTGCTCCTTGAATGAAGTCTTGAAAGTAGTCATGGTAAACAAGTGTCTCCTTCTACTTAAAGAATCTTCTACCCTATATTCCTTTCCCTTATTATATTATATTTCAAAGCCATATTCACTTAGAAATTCTAGCCATCTCCTTTGCCTTGCATTCAAGTGAGGTTGAGTAAAAATATATTTAGGTCCTTGATTATCTATTTTTAGCTCAAAGGGATTCCCAAGCAAAAAATTCCTCCATTTTTGTAAGGCATTAACAACAACTGCTAACTCTAAATCATGGAGGACATAGTTTACTTCATGGGTTTTCAACTTTCTAGATTCATAAGCTACTACTCCATATTGAATAAGAACTCCCCCTAATCCTTCAATAGATGCATCCGTTACCACTGTGAAATGTCCATTTGAATCTAGAACCCTTCAGATAGGTTTTGTAGTTAACTTTTCCTTTAAAATTTGAAATGCCTCGTCACTTTGTTCTGTCCACATAAAAAGATTATTCTTCCTTTGTAATGATGTGATAGTATTTACAATCTTAGAGAATCCCTCTAAAAACCTTCTATAGTACCCTACTAAATCCATAAAACTTCTCACTTCTGACATATTTTTAGGAATAGACCATTCCACTATTTCCTTAATCTTTTCTGGATCAGCTGCCATTCCTTCTTTAGATATAATGTGACCAAGGTAATGGATTTTCCTTTCAAAGAAGGCACATTTTGAAAATTTCCCATATAATTTATGTTCCTTCAATCTTTGCAAGACTAGTTGTAGGTGAGCCAAATGTTCTTCATTTCTAGAATAAATTAATATGTCATCCAAAAACACCAAGATAAATTTTTCCAAGAGATCCATGAAACACACTATTCATTAGGTTCATGAAAGCAGTCGATTCATTAGTCACACCAAACAATACAACCTTGAATTCATAATGCCCATATCTTGTTCTAAAGGTTATTTTTGGGATATCCTCTTCCTTAATTCTTAATTGATGATAGCTTGATCATAAATCTACCTTGGAGAATACTGCTACTCCCTTCATTTTTTCAAAAATATCTTCAATTCGGGGTAATGGATACCTATTCTTTATTTTCACCTTGCTTAGCATTCTATAATCAATACACATCCTTAGAGTTCCATCCTTCTTCTCAACAAACAAGACTGGTGCTCCCCAAGGGGACACACTTGGCCTAACTAAGTGCTTCCCCAAAATTTCTTCCAATTTCATTTTAAGTTCTTGTAATTCTATAGTGTTCATTCTGTAGGGTTCCCTTGACACTGGTTCAACCCTGGGTAAAATGTCAATGGAGAAATCAAATTTAATTTTTGGGGGTAATCTTGGTAATTCTTTTGGAAATACATCCTTATATTCTTGCAAAAAGGGGGAGTTTTCAAAGGTTGGATTATTTTCTTCTTCATTCTCATCAAAACTTACTAAGTATATCTGAGCTCCTCTTCTTATTTCCTTCTTTAATTGCATTGTTGAGATGGTTTTTGCATTTATAGGTTTAAATTTTCCTTGTATTTTGAACTTTTTTTCCTCATCATTGTAATACTCAACAACTTTATTGGAACAATCAACATTATCTTGGTGATGTGTTAGCCAAATCATCCCTATAATTACATCATATACTCCCAGAGGAACCACATAAAGATCTACCCTTGTTTCAAATTCGGGAAATTGCACCCTTGCCTTTGATAAATATTTGGTTGCTTCCCTAATTGCCTTATCATCATACTGAACCATCCATGATGATTACATATGGTTAACTCTTAGTTTTAACTTCCTTACTAATTCTGGCAAAATTAAACATTCAAATGACCCAGTTCTGACAAGAATTGAAATGTATTGATTGAAGAGGGTACCTGTGGTTTCTATGGGAACATTCTGGAATCTTTTCCTTCAATTTCTAACTGATGCATGAATCCTTTGTTGTGATCCTTGCTAGGGTTGGTTGTTTCTGATTTAACCTTGCATTCTTGGGCAATCTCTAGCATAATGATTTCCTCCACACATAAAACACCCACCCGATGGTCCTCACTTAACTTGATTCCTAGGAGGATTATTCCTTGCTTCATTGTTCCTTGGTGGATAAGTTGTCTTGTTAAAATTTGGTTGATTATTCTTGTTATAGTTGTCCTTTTTATTATTGTATCAATTCTTTCTATTCTAATTTGGTGGTGGTCAACTTTTCGATGCATTATTCTTTTGTTTTTTTGTTGACATTGGGGTTTCCCTTGAACTCATGTTTCCTCTTATTGTTAAAGTTTTGTCTTGTTTCTACTAGGGCTTGCAACTTCCTTTCTTGTTTAAGAGACTTTTATAATACCTCATTCATGTTCTCAAGTTCATGCATATCAACCTCTGCCCATATGTTGGTATTTAGTCCCAATATGAATTTCCTTTGTTGTCTTTTTTCATCTTTCTAATACATTGGCACATATTTCAATAATTTGGCAAACCTATTCCAATATTGTTGAACTATTAGGGTCCCTTGTCGAAGGTTGTGGAATTCTTCCATTTTCTCATCAACGAATAATTGTGGTAACCACCTTTTATGGAAAAGATGAAAAAATTGTTCCCATGTGATTGTGTCCTTATTGTATTCATTTTGTTCTGTAGCATTGGTCCACCAACTAGCTACCTCCCTAATAAGTTGATAAGATCTGCATAAAGCCTTAGTGGTTTCACTAAAATCTCTTAACTCAAAGTATTTTTCCATTTCATTCAACCAATTTTCTGCCTCTTCACCTATCTGTCTCCCATTAAACTTTGGTGGATTTATTTTATTTAGATCCTTTGATAATTCCATTATGTCATTCCAATTTCTTACTTCTACTTCATTTCTTTGATTGCTCCCAAGATTCTCCCTTTCTTGTTCACCCCTATTTTCAATATTGTTTTTCCTTGTCCTAAGGTCTTCTATGGATTGTTCCAAGTTGTTGACCTTATCCCTTTGTTCAGTTAGCCAATTTCTTATGGCTTCCACCCTTGTTTCATTATTTCTTTTCTCCTTCTCCTAGGAAATGCTAGCTTGGGTTACCCTTCTTCTTGCCATCTAGAATTTCTTGGAAAGTTCAAATTCCTAAAATCAAGATTGGATTAAAAAATTTATTGTAGATTTTCTATCTCAATACTCTCCAACTTACACAAAATATTTTTATATTAATCAAGTTGTAGTGAGCTCAAGGCCTAATCTTTGAACCTTAGCTCTGATACCACATGTAAGAGACCCACACTTCCTTAATCCAAAAATTCACTATTTTATTTTTATTTCTATTTTTAACAAAGTAAATCTCTTAATGTCTTGCTCAATTAGTTGTATACTCAAGAACTTATATCCATACGGAATAGGCATCTATCCATCTAGGATAGGAATCTAACCATATGGGTTAGGTTAATGTCCATATGAGACCAAGACTCGTTTATTCATCTGGGATAGGCATCTAACCATTTGGGTTAGGTCAATGTCCATACACGACCAAGATTTATCTATCCAAATATGGTAGACATGTAACTACATGGGTTAGAAAATGCTCTGGCTAAAGACTTAGACTCATTGGGACCATCTAGAACCTGAGTCACTCTCTAAAGACTACACTCCCCTACTAAGAGTGTACTAAGGTCAACGTCCTTAGGCATATGTGAGATATTAATAAAAGCTTGAGTCTCGCTTCACAATTTGGCCTAAATTCTCAAGGAATCAAGAGAATCCATCTGAGATTCCTTATGAGTATACGAGTAATTTCCAACTTCAATTTTAATATTTATTTATCTTTCTTTAACTCAAGGTATCTTAGCAAGAACAACAAGGAAAACACCCTTAACCAATCCTAAATCCCCATCCCCAGCACATGCGTACTAGGGACAACTCCATCCCTAGACTACCTAAATACACCGTTTTAGCATGGGAACACGACATATAATATGTAGTTCTATTTTCTAATCTATTATTTGATGTAAACTGTTTTGTGGGTATGCGACCCTTTCTAGGGCCATTTCCCCAAACACAGTCTCTTTGGTTGCTACCCACATAAGGGAGAATATATAGCATAAAGATTCATGGTGATCTTTTTCTTGTTTCCTAATTCATCTATGTCCTAAATTCCTATACGTCACGTCACCCTTGCTCGTTAAATAAAAAATCATCAAAGAAAATTTTCACTTGCCCCTAATGTCCTAAATTCGATTCACATGCCCAAACCCTATTGGGTTTTTCTATGATTTTAACTAGCAGATGTAAGTCCATTATAATATTATCTTTTTAGATTATCGATCCAAGAGGGATTTCTCACCCCTTGGATTTTAACTCCAAAAATGGTCCTTATTACTCCCCGATGATTTATAGGGATGATGCCACATATATCATTGTTGCAGATTTATTAGGTTATAAGTGCAGTAACTCAAGTGCGATGACATTATGTAATACCCCTCCGTTTTGCTTCTTGTTCAAGTTGCTTTATGTTATGTTTGGTTGCATTACTTTGATACTGGATACATTTTGTTATGATGTTTTGATCGCTACTATTGAGCGACAACTATTATTGTGGGATGTAGTTATCTGATTATTGTTTCACATGCATTATGGATTAATGATGTTGTAGAGTTAACATGAGATGTTATTATGAGATTACTGGATTATGATGGAAGTGTCAGTTTCAATGAGTGTATTGGTGAAGAGGACGGTTTCGCATCACTCGCTTGCGAGTGCCCTGCGAATCCGTGATTTCTTCTTCACGGTGTGTATTATATACTGGATATATTGTATGATGTTGTTTACTTGGTTGCAGGATTGCAGGTACATGACATTGACTCCACCTGGTTTCACAGGTTTGAGAGTGTTGATCCAATGGTTAAGTTGAATAGGAGGTAGTAGCTAGGTAACATGTGTCAAGTTTACACCCTAGCCTTAGTGTGTCGTCAGTTGTGTGTGTCGAGTCATTGTCTGTCTTGCTTTGATGTTATTTAATTCTGAAGAATTCTTGATTTGAAAATAGATATTTAGAATAATTGCATTTAAATCATGTTGATGGTTATTTAATTTAAATAATGCAATGTGGATAAAAGTTTATATTTAAATTAATTAATTATATTTAGTTTATTTAATTAATTAAATTTGATCCAAAGGGTTGAATTTAGTTATTAAATAATTAAATTAATTAATTAAACGTGATGCAAGAGAATGAAAGGAAATAAAAGAATTAAAATTAATTTTGGAATTTAATTTCAACGTGTGGGAATTAAATTAGAAATTGTAATTAAATGTTTATTTGAGAAATTAGTTGCAACTTTGGAAATTAATTTATTATTTGAAATTGCATTTTAAATTGAAATTGAAATTGAAATTGAAATTAATATCTAATTTGCATGTAATGTGAATTAGGGTTGTAAAAATTGAAATTGAAATATCTAATTTGTATGTAATGTGAATTAGGGTTGTATTAGGTATTTTTGATTTATAAAGAATACATTTTTTAATTTTAGGGCAACAAAAAGAGATTTAGAAAAAATACATTTTTACAGTAGGGAAAAAATTTTGGAAAATTTGCATAAGGGTTTGAAGGAAGTTTGATTGTAGAATTTATTGAAGGAAAGGTTGTTTGCATTTGTTAGATTTTGGATTGGATTCTTTGGAGGATTGAAGAAAATTCAGGAAATCTTTGGAAGAGGCTTGCATCAGAAATTCATCTCTTCCTGTAGCTTCTTGTACTAGGTTTTCCTCTTTGTATTTTATTGTTCTTGATTGTTTTTCTTTAAAATAGTAATGATTAAATATTTGTTTGTTAAATCTGTTTTAGAAAATAAATTTGATATTAGAAGAAAAGAATTAAACAAAGTTACAACCTTTGCTTGTGAAAATTCTTGAGTGAAAATTATGAAAACCTCAGTTGAATTTAAATTATTTGGGGAAATCGATTTTATTGTTATTGAAATCAAACATAGAGATTGAACAATCCATTTAGAATGTTTTCAGAAAATGAAACCTTCTGTTTATTATTAAAAAACGGATTTTAAAATCTGCAGTATAGTTATATTTTTCATGGTAAAATGGTCTGGTTGCGTCACCTATAACTCCACTTACACATACTGGGTTGTTAGGAAATTTAAAGGATTTTTGCATTTTGAAATTTTCTTATCCCTTTCAAAAAAATCGCAAATACCCAGATCGTAGTTTTTGAGTTATGCTTGAAACATGAGACTGCTGTTTAGTTATTTTCCCATGGCTGCTTTGAAAATAAAATAATAATAAATTGATATTTATAAATATTAATATTTTATGTATTGTTATTATAATATTAAAATATTATTTAATAATATTTTATATTATAATATATAATATTAAAGTATTATATTTATTTATATTATTTTAAATAAAATTTGTATATTAGATTAGTGGAATTAAAATTATAAACGTATGGGGAAATTATTGTTTATTTTAAAATGACATGTTAAAGTTTAATTGAAGGAGGTATATATTTAATTTAAAGAATGCATAATTTAAAATTTAATTGTGGAATTTAAATTCATGTGTAAAAGTTCCAATTATTAATTTGATTTAATTGGAAAAATATACATATATTTTGGAAAATTGATGATAAGGGATATTTTATTTTAAATTAAACAATTTGATATTCTCTAAAGAATAGAAGATATGTTAATAATTAAATATATTTAAATATATTAATTTATATTTAGTATATATATATTGAAGGTATATATCCATTTGAGAGAATAAATAATATTTTATCTTAATTTATTCTGTTGTTTGCAAATTGGGTATTATTAGTATTCTAAAAGAAATGATTAGTATGTGTAGAAAATGTATAGAGAAAGATATTTTTTTTAATAGAAGTAATTACTTGATTTAAAAGAAAATATTTATTTTGTTAATATGATTGAAGAAAATATATTGAAATGTATATATATCCATGAGTATTTTCAATCAGTATTTACCTTGTTTTATTTAAGTGCGTGTAATTTAGCTTTGCATGAAGAGTTTAAAAGATAAGTTTTGAATGTATGGTCAAAATTGATAAGGAAAAGATATTTAAATATATTGAAGAATTATAGAAATATTTATATTTAAATGTTTGTTTTAATTAATGAGATTTAATTAGAAACAATATGAATGCGTGGTCAAATAAATAAGCCAAAAGATATTTTTATACATTGATGAAATTGCATGTTTTTTTAATGGATAGTTGAAGAGACATAGAATCCAAATAGAAAATTGAAAAGATTATTTGCAATAGTGTTAGGTTGCATTAGATGTAAATTTAGTAACTATCTATATTGAAAAAGGCAAATAGTTATTATGTTTTATTTAGATTCGTAGAGTAATCTAATCATTGTGAATGGAATATTAAAAAAATATATGTAATTAAATTTATTAATATATATATTTGGTGTCTATATAATATGGAGCATATATATATATATTAAGTGTAAAATTCATTATCATATTTTATTTTAATGAGATGCATGCAATATATTATTGAATAGAGATTTAAAAATGGATAGATTAGTATATATGGAAAATGGATAGAGAAACAATATGTTATTATATTAAAGTGATTGAATGTTTTAAATAGAAAATTGAATGAGATGTAAAATTTGGTTAGGAAATGGAAAGAGTTTACTTGCATAGATTTGTGTTGATTTAAAAGTAAATTAAGAAGTTGTTTTATTAATGAGACAATCGGTTATGTTATTTATTAATTTTTATTTAGATTAATTGAATCATTGTGATTGGATTATGAAAGAGATATGGATTTAGTATATCCAAAAGTAGTATCTTCCTCATGATTATCTTAAAGGATTTAATTCTCTGTATTCAGTAAAGGGAAGTAAGTTTAATTATTTTATATTTCCAATAATGAAAAGAGAAATAGAGGTTATGATTATTTTAGATGATCTAGTTATCGTGTCTTTGACTTTGTCAACACTACCTATTGAATGAGTATGGATTTAGGAAATCCAAATATTAGATTTGATTGATGTCTTGAATGCTTTTATTGCTATGTCGTCAAGTTGCATTGTTGGTTTTGGGATTTAGTGTTAGTCCTAAATTATAAGTCTTCTAGAAGATCTTAGAGGATAAGGGTTGTTGAATCTTTATGCCATCCAGTTGTTTTCCCTTGGGTAGTGCGTGGCGTCTTTTCAGTTTTACCCGATTTTCATGAACGAGGATGTTTGCACCTCCTTGGTTTAGGAGTGGATTATGGGATCCGTGTTTCCTTGTATGGAGTGACCTTGTTATGTGGTTTCATCTTGTTGCCTCCTGTGAAAGGAGCGGACTATGTGTTTGTTGCCTCCAAGATGTTTGGAGTGAGTTTCTATTATTTGTATCCTCCTTGTGTCGGAGTGGATTATGATGCCTAATTGGTATGCACTTGTGTTTCCCTTGGTGGATTGTTTGGGTGTGTGTTGTCCATTAGAAGAGTGGATTTTGATAGGGGCCAGAGCCCAAAGTGGTAAACCGGGTAACCTTCAGAAGTGAGTTAATCAAGTAATAATTAAATTAATGTACTTAGATGATTAGGATGCAGTTCACATTAATCAAGATAATTTAATCCTCACTCATAGACACAAGGGCTCATTTAGACTTGGGATGAGTGAGAAGGTCTGGAATGGCAAGATCAACTATCTTGTCCTTGCGAGAGGTAGTTGATTCCACATGAGTATGAGTGTCGGGATTTGGTTGAGGCCACCAGGATTAGTTGTGCCGGAGCCTATGAAGAATGCCCAGAGGAGATCTCATGACAAACCTTGCGATGACACTCTATCTAAGACAACTGTTGTTAATTGTTTTATGTGTATGGTTATTTGAACATACTTGATCTATTTTATATCTAGAAGCAATGTGACCTATGTTAGTGATGTTGGAGTTGTACTTGTATTGTACTTGATTTGTACTCATATTGTACTTGAGTTGTACTTGATTCGTACTTGTATGGTGAATGAGTTGTACTTGTTAATTCATTTGGTTGGTTATAACAGTATGAGTCAGTTTGAGTCTGCCTTTGGTTAGAAGTAGTAGAATCTCTGTCTACATTACTTTGCTACTATCTCCTAGCATGGGGGGTGGGTCTTCGGGTATCACATTGGTTGGGTGGAACATGCACCAAAACCGTTGGGTCCCCATCGATCTTCAGTACTTGGTGGCGAGACATCCAGATGGACAACTTGCGGTTCTTGTTGTAATTTCTTGCATTGTAATATTTCAGTTTGTATATGATACTTTATCCCTCTTTTGTAAGAGGTGGAGTTATGTAATTGTAATACATTTGTACTATTGCCTCATTCTGGGAATAAGTGATATAACTATTGGTTTAAGATAATGTTTATGAGTTTGTATCTTGGTTGATTATCTTATTATGTTATGTGGTATTCTTATGATGTATGATGGTTATTTCATACAGTTCATACTATTATGGTTATATGTAATATGTATGTGTGGGTTAAAGTAATCCTAACCTTGTAGCCTTAGAGATTGTTGTTAATTAGTAAGTGAATGTGTATGTTAATTCACTTTATTAAAAAAAAAAATTGATTCGCTTAAGTTGTTAATTACAACTTCCTTTAGGGTTGCAAGGCGGGGCATTACACATTACCCATAAACAGGAGTCAGAGGCACCATTAATACCGAATGCTGCTATTTTTTTGTTTTCCTCCTCTTATTTAAGTTTTCAACTAAGAAGGAAATTAAATGCATTATCAACAATAAGAAAATTAGCTTGTGCACATAAAGTAAATGGTAATTAAAAAATTTATACCTTCTTGCTAAGGAAGTAAAATTAAATGAACTTACTAAAAAGAAAAACTATTTATTCAAATTACATTTTCTAGAAAGAAGTATTGCATCTACTTACATCCTATGAAATTTAAAATTTTTGTAACACTGAATTGAATCATGAAAATAGTCAAATCCATTTGTGAAATAAAAACACTTATATAATGTTAAATTATTCAAGATGGCTGATCTAATTTAGAGCTGGTATGAATCTAATTGTATTTAGTATTTCATAGAAAATAAACTTGAATCTACTTGCATAATCTATGTCATAGAGTAATCTAATTAAAGTAGTTTTGATTTAAATTGCATAACACTAATATTTTGAAGATAAATATCCATCTAAGAAAGCATAAATAATTCTAACTCAAGGAGACTTCATAGCATAATCTATTGTTTCAAGACAAAAGGTTTATTAATTTTGATTGAATTCAAATTACATGAATAAATAATCCAACTAAAGAAGACTTGATTTTAATTGCATAAGTTATTTCACTAATGTCTTAATATAGATAAACCAATGCAATGTCTTAATCTAATAAGAGCCTTGATTTTAATTGTATAAGTTATACTACTAATGCCTCGATATTGATGATCTATTTAAAGTAGGTTTGCATTAATTTGCATAAGTTTATTCTTGATAGTATGCTAATGATTACAAAATGATTTATACACTATGTCTTTATTGAAATTAAACAAATCAACCTTGTTTAAAAAAAGAAGAATTGATTCTATTTGCATATAAGAGAGAACATTAATTTAAAGAATAACCATGATGTTGAAAGATTAAGTTTATTGCAAATTAAGTAAATGATAGCTATGATTTTGTGTTATAAACCTCGAATCTCAAAGAAATAAATTTATTGCATGGAGAGAATAACAATAAATCTAAGAGTTAAGTTTGTGGCATAACAAGAAAGCAATTTTATTAAAGAAATATTATTAATGCCTTAAGTTAGATGGTATTTTGTTTGCATGAATTTGATTTTACTACTTACCATTTAGTAGAACAAGAAAATTCTCATTTAATGAAACACAAATTTAAGCTTAAAATTTAATGTCCAATAATCATAATTGTTATCATAGAATTGTAATTATTGTCATAAATTTATAGTGTTATCATAAGATATAAATGTTGTCATTCCTATATTTTAAAATCTTCTATAACTAGGTCCATACTCATAGTTTATCATCATTTTATGAAGAAGAGAGGTATATTCTAAGTTCATTAATTATATTCAACAATAGCTAGTGATCATTTCCATCTTTTATTCCAGGAAATTAAATACTATCTCATAAAACCATGGCTTGGACCTAATCTTCATCAATCATAGATGTTAGTTAATTTGTTGTCTTACTAAATTAGGGTAATATTATTAAAATTAAGAAGTTCTTGACATTTATTTAATAATTTGAATTCATTTAATGAATAAGCCCATCCTTTGATTGTTAATTAGACTAAATAATTTATTATTTAATCTATCCAATTGATACCCCTTTTGAAAATTCTATCAATTTATTTATTTTCAAAGGACAATCTAATTTTAAAAAAATACTATTTTATTTATGACTTAACTAAATTAAAAGAATATTAATTCTTGTATATATATTTTTTCAAAATTTAACTTAAAAGAATTAAATGTTATAAAGGACTTTAATATAAAAACCCATATTATAAAACATATGTATTTAGATTTATTTTATTTTATTTTATTTTAACAATAATAAAGTAATAATTATTTATTTGTAAATTTAATTTTATTAAAAATTAATTTATGTTTGCAATGACAATTTTTTTAAAAAAATAAATTAATTCTTTGTAAATAACCATAGATGAGAATAAATTTATTTATTTTAAAATATATTGATTTAAAGATGAAAATAAAATAGGAAAATTCATCTCATTCTAGAGTTAGTTTGGAAAGAAAAAAAGAATGGTAAGGACAACAATAATAGATTGATTCTAACTTTATTTTAATATTTAATTTTCACAAAACAAGGATTGGAAAGAGAGTAATAGCTTGATTCTAATTAGAAAATCAATAGAAAAGGAACTTGGATGTTGATGGAGTTGCAAAAAAACTTCTTCCAAATCTTCTCCTCATGCCTTCTTCAACTTGATTCTCCTTCCTTCAATTCTATCTAAAATCCTTCTTCAAAGTGATAGAATAAAAATAGCATTCATGTTTGTTGTCGATGACATAATAAATGGCCTCAATTTATAGACTTGAGGGGAGGTAAATGGAGGGTCAAGATTGAAGATTGATTCAATGGCTAGGATTGTTTGAAATGATGGGGTTTGGATTGATAGCCTCACCTTGTGACAAGTGTCACAAGGAGAAGGCTTAAAAAATAGGCCCACATGGCATGGGGAGAGGAGCCAAGAGTGCTCAAACATGTGTTAGCACACCCTGGGAGAGGTGGATATGACAAGTCCCCACACCTTCTCCAAGACCATAAAACTCGTCACTCCTCTTTAAGTGATTTTTTGGGGGTTCATACTTTGCCCAAAAGGTCATATTATGTTCTCAATAAGATCTCACCCCATATATACTCACCCTAGGGGTTCATTTTACCCTAAAATCAATAAAACAAGCCCAAATAACCCTATGCAAGAGAATTATAATTTTAAAATACAAATTTTGATTTGTGATCACACCTTGGATAGAGTAGATGTTGACATGTATGTGTCATATAAGGGGGAGTGTGGCTTGATAATGACATGTCTATGACATGTAAGAGAGGGGGGTTTGACCATGTTTGCTCACACATGTGTGAGAACACATGGGGAAGCCAAATGACTCAAAGATGAAAGGTCACATGCATGGTGTGAACTCCCACACAAGGGTGAGTGGGGATGAGTTGTAAGATAATGGTGACTTGTGCATGCAAGTCATATGTGAGGTAGATTACAATGAATTTTAAATTTGAGAAAATGATAATGAATACTAATTAATCAATCAATCTAGGATTAGTTGATTAATGGATTATGGAGGATAGTGACATCTCCCTAATTTGATTAATTAGATTAAATGATGTACTATATTAATTAATGTGACCTAGGAAAGTGGCTAATTTTATTAATTAAGAGTAATGATACATTATGCTAATTAATAATGCTTAGGATAGGATTGGGACACTTGTCACATAATGACTTAATTTTTATTCTTTTGTTCTTTATTTTTTCATTTCTGCAACACCATGTGCTGAATTATTAATGAAATGCTTATTCATTAATATTGTTAACTTTTATTGTTCCTTTTTAGGAGTGTGTATTTAATAATTTAATAATTTTTTGTTCTTTATTTAATCTCTACCTTCTTCACACATAAATTAATTGTATAAAACCATTACATAATATTACCACATAAAATTATAATATGTCTAAAGTTTTAACAAAGGAAGGGTCATGACAGTACAATTGGCTATCAGAACATAGTTTTCTATATACAGTGCATTCGGTTTTTGGTATGTATTTGTTCACATTGAAGAATATTGCTTCGTAGTTCTAAGGAAATTTTTGATGATATTAGAGTATAAATCCAAAATTTTATATAGTTTTTCCCTCTTTTCTAGAAGTTATGAGTAACAAACTATCAGGTTTGCTAGTGAAAGTGTTTCCAGTGCGAGTGTATATTTTGATAAGTCTATACTTCATCGTAGAAGAATATATAGTCTTGCAGATTTGTGAAACTGTTTCCAAGTGTCAGTTGCATCTAATTTTCAAGTAGTGTGATGTTTGGAGGTCTGCATGATAGTTTTTGGATGATCAGTTGGTGAATTTTGATGTTAGGTCACGAGTAGTACCAACCTAATATGTTATGTAGAGTTTATATAAGTGTTGATTAGTTATGTAGGATCTATTATAGGTCCAACCCAACCTATTTGATGTGTTATGGGTTTTGATTTTTGGTGTGAATCATTTTTTGGGTTGAAAAGTCATAGTATGCATGATACATCTAATTAGGCTCACCTAATTGGTGTTCTACATGATTGTGAATGTAATAGGTATAAATGCAAGATCATTTTGGATTAAAGAGTGATGATTAAGTGATGTGTGAAAATTACTAAGTAGAGAAAGTGAATGTGATACAAATGTAGATCAAAGTAGAGTGTTAGCACAGAGTAACATGAAGTGTGGTTATTCAATGTTTTGAGCTTTAGTGGAACTACATTTCCTACATATTGTAGATGCATTTGTAGCAGTTCAAATATTAGAAGTGAGCCACCACTCTCTTTTATTTCTCTTATTCTCTTGAAAGTAAGTCCTTTGGATAGTAAGTCCACCTGGAAGTGAGCCTTTTAGTAATATCTTATAACTAGTTATAATATATTGTGAGTTAATCCTGACCATGGGTTTTCTCTTTTTGGTTATTCCACATAAAAATCTAGTGTTCATGCATTATATTATTTGATGGTTGCTTTTATGGTTTATTTCCTTACTACAAATTGAATATGATGCGTGGAATGAATATTTAAAGGTTTAAATGGTTTCAGAAAATATTGATTCACCCCCTCTAAGTGTTTCAGGTGTTCAACAATTGGTATCAAAGCAAGGTTCCTTCATTTGGATTGATTGATAAGGTAGATCTTGGAGTTGAACACATGGATACTAGGAAGTATTATACTCCTCCAAAATAAATTACTATGGTAGTATTTACTAAAGAACACTACATTATTGATATGGAAGGAGAACTCAAATTTTCCTTGGATAATTTGGATAAAGAAGAATCTAAGAATAGAGATATGAAAAAGGATCCTAGTTATGAAGATGCATGCATCAAGATATTGAGAGAGAAACTCAAGAAAGTTACATATAGGATCAAAGAGCTAAGCAATAAAATGAGATCATTCCCAACCTGAAATTGTAGATTGAAGAAAGTAAAAGAGTTGAAGAAAGTCTAAATGACCTAAGATGAATGAAAAATATGAAGAATGCTCAAAGCTTGAAAAAGAGGTTGTAATCTTCAGATCAGATTTAGAGAAAACAAATATTTAAGAAAAATAAATAAATATGAGCTCCACTATGCTTGATGAAATGATTGTAAATCAGAAGAATTCTAAAGACAAAGGTGGATTAGGGTTTGAAAAAGGAGAAAGTTCAAAGAAAGATCGTACACCAAGTTTTGAAAAGAAGAAAAATGAACAAAAGAATATTGAGGAAAAGAAGAGAAATGGCAAGTAGGTATGGAATCAAAGGAAAGAATTCAAAATACCACCTATTAGACAACAAAATGCACAAAGGTACCCATATTTTAATGGTTATTGTTATTCCTACAATAAGTTTGGACACAAGGCTATGGAATATAGAAGTAAAATGAATCTGAATATTCAATAATTTCCCAATCAATGCTTTACATGGAATAGATTTGGTCATAGATCTAGTGAATGTAGAAATCAAGTGATGAATTATTTCTTGAGTTTAACTAGGGGAAAGTAATATCTATTGTGTGGTGTGCCTATTTTGTGTTGCCCAAATGGGGAATTAGTTTGTTTTCACCTTCCCCTTTGCACTTTGTGTGGACTGGGGGGGTAGTTGGAAATGATTAGTGCCTTCTTTTTAGAGGGACCTTCTTGGGGATTTCATCACCCCAAGGGACAATCCAAACCATGCATACCAACGGGGTATAAAAAAGGGGGAGAGCCAAAGTTGTACCCAATCCAGTCACGTCGTGTCTGGCGGAATGTCGAAGCTAGGGTGATACTTACATAGATGTGAAGAGTTGGTCTAAGCCCTTCAGTATCTCGTTGAGGTTCCCGAATCATGCTTGTGATGGGCTAGTGTTCACAGTTGTGCCTCACGTATCAAGAGTATATCAAGAACTCCTTAGAAACCTTGTGCATCCTAGATTAAGACCTTTGTTGGCCATACCACTTAACACTAATCATAGGATTGTGCTTGTTTAAAGTGTCTTTCTGTGAGAAACCAGTAAATCTTGATAAGTCAGCCTCATTGAGTCATTTCAAGTCCTTTCCATAAACCAAGTCCCTATTTTTTTGTAGAGGGGCGAATTTTCCCCCCTAATCCACCGTTTTTCTATAGAGGGGCAGATTTTCCCCCCTTGGTCCACTATTTTTCTATAGAGGGGTGAATTTTCCCCCCTGATCCACTGTTTTCCTGCAGAGGGCAGATTTGCCCCCCTGGTCCACTATTTTTTTGTAGAGGGGTGGATTTCCCCCCTGATCCACTATTTTGACTGCAGAAGAGCGGATATGCCCTCTTGAACGGACAATTTCACCCTGTTTGACCATTCCAAGCCTCCGTTTTACCACCCCGAGTCTCCATTTAACTGTTTGATCATCCCAAACATTCATTTAACCAATCCAAACATCCATTTGACCATTTCAAGCCTTCATTTAATCTTTCTAAATGTCCATTTATCACATTCACATTGTTCATTTCACAATTTAGGGAACCCATTCTACCATCTTACCATGTGACCTAAACATTTGCACTTTCCAAAAATATCACTTCGACAACACCCCTATCATATAAAAAAAAAAACCATCAAGACATCTTTCATTTGCATTCATTATCATATTTCAACACAAAATCCTTTCAACCTTGTTTTAGGAGTTATCTCCCGAATTGACCCAAGTGTTAAGTTTGATCGTTATCCTACATATCAATCATTGTCTTCAACCTAATCAATCTATTTCTATCCTAAGGCATATTTTTGTTGAAAGTCATCATTGGCCCAAATCAATCCCCTTCTATCTCAAGGCAGATTCGATGTCATGATCATTGGTTTAGCTAGTTTAATCTAATCAACCAACGTATTAAGTCACCTAGGGTGATTTCTGAATTGGGTTTAAGACCCTTTCCATCAACCAATCCTAATTCATCATCCAATCCAAAAAAAACTAATCCTATCATATCCTCTAATCCAAACCCAATCTAAGCTCCAATCTAGTTCTAATCTAAGCGTTAATCCCATCATCCTAATCTAAGCTTTTATTAATCCAAATTTGAGCTTTCATCCAATCCCCATATGAGTTTCCAATCCATCCTAATTCTCTATCCATCATCTATTCTTTCCTCCTAATCTATATCCATCATGAATCTTTATCCCCCTCTCACATGACCAATAATAGTATTCAAGGGGAATCCTAACTACATTGATGAAAATAATGAAAATCTTGTTGATCATGAAGATTTTTATATAGATACCTTTGATGCTATCATTATTAGCAAGCTCTCTCCAATTGCCTCCCAAAATCCCACTACTTCTTCGAACTATCCCACCATGCCTTCATCCACATCTAATAACGATCCTTATGCTACCCTTGAGAAGGGATATCCAACATCCTCACCATTGACATATTCATCATGTCCTCCCTTTCAACCTCTATCCTACCCAACATCCATAGCCTCCTCTCCTTATCATCATCAACAATCCCAGTACCTCTACCTTAATCCCACATCCCAATCTTCCCATCCTAATCCAACACCCACACCTTCCTATCACAATCCCCCATCCCAATATTTCTCTTATCTTAATCCACCATCTCAATCTCCTTTTCCTAATCCATCATCCCTATCATTCTATGCCAACTCACCATACATGTCTTCCTATGGTGGTCTACCACCTCAAACTTCCTATTCTAATCGAACATCCACACCTTCCTATCAAAATACCCCATCCCAATATCATGACATTAATTCCACATCTCCCCATTCTATTCCTTCATCCAAATATTACTACTATTACTCCCCATCCCAATCTTCCCAATCTAATCCCACATCCACATCCACATCTTCCTACATCACTCCCCCTTTCACCACATTATATCTTAATCCTCCATCTAAACATAACCCACCTAGTCCTCCAACCACTCCTAGTCCTCCATCTAGTCCCATCCACTCATCTAATCATAATCCTCCATCTCCTCATAGTTCTACATCTAATCCTCATCCACCCATCCACTTATCTAATCCTCCAATCCCTAACCCTAATCTTCCATCTCTTCCTAGTCCTCCATCCATTCACATCCCTTCATCTAACCCTAACCCACCAATTCCTAATCCTAATCCTCCATCTCCTCCTAGTCCTCCATCTAGTCCCATCCACTCATCTAATCATAATAATCTATCTCCTCATAGTTATACATCTAATCCTCATCCACCCATCCACTCATCTAATCCTCCAATCCCTATCCCTAATCTTCCATCTCGTCCTAGTCCTCCATCCATTCACAACCCCTCATCTAACCCTAATCCACCAATTCCTAATCCTAATCCTCCATCCAATCCCATCCACTCATCTAATCATAATCCTCGATCTCCTCCTAGTCGTCCATCCATTTCCATCCCCCCATCTAACCGTAATCCACCAATTCATAATCCTAATCCTCCATCTAGTCCTCCATCCAATCCCATCCCCACATCTAATCATAATCCACCAATCCCTAATCCTAATCCTCCATCCATTCCCATCACTCTACCTAATCCTACATCCCTTCCAAATTTATCCCAAGGGCTCATGACAGAAGACATGCCATGCCCTCCCACTCTATCATTTACTGTCACTAGCGATGAGGCCCTCCTCCATTCTACACCCCTCCCTCCCATCACCATTCCTAACACCATCCAAATAGTTGAGCTGGTCAAACCCATCAAATCCATTAAATGCCCATCTTCTACTAATAGATCCACCCAATCCATTGAAGACATCCAATCCCCTCCTCCCAATCCTAATATTCATAAAATTCAATCCCATGAACTTCATGAATCCTCCATCCTCCTATCTCCCCCATTTGAGGAGTCCCTCCAACACTCTTCCATCATCATACATCCCATACAAGATGAGTCATGCCAAGAGCTTGATCCAAAGTATACAAACATATCCCCTCCTCCAAATCAAGATCCTACCATCCCATCCACTACATCCCAAGATCATAATCCCCCATCCATCCCATCTCATGATTCCTATCCTCAACCAAGTCATGATCCTATCCTCCCATCCACCCCATATCAAGATCACACTAGCTCATCCACTCCATCCCATGATCCCCTTTGCATTCAAGATCCAACCACTTTATCTCATGAGCCCACATCATCCACTACCAAAAATCAAGATCCTATCATCTTCCCTAATCCCTCTCCCGATCCCTTATCACTCATTCTTCCTGATGCTGCTATTTCCTCATCTCCATCACATGATCCTTCATCACCATCTAGTCCTACTATCCCAACGCCACTTTTTTATCACCTTGGTCACATTACACTTATCCATGGTGGCCTTCTTATAGAAGAAAAACAATGTGTATGCACCACCCTACCTCTTCCACCCAATAATGTGCTCGCATCATGCTTCCAACAAAATAAGCATCCTACCCTAGATCATATGCTCAAGAACATGAAATATCAAGGAAAAGGTTTAGGCCTTCATGAGAAAGGTACTTTAGAGCCCATCCAAGTCAAAGAACATACATGCACACATGGTCTTAGATATGTCTCCCAAAAATCACACTCTAAAGATGTTGGTACAACCTCTGTACATCCTAAATGTTCTTCTTCTAAAGGCACAAGAGGTACTTTCCATCATTATACCAAGTCATTTTCCACCATCCCTCCTCCTCCATCATATTACCTCAAAACAACTATCCATCTTCCTCCCTCATCCTCTAAATCCATTTTGGGTCCTTATGTCCCTCCATCCATCATTGATCATCCTCCATCTACTATGGGTTCTTGTATCCCTCCATCAAACACTACACATCTTCCATATACACAGTCTATTTTGGGTCCTTATATCCCAAAATCACCCCCTCCATCTTCTCCTATTCATCCTTTCATTCATCCACCCCCTATCCCTCATACACAACATAAAAATCCTACCATCATAACTCCTAATTAGGATCCACAAAGGCACCCCTCCATGCATGCTATCTCACATCCTCCATCCACACTTCGTCATCAAATGCCTACTTATATCACTCCATCCACGTCCTCTCCACATCATCCATCTCCCCATAACCATCCCCATGCTACTAAAAGCACTTTGGATGCCAAAGAAAACATATATAAATCCAAACATCCACATGAATCTATAGCTTTGCATGTCCCCTCAAAAAGACATGTTGACAAAAAGAAAAATCAAATCCAAAATCCAAATCAATCCAAATGGCCACAAAGGCCCATCAGAGAAAAATTCAACACCATGTGGATCCCAAAGAAAAAAGAGACAATGCCTTCAAATGAAAAATCAATGACAACATCCAGAGTTGCTATTCCCCCACAAAATAATTCACCTCCTCCATCTCCTAAATCTATTTTGGGTTCCTACATCCCAAAAATCACTATCCCAAATCCCCCATTATCACCACCCTCTCCATCCATTCATCCACCTATCTTTTCACATCCACCACATGTGCCAATGTTGGTCTTGAACACCTTCCCCTATCAAAAATCCACTCCATCATTCCATCCATACACTTTTCAACACCCCATCCACTATCCCCCTATCTCCCCCATCCAATCCCTTTGATTCATCCTCTTGCATAATCTATTTCTCCTACTAAGGTTGTACCAACATCCGCTGGTCACTTTACACATGGGCTCTTATTACCTCATATGGAACTTGATGCTTGAGTCCTTGATCCATATCCTTATCAACTATCCTCTAAATACGCATATCCATATCCCTATCTTTATCCATCTTCATCCACATCCTAGTCCAAAATATCTAAAAAATCAAAAAATCAAAAAATAAAAAATAAAAAATCAGAAAAATACAAAAAAATAGTAAAGAGAAAATCATTGGTCCAATGGTGAAATCTTGGCAAACAATCACCTTGGATAAGTACCATGATGAATACCTGGAAAACATGCATCATCCATAATTCCCCCATCTAGTCTCCTTCTACTATTGGGGGCAGCATCCACTTACGCATTCCTTTCCTCCATCTTCTACATCTTCCTATCTTCCGCGTCCTATCCATCCTATCCCATTCATCCCAATCCCTCCATATTCCTTGTGATCTTGATAAAGATAGGGGAAAACCTATATACATGCTTTGTACACCTCTTGGTATATATTCCCTTCTTCCATTGCCCATCTCACTCCATTATCCACCCATCCCTCTTGCCTCGTCATGCATGACACATCTAGAGTAGGGGCATCTCCTTATTTATGATTGGGTCCTTGGAGACATCATCCATCCATCTCTCTAGGTAATCCTCTCCATCTCCCCATCCTACCCATCCTTACCTCCCCATTCAGTTATCCATCCAGTAATCCCTGCCATCTACCAAATCCTTATCTTCCTATACTCTCATCCACTAGTCCTTTTTCATCCTTTCATCCTTATCTACCCATCCCTCTATATAAGAATCCTTCCCATCTCCCTATCCTTAAATCCATTCCATCCTTCCAATTCCTTATCCCTCTATCCACCTATCCTCACATATTTCTATCTCCCCATCTTTATCCATCCATCTATTTACTTCTATTTTTCCTCCTATCTCATAATCCCTTGTCATTGGTATCTAGCTATAGCCTACCCCCATGCACTTCAATGCATTGCTACCTCCCTCTCATCATTCCTATCTATTTTCCATGTCTTTCTCATATCTTCATCACTCATCTATCCATCATCTCATCTTTCCAATTCATATTCTAATGATCTGACTACCTATCCCATCCCTGAGCTTCAAATCATACATATCTTACACATATCAACCATCATCTTATCGACTCCATCCTTTTATCCATTTATTATGGTCATCTCATCATCCCTTATCCATTGTCTATCATTGGTCTTGTTCTAAACTACGTTGCCCCTACACTTTCACATAGGCAAGGTCGATCATTTCATCTGCCCCCGGGCCTTTGTCTTTTGTCTGTCTTGTCATCCTCCATCATTTGTCTTTGGCCTTGTATTGAACTAAGTTGTCCCTACGCTTTCAAATAGGCAAGGCTAAATCATTTTGTCTGCCCCTACAGTATTTGAAATGTCTTTCTCCATCCATCATTGGTATCCATCATCCTCTTTCCACTTTTATCCATAGCCTTATATCGAATTACGAGGGCTCTGTGCTTTCACGTAGGCAAGGTTGATCTTTGATCAACCCTCGAGCCCCTAGGTCTTTAGGGTTTGGTTGTCTTGTGCCTTATCATCCTATCATCCTATCATCTTGTTGTGTCATCAAGTATGTCCCTATCCTAGCTAGTGTTGATGGAACAAGGTCATTCAGATCATGAGATCCAATCAGTTTCTGGTATCCTGCATCATGTTGATCAACCCATATATCCTCCATCTTTGGTCTCAATAGGATGTATCATTCCTAACAAACCATATCAACCCCATCCATCCTCTTGATCCTATGGCAAAGGATGTTTGAAATTGATTCTAATCTTTTGATGCTTTTAGAATTTGTTTATCATTTGATCTTCCTATCATCACTTTTCAAGGCCACCATGATCTCTCATATTATGGTGTGTTTTGACTAGTTAACATAGGGGAATTTCTTGATTTTTCTTTTGTTTGTTGTCTTCTTGGTTGTCCCACGTAGTACCCACCAAGACCCCTGTGGTCTTGCATTATGCTGGGACATCCTTCTGTGCTTGTGGTTATCCCAATACCTGCCCTGACCAAGGTCATCATGACTTTGGGGTGTTGGAATAGCCTTCTTGTCTATTTTGTTTGTTTTATGCATTGGACACTAATTCACATTGGTTCTTCATACCCTGGCACTTGGTGTCTTATGCTATAGCAAAAAATAGTGCTCCAAAGATGGAAAATTGCATTAGGATTGCATTTCATTTTCCATTCCATCATCTTGCATGTCTCCCCCATCCTCATCCATTCAAATAATATAATCACACTCTTGGTCTTGTTCCCATATATGCTACAAGCCTTGATCCAATCATTATCATCATCATTATAACTCATGGGATGTATCCTTCCCTCATCAAAAACACTCTCATCAAGATGAATCCTTCCCTATCCTTCGGTATTGTTTTGGGATATATCCTTCCCTCGTCAATAACACTCATTCTCATCCTCATCCAAATGTATCCTTCCCTATTCTTGTGTTGTTCTAGGATATATTGTTCCCTCATCCACAAAACTCCATCAACCATCTATCCAACCTGGCTTGTAGCTTGACTGGGGCAACAACATATTTATCCTCGAATCCATTTGTTCTCACATTTATCTCCCATCACTTATCATCATTTCTTATCCATCACTTTACATCATCATCTTCATGTCCTTTTTTATCCTCTAATTTCTCATAATTTCCCCCATCCCTTCCTCCTTCATCAATATCCCGCCCTCGGCCATGGGGCAGACCCACCCTGTGGTGCAGCGGATCTGCGCTTGGCCGCGCGGTGATGCCGCCCCATGGTGGGGTAGATCCACCCCGACCACATGGTGGCCCCACCCCATGGTGGGGCGGACCCACCCTGCACTAGGGTGGACCCGCCCTCAGCCGTGAGGCGGACCCACCTAGCCCCGAGGCAGATTCGCCCTGTGCCGAGGAGGACTCACTCAGCCCCAGGGCGGATTTGCCCTGCGTCTGGGTGGACCCGCCCAACCCCAGGGCGGATTTTCCCCATGCTAGGGTAGATACACCCTATTCTGAGGTGGATCTTCCCTTATGCAGTGGGGAAAATCCACCCCTCTGCGGGCCTCCGACACTTTTTTTCCCTTCCCTTCCCGGGGCCACTATTTGCAAACCGTTTGTCCGTTTGACTTCGTTCGAAAGAAAAAATTGCCTATTTTTTTTGTGCTCTTTCTAACCATACCCTCTATTTCTTCCTATCGAGAGGTCATTAGAGACCCCTCTCTTTTCCCTCCCTTTTAAGGGGTATTTTTTTACTTCTTATTTGCCTTTCTTCCTCCAACTAATCCCTTCCCTTCTCGGGGCTGCCATTTGCAAACCGTTTGTCTGTTTGACTTCGTTCAAAAAAAAAACTTGCCTATTTTTTTTCGCTCTTTCCAATCATACCCTTGGTTCCTTCCTATTGATAGTTTGACTAGGACCCCTCTCTTTTCCCCTGTTGCCCTCTCGAGGGGGCATACCCTTCCCATTCATCTATTTTCCCTTCCATAATCATTCCTTTGCAGGATTGGGGAATCTTCTTCCATTCCCTACTATTTTGGGCAGCTCAGGTCTCTCTTCCCATGCTGGGGCATCATTTTCTGGCTACTTCCTCTATAGAGTCACCTCCATTTTCTTTTCTTCGAAACACTATTATTCTAACATTACTTCAAAGAGGGGAAAAATGTAGACATCTAAATTTGACCACTTCCACATGGTCAAAATTGTCTACTCTATTAGTCTATTTTTTTAATAATGATTAAATAATTTATTTAATCATTATTTCATTTTCTTCCTAAGGTTCCTAAAGTATGTAATTGAATAATTAAATACTTTACCCTACACCTTTTCCTCTCTAAATTAAATAAAAAGGACAATTTATTTAATTTAGTCACTTAACCTTTTTATTAAAATTTAATTTTTAATTCCTCACCTTCTCTCTCCTTGTCACATCCTCCATAATCCTCATCTAATCTAGATTAAATAAATTAATCTATGATTAGGATGTGCACCACTTAATCAAGATTAGTGTCATATCCTCCATAATCTCCCACTTGCTTCTAATCTCTCATTAATTATTCTAATCTTGTGTTTGCACAACCTTAATCAAGGTTATTAGCCACATTTAGCATACCTTTTTTGGTCAACCTTTCCACTTGCCTTTCTTGACCTTGACTCCCTTTCCCATGTGAATTTTTAATTCGCATTTATTCACCCAAGGTTCCTCTCTTCCTCATGTGAATTTTTAATTCACTTTTATTCCTCCAAGGAATCTTCTCTTCCACATGCAAGTTCTAGAACCTTTTACTTGTCACATCAAGTCACATGTGGGTGAATCCTACCTTTTTAAGGACCTTGTTTTATCCAAGGTACTTTCCACCTCTCCTTTTGGAACCTTGTCTTATCCATGAGATTCCCTAATCATGTGAATTTTTAATTCACTTTTATTCACCCAAGATTCTCATCTTCTCCATGTGATCATTGAGAGGTCACATCATCCCTTTCCCAAGGTACTTGTCCTTCATCCACATCATGTACCTTTCTTCCACCTCACTTCCACATCATCTTGTCCTAAGCCATTTCACATTCCACATGTCAAGATGTGAGGGCTTGTGAGTCCTCAACTGACCATAGCCCTCCATATTGGCCTTGTTGGTTTAATCTCAACTATTGAATTCTCTAGAGAATTCAAATCCCTCTATAAATACCCCCTCCTTCCTCTCATTTTAAAGAATCAATCTTTTGCTATCAAATTTTTTGAAAATTCTCCATTTGAGCCTCTCTTGCATTTACCATAGTATTTTGAGTTCACAATTACAATGTCTTCACTCATCTTGCATATCACTTTGCATATTTGATTTAGCTTTCCATCCAAAGATCATATAAAACATCCAAAGATCAAGGGCCAACCAAGGAAGAAGCAACACAAAAGAGGTATAATCACTTATCAATTAGTTATCTTACTTCTTTGCAATTTCTTCCTTTAGGATAATCTTGAGGTGTACTCTTTATGTTATTTCCTTTATTGCATTAATAGTTTGTTTAGTATCTCCTAGTAGGACTAAACATTTTAGGGATCACAGTATGATGTTTCAATATTTCAATGGCTACTATTATACATGCAATATATTTAGGCACAAAGCTAATAAATGTAGATCCAAAATGGATGGAAGCAAGCTTGTTCAAAATGTCAAATGACACAAATGTAATAAGTTAGGACACATTACTAAGTTTTGTATAAGCAATAGTGTGAAGAAGAATAATCCGATAAAGAAGAATGATCCAGTGAAAAAGGCTGATCCAGTAGAGATGAAAAGAGAGATGGATAAGATCTAGAGAAGGAAGGAAGAGAGTGAAGTTAAGACTGATTTTGTGCCAACTTCTGGTGTATATGATTCCTTTGGAAACTAAGTTAATATCTTTGGTTCAGTGGGAGTTTTAAAGAAAATCATTAAGCCCCTACAAAAGATACCATGGAAGTTGATGCGTTTAGCACCTGAATATGAGGTTTCAGTCGATATGCTTGACCTATTGGTGAGAACACGAGTAGAAAATATAAAGATGTGGAAGTTTGTAGAGAAATTGAAGGTGATTGTGCATTGCAGTTAGGGTTATCAAATATTTTCACATAAATTCAAATTAGTGCATTCAATGTGAATTGGGTTATTTTAAAAAGGGTTTTATAAGTGATTTAACATATTCCTATCATTTGCAAATGAGTATTTTAATTAAGGAGAGTAGTGAAGGAATGAAGAGAAGTATTTTAGAATTCTTGCACATGAAACCCTAACTGATAGCTAAGGAATATATTTATAGTTTCCATTTTCCCTAAGTTTCAAAACCACTTTCATTTTGTTGTAAAAATGTATACCCCACAAGGTTTTGAGGTTGTGTATTGACCCCATCCAAAATTTAAATGATGCCCTGATAATTCATTGATGACTAATCTAGATGGCGCATTCTTGAGCATTCCATATGGTGTGTTACACACATAAGATGTCAGGATATATATTCATGATAAACTGGATGAGTATAATCTCTCTAATCTAGGATATTTGTGGTTGAAAGAAATCGTCACAAATCAATTTGAATTAAAATCCGAGTTCAAGAGGTTGGTAGAGAATCAACTCAATGTGTGGAACCATTTCCCTATATTTTTTCTATGTTGATGAGTGGGTTAAATACACCTTGATTAGAATTCATGGTAGGCATATGTGGTTGTATATTCCACAATTAATCAACAAGGAGGTGATTAGGTTTGTTATTAGTTTATGCTTAACTGGACTGGTTTTGTCACACAAATCAATACATAATGAAATGGTGATGGAATTCACAAGTGCTCGGTATGACAAGAGAGCCCTATCAATCAAATGCATTAGAGACCTTGTGATGAAATATAAAACAATTGTAATAGGGTACAAGATAAATTTCATAAATGGAGAAAAATCTATTTCTACAATTACCATCAACATTAGACATGAGATGGTTAAGAAAGGTGCCAACTATGATTTTTGTGAGTTTTTGAGGGAAAAACTACTAGAAAAATTGTAGATGACCAAGGAATCCTTATACCCCTTTAATTTCGGTACCTTGATTGTCTATTTTATTTTCTACTTCCTTAATGAGGTTCTTCGAACTAGAAACATAATATGGTCGAATGAGAGACTAGTGGAACATCAAATCATAGATCACTTGTTGAGATTAGGAGATGAAGACACTCAAAATGAATGCATTATGGGGATTCTTTAATACTTTCTAAGAAAATATGAAAGCTAGAGAAATAATTATGAATAATGTGGTTGAAAAGTTCAAAAAATAGATCATTTACATGGTGAGCAAGGATTGTTGCATAATGGAGGTTGTTGAGCCTAGGATTGTGTGGATCCTAGAGATGGGATATGAAGTTGTGAAGGATGTAATTGTTGGTCTAGTAGAACATATGTTAAGAAAACTAAAAGACAACTCTAAGGAAAGATATGGCACATATGAAGAGTCTATGGAGGTTCACATGCAGAAAAGGGAGAAATAGATAAAGAAATCTATTGATAAAATGACTGCATAGATTACAGAGATGATGAGTCTTTCAAAGAAACAATTAGAAAAATACAAAGGAATATTTGTCTCTCTTGGAGGTGCATCTAGTACAAGAAGATCTATTAGAAGAATTAGAAACCTGCATGAATAATTCTTCCAATTGTGGGAACAAAGAGAAAATATAATAGCACAAATTTGACATCTTAGAGAGTGAGTAAATGAAAAGTATACATATGTATCCATTTCTCTAGCAAATGTGGAGAAGGATACAAAGTTTAATCTGATACCTAACATTCTAGATGATGCAAAAGTACTCCTCATGGAGTTTAAGACCAGAAGTTGCATGCTTGGTATAGCCAAGAAGGAATGAGAGAAAAAAAAGAAGGTTTGTGAGGCACACCTTGCAAATTGTAGGTGTCAAATAGTAGCAATATGCCCTCCACCAATGAATTTATATTTATTTCTATTTCTTTTATGTAATTTAGATTTCTCTGTACATATGTGGAAGTTAGAAGATAGTTTTCTAGGACAAATTTTGATCCAGTTTGATGTATAGTATTGTTAAGGGGAGTTGGTCAAGGTTTTTACTCTCTTGTATATATATATATTTGATAGGGGGAGTATATGTATAATCTAGTGAAGAGTTGGTTGATAATAAAAAATATTTGTAGAGGGGAGGACAAAAGATAATAACAATATGTCTATATGTTTTGCATCCCTTTCCCTTGATGTCAAAAGGGGAGAGTAGTTTTGAGGTGGCTTGAGAAGAATTTTGCATGTTGCCATGAATGAAAAATTGCGAGATTGTTGAAAGTTTAAGGAGCTTGTCATTGATATGCTTGTAAAATAACAACATGAGCATGAGATACAAAGTGTACGGATATAGTGTTTTTATTGATGTCAACATTGTGGCTTGGGATGAAGATTGATGTCAGACCGATTGATGAATCATGAGTGTGCATGAAGATTATAATCCAGTGCATAGATGCAATAAGTTTTGATGTAGTGTATATAGTTGATTTGTAGAATTGACTAAGTGTCAGAACATAGTTTTATGTGTAAAGTACATTCAGTTTTTGGTCCACATTGGTTCACATTGAAGAATCTTTCTCTATGTTTCTAAGGAAATTTTTGAGGAGGTGAGAGGAGTCTAAATCAAAACTTTCATATTGTTTTACCCTCCTGTTTTAGAAGTTATGAGTAGTGGAGTATCAAGTCTACCACTGATAGTGTTTCTAGTGTAGAGTGTATGTTTTCATAAGTCTACACTTCATCACAGAAGAATATCTGGTCAATGCATATTTTTGAAAGTTCTTAGAGATGTCAGTTGCATCTTTGTTATGTGTCAGTTTGAGGATGATCAGCTGGAAAATTTTGATCTTAGGTCACTAGTTGTGCTGACCTAATATGTTATGTGGAGTTTAGATAAGTCTTGCTCAATTATGTAGAAGCTATTATAGGTCCACCATGACTTATTTTATGTGTTATAAGTTTTGAGTTGTGGTGTGAAGCATGTTTTGGGCTAACAAGTCATAGTATACATAGTACATATAATTAGGCCAACCTAATTGATGTTGTAGGTGATTTCAGATGTAATAGATATAAATGCAAGATCATTTTCATATTTAAAAGAAATGACTAAGTGATGTGTGTGAATTCCTAAGTAGAGAATGTGAATTTGATGTGAATGTAGAGAAAAGAAGAGTGTTAGCATAAATTGACTTGAAGTGTGTTGATTTAGTGTTTTGAGATTTAATGGAATTGTATTTCTTGCATATTTTAGATGCATTTGTATTAGTTTAAATCTTAGTACTGAGCCACCCCTCTCTTTTATTTGTCTTATTTTTTGGATGGTGAGTTTGCTTGGTAGTGAGCCTTGCTATAATATCTTATAACCAATTATAATATATTGTGAGATAATCCTCACTGTAGTTTTTCCATGTTAAAATTTGGTGTTCATATGTTATATGCTTTGATGGTTTCTTTGATGGTTTCTTAGTAAAAACTGAATATGATGTGTGGAATCAATTTTTAAATATTTAAGTGGTTTCAAAGAATATTGATACACCCCCCTCTTAGTATTTCATGTTTTCAACAAACATTTGATATTTTACCTCCAAAATACCTTAAATAAATCACCTTGAGAAACTAACTTTTCTCAGTTAAATTGTAATTTTCAAACTTCATATATTAGGAAATCGGGCCTACTATAAATAGTAAGTTTCTAAATTTAGAAATGGGACATCACAATTCGTCCCTCTTAGAAATTTTATGTCCTCAAGCAATGTAGATTTGGATGATTAATAACCTCTTATACTTCCCATGTTGCATCTTCAATGGGAAAATCCTTCTACTTGACTAGATTCTCAGTAATGCTTCTATTTCATAACTTCTCTCTTATTTCAACAATCCTCTTGAGTATTAAAATTAGTTATCATTCATCATCTAGAGGTGGCATAATAGGATAAGTCAAAAATTTGTATCCCACAACCTTCTTCAAGCATGAAATATGAAAATCATTATGTATCTTGTGATCAGGTGGCAACTCCAACTCATGCAACCTCCCAAACCTTCTTGATGACTTTGTAAGGTCCATATAATTTTGGCTTGATCTTCTCTGCTCCACTCCTCCTCAAAGAATTTTTCTTATATGGTTGGAATCTCACAAGAACCAAGTCACCCACTTAGAAAACTCTCTATGTTATTTTCTTATGTGTATATAACTTTTTTTGATTTTGAGAATGGTTCAAATTATCTTTAAGAGACCTTAGAGTCTCTTCAATTTGTTGGGTAAAGTCACTAGTTGTAGGGGCTCTACTATTTGAAATTAATAAATCAGAAAAAGAAAGATCATCATAGCAATAGATAGCATAAAAATGATACATTATAAAGGACATATGGTGAGATATGTTATAAAAAATACTCTCCTATGTGTAACAATTTCACCCAAGAACCTTGTTGATTTAAGGCATACTTCCGCAAATATCCTTCTATCCACTTATTGACAATTTCTATTTTCCCATCCATTTGAGGATGACAGATTATGCTAGGTGTAAGTTCTATAGTTGTAAAATGGAATAATTACTTCCAAAAGGAACTAAGAAACTTTTTGTCCCTATCACTAACAATGTTATTGGGAAAAAAAATTAATCTCAAATTATCTCTAAAAAACAAATCTACTACTTAAGGTGCCTTAAATTCAGATATAATAGTAAAAAATGTGCATACTTCATAAACCTATCTACCACCACAAATATTCAATATTTAATTTGAGCTTTAGGAAAAACTTTGATGAAATCCATGGAGATGCTTTTCCACTTGTGCTCAAGAATTGGGAGTGGTTGAAGTAAACCTACTAGTAAAATCTACTCACCCTTGTTTTGTTGACATACCATACATTCCCTAATGTGAGTGATAATATATTATTTCATACCCTTCCAAGAAAACCTCTCATGATCTTTCCTATATGTCTTATAATACCCTTGGTGGATAGCCAAAGGAGTATCATGAAAGACCCATAATATCTTCTCCTTAATTGTAGAGCTAGACACCAATTATACTCAGTTCTTGAGATAGATTAAACCATCAACAATGGTGTACCTAAAATCTTCCACTTTCCCATTTATAATGCTAGTGGCAAATGAATCCTTAACATATTATTAAATTGTATTTACTTTCCAATCAACAATGATAGTGGAATAATCAATCTCAAAATCATATCAAAACCATAAGCCTGTAATTTACTCACCCATTTCTATTGGTGATCATTCAAATCTTTTTCATTCAAAAATAATTTCAGACTATTATGATCAATATTAACAATAAACTTACCACAAACTAGATATTTTGTGAACTTATCTAGAGCATGCATAATTGCTAGCATCTCTTTGTCATACATAGAGTACCCCTTTTCCAATGGATTCAGATTTCTATTTTAAAATGATATTGGATGTCTCTTTTGAGCTAGGATAGACCCAATACCTTCCCAAGAATCACATTCAATAATAAATGGGAGAGAAAAATCATGAATTGCAAGTATTGGGAAAGAACTCATTACCTTTTTTAGCCTTTAAAATGTACCTTGAGCTTCATCAAAGAAAAAAAAAGCTCCTTTCTTAGTCATATTAGTCAAGGGGGTAGCAAGCTAAGAAAAACCTATGATAAATCTTCTATAGTACTGGATAACCCAAAGAACCCTCTCAATTGAGTAAGATTGGTAGGTGGCCAATCTATGATAGCTTGAATATTTTGTGGGTCAATGTGTACTCCATGTGAGCTTATGATGTGTCCCACATACAAAATTTTAGTTAGTCCAATTTAACATTTAGACAACTTAGCATAAAATGATTGTTTCTCCAAAATTCCCAAAATTGTATCCAAGTGTTCTAGATGCTCTTTCCAAGTTTTATTGTAAATCAAAATATTATCGAAAAAAACTAAAACAAATTTCCTGAGTTGTCTACTAATTACTTTATTCATGCAAAATTGGAAAAAAATTGGTGCATTTGAGATACCAAATGGCATGAAAAGAAACTCAAAGTGACCATAGTGGCAATGTAAAGCAGTATTCTCCAAATCATCTTTCCTCGTACAAATTTGATGGAAACCTAATCTTAGATCAATTTTAGAGAAATAAACTATCCCATGCAACTCATCAATAAATTCATCTATCCTTGGTATGGGATACCTATTCTTAATGGTTTTATTATTTAGAGCTCTATAGTCTATACATTATCATTATGCCATCCTTATTTTTTATCATGACTACAGAAGAGCCAAATAGACTAGAAATAGGCCTTATGAAATCCAAATCAAGAAGCTCTTGGATGGTTTTTTCTTTCTCCTCCTTATAAATCTATGGTTGATGATAGGGAGTAGTAACTACAAGTTTTCCACCTTGTTCTAGCTCAATGGAATGTTCAAAACCTCTATCTAGTGGTAACCCAAGAGGTATATCATTGAAAATGAGACTATGCTTATCAAGAATTGACTGAATTTAAAAATGGTTTTTACCTCTCTTTTTGGAAGAGCTTGTTGTATGGATCAAGATTTTTGCTTCCAAATCTACTTTTCCTCTCCTAAAAGCCCTTTCCATCCTCTTAGATAAAACCACTCTAGGTTCTCCATTCGATAGGCCTCTTAACATAATTTCTTTCCCATTGGCTTGAAACTTGAACTCCATGGTTTGGTGGTTTTTATAGTATCCTCTTGAAACATAGGAAATAGGGGGCTCCACCCTTTGGGATATGGAACAATTAGGGAACCTATGTCACTTAGTTCCACTCAAGGAAACCCTAGAGGTCTCAATCCAAGGATGGAATGAAGGAAAGAGATCTGATAAAGGTTGTCCTAGGGTGTGATTAAAAGAAATAAGAGGGTTCACCACCAAGCTAGAGCTTGGAAATACTAGTAATATGTAAAACATAATGATAAAACCTAGTGATATGCAAAACTTAAGTAAATGACCCATAAATGAAACCAAATCAAAATAGTAAACTAGAAAAGTACAGAGGCACACCTAGAAATTTGAAGAGGATTGAATGAAGTCTTCGAATCCTAAAAATGTTGAATTTATGCACACTAGGACTCATACTCCAAGCTAGGTGATTTAGTCCCAAATCAGGGTTTTCACAAAAAGTGGAATCTAGAACTATTGAATCATGATTTATAGAAAATATCTGAAAATATGTATACTAGGAATCATATTCCATAAGTGGTGATTTATTCCTAGTATTAGGGTTCCTCTAAAACTCTGATACACTCTAATGACTTCCTGTAGCTTTCTTCTTTCCAAATCTCCAAATCCGAATCACTAAATTGCAACATGTAGGTGACTTTTCATGATCTTGCAAGGTAAATGACAACTTTGACAGCTTGAAAACCTTTCTCCAATCATTATCTTCAATGGATCTTCAACCTAAACCACCTATATCTACAATCACATGTAAAAGAGAGGGGAAAATGTTGTTTTATTTGTAGATAGGGGTCTACCTTGGTCAAACTCTGTTTTGGTAATCAGACCTTGAAATGAAATCAAATGGAAGGAAGGAATGATGAATGAAAAAATAAGCTATGTTGTAACTCACCAAACCCTTGAATAAGATGTTGCAATATTGTATTTAATTGCTAGCATGAATTTGTATCTTGACTCTTTCTTGTGTGTTATGGATCTTGACTTGAATGCTTGCTTGAATCATAAAACCCTACATCATAAATGTTAGCTCAAAAAAAATGATGCATGATGACTTTGACATGATGCTTGATACTTAAATAATGATCCACAATTCTTAATAATCACTCTTGAATACTCTTGTAAAATCTTTTGATCACCAATTTTCTAGAATTCTTGAATACTTGAATTGCTAGGTCACTTGTAAACTTGCTAGGACAAAAATGAGTGAAATAACCTTGTATTTATACTTGTTTATGCCAAATTTCCCAAACTTACAAAACTAAAAGCCAACATTAGATCTAGGAGAATATAACTCTATTTTTTAAGGGATGATATCTAGGTGCTCTAGATAGGGCTATTATGGTGACTCCCTTACTAGTTTCTCTTTCTTCTTCTATTTTTCCTCCTCCTTGGAATTATGGAAGTCCTCATTATCATCTACTTATGAATCTAAAACCACCTCAATAAAATTCACTTGTCCTTTCCCCAATCATCTATGCCCTGGATCCCATGGTTCTCTACAAGTAAAACAAAGATTCTTTTTTTGAAGTTCAGATTTTGTCACATCATCCACCTTCTTACTAGGTGAGTTAGGAACATTCTTTGGTGGGGAAATTGTAGGATCATTTTTCTGAAATTTCCCTTATGTTTCCATGGATTTAGAGGTTTGGATTTATGGAAACTCACTTTCTTAGGCATGGAGATGTCAAGATGCAAACATCTCTTAATTGCTTCTTGTAGAGTAGTGGGTGAGAATTCCTTAACTAGACACTTAACAAGCTCTTCAAGGCCTTCCAAGAAAAGGCATATGATATTTTTTATAGACATATCCGACACCATAACAATAACCTTTTGAATTTTTTCAGCATACTCAACTACGGAATTTTTTTGTCTTAAGCTAGATAACTCTTTCAAATACTCATCTTCATCCTTAAGCTCAAAATCTATCTATTAATCTTTGACTGGAATTATTAAAGGAATTTACCTTATCAATACCTTGAGTAGTCATTTCATGGTACCACCAGCCATAACTAGCTCCTTCAAAGTGAAAAGGTGCATTCTATATGACATATTATTCTTTCATTGGATTGAGTGTGAAATAAGTATACAATTTTTGTAACCATGCTCTAGCTGAGATTTTATTAGTTCCATCAAAATTTGGAGTTTTTGAGCTTATTAATTTTCCTCTTAAGTTCTCCTCCATTGGAATCATGGCAATGCTCGTAACCCCTTACTGTCATCATACTTTTCATTTGAGAGACATAGTCATTATAAGGTATTGCACTTTTGAATCCTTCATCCAATAAGAAACTGTAATGGCTGCAAGTTCTTTTTCCAATTCTTTCATGCGATTTTGAGTTGGGTTTGTTGTAAGAGGATCAACTTCAGGTGGGAAAATTGATTTGGGAGGTTTTAAATTTCTCTACTGTGACTCCACAGTGCTACCTTTTTCATTAGGTGTTTTTGAGTTTTGTATTTTATTTTCCAATACTCTCATCAATTCTCTTATCTCGACAAGCTTTTCAACATTGTTGTTGAGAGTTTTTGGATTCGATTGTGTTTGAATTTTTGCATTAAAAGAATGTTTCACATCACACTCCATGATCCATCATCAAGATAGAAGAGAGCATAAGGAGTAGAATGAATGGTTGCAGACCAAGAATTACATAAAAAGGGAAGAAGGGGGGGTAAGGGAGGTTGGCACAACAACCAAGGAGTGGTTGAGAGAAAATAAACTTTAAAAATGGAAAAATACAACTAGAAATGAAAAATATAAAAAGAAGGTGAGCAATAATAAGAAAATAAATACGCATAATTAATATTTAATAATTATATAGAAAATAATCAAGGAAAAAAAGAAAGTAATGATCACGAGGATACTGGTATGGGCCTAATTATGCTTGATCCATGAAGAATTGAAGCATAATGTAGCCATAGGTACTCAAATCTCAACAAGATCAATCAATCAAAAATTGAAAGTAAACATTTTATCAAGAAACCTAACATGCTAAATTTATGAAAGCTTTAAAGAAAACATCTACTCTAATCTATTGAAATTTATCCTATTTTGGAATTGGTATCATGTTAATGTGGACCAATGACCCTTTCCCAATCTCGTGATGGTGAGCCTATTTCAGTTGACTACATGGAAGATAATCAATGAAACCATGGTGTTTGGTGTATGAAAACCTAGATTATGCTAAAACTGAACATGATGCAAACTAAATTACAATAATTTTATGTTATAATTGATATAGTTATACAATTTATAAGCTAATTTTAAGCTAATATAAGCTAATTTATGCTAAAATGATGCTAAAATATGAAACCCTAATTTATTTACAAACTAAGATGGATGCGTGTAAGCCATTAATGGATGCTCTAAGCTATTATACAACTAAAATAAACTAAAAATAAGCTAAATGTGTACAAAGTGAGAGTATGGATATGAGTAAATTTAACAACATAAGTTTTCTTTGAGTGATGGATATCATTTGTCTCCAAATAATTATCTATTTATAGGAGAGCAAATGAAAGATGAATGGTTGAGATTGAAAAGCTTAATCAACGGTTGAGGATGGAAGAAAGAGGAGGCATGGATCAAAGATTCTCATAAATGGATGGGAATGCAAGATCACATGGATGAAGCAAATGATCAAGGGTTGGCATTTGTCTCAACAAAAAAACTTTTGACCTACTCACACAGGTCAAGGGTAACTTGCTTAGGAGGTAAATGGGATAACTTTCTTTCCAAGAAAAGTGAGTTGATTGGAGGAGAGGGAATATTCCTTAGAATATTCCATTTGGATGAAAAAGGTTAATTTACAAATTAAAACAAAGTTTTAATTGTGAAAAAAAGGATAAATAATATTCCATGGGAATATGCCCATTGATTAGACAAAAATTAGTTTAATTGCTAATTAAACAAGGTTTAATTTATGCAATTAGGGGATTAGAGGAATCAAAGATATCTATTAAATTAGATGATTTAATAAATAGGGAGGGGTAAAATGATATTTAATTAAGTTAGGGCTATTTAATTAAATAAGATGATTTAGGAGATTAAATTCAATATTTTAATTTATTTAATTTAATTTAATGAGATGAAATGTTGTTAATAAACCTATAATTAATGGGGTTAATGGATGAAAATGATGTAATTAATTAATTATCTAGGCTAATTGAATTAATTAAGTGAAAAGGGGATGGGTGGAGAGGAAATTATGTTAATAAACCTGTTTCGAGTGTATGACATTGATTAGGACATTTTTCAGTGTCTACATTTTACCCCTCTTTGAAGCGAGGTACCTGCTACTTTGATTCAAAGAACAAAACTTCTCAGATAAAAAATTGCTTCCTAGATCACAAAATTAAAAAAAAATCTAATTTTTGAGATGCCCGAATGGAAGAATAGAGCTAACTCCCTGCCCCCTCAAGAAATCGGGTGAAAATTTCAAATTTTGGGTTGATTTCTCGATAAAGGCTCAAAAGTTGCCTCAAGCATTTAGAAAGGTTCTAGGGTGTAATAATAATGCCAAAACACAAAAAATGATGCAAAATTAGGTCCATTTTGGCAAAATTCATGAAAATCATAATAAACCCCATTAACAAGGTTAAATTAGTGCAAAAACCCTAATTTTCTAGCCTAAATAGGCCAAGAGAGGTTATTTTCAATTCATTTGTGCATTCACACTTAAAGATTTATTGTGATTTGAGCTTTGAACCTTCAAAAAAATGATGTGTCGTGAGCTTCCCCGACACATCGTTGATCAAGTTCATAAGTTCTGGCGACTTCTAGGCGTAGGACCACTGGTATGCGATTCAAAACTTGATTTGAAATTTGGATTTTTGATGCATTTATTAGCCGTTATAATTTAGAATTTGGGGGCGTCGCTATATAGGAACACCCAAACTTCAATCGGCAATGCCCAAACAATATATAGCGACACATATGTCCAAGGTGACACTTTTCTGGATTTGAATTTAGGGTTTCCAATTTTAAACAATGACGTGGGCTTGTCTAGTGATGCACTTGCCAATTTGAAACTTAGTGTTAGGTTAGGCCAAATTATAAATCACAATGCCATTTTGTATGGTGAAATATTTGCTAAATTGAATTCTGAAATGCATCGAGCGTGGATATTTGGATTTTGAACATAGCGATGCATTTGGAAACAATGACCATTTGTGATTTTCAAGCTAGAAATTTCAAATAACTTGACATTTAGATGATTTCCTGATGCCATGCACTTCATGGATGTAGGAGGTCTTCCCATCGTTGATTTATAGAGAGAACAGGCCCACAATATTGGAGAGTTTGAGTGATCTGTCAGAGCTGTGCTAGCAGCACCTGAGAGAGATTGGATTGTGGTACATCACATATGCTCCTTTTGTGAGGACACATTTGGCTATGATAAGATTGTGCGAGAGATGGCATTGCGAGACCTCATCCTTCCACCTTTCAACGGGGGAGGCGATAGTGACCTTAGAGGATATGTGGTGGATATTGCGGTTGTCTATCCACGGTGATCACATGATCTACGATCCTGATGTCGAATTTGATGCTTGCCTAGAGCTGATGGATATGGACCGGGTTGTGTTGGTCACCTTGTAGACTGATTTAGAGACATATAGAGGTCACGTGACGACCTTCAAATTGATTGTTACAGCCATTATTTCAGGTTTGGTGGCTCCAGACAGACACGGGTGATTCTTTAGTCCGAGATGGGGTTTGGATTGGTAGCACATGTTGTACCAAAGAAATCTATTTGGTTAGGGGCTTGTGATGTTGGCTTCCCTATATCATGATTTACATGACTTTGTGTATTGCGATGGTTGATCCCTCAGTGCATTTGTGACTCTACTTCATATTTGGGGATGGGAACACATTGCAGTGCCTCAGCTAATTGTACAAGTAGTGGACGTGGATCCAGATGATCCCATCATATGGAGATACCATTTTGTCATCACACTTAGGCACACAAGACAAATTGGGCTCCCATACTAGAGACTGGTGATTGATCATATGAGCATGTTCCGGTGGCAGGAATGGCTTCAGATGCTGCCATGGTTTGATGATGTAAATGAGCTTCACTTCACCTGATAGACCTGATATATGTAGGCTTGAGAGAATACCATGGTTGAGAGGTATCTTCTTGACAAAGTGGCTAGACAATTTGGTGATGTACAAGACAAGTTTGATGATGCATATAGGGTGATTTTTGCGAGATCTACTAGAGAGGTTCCCACCTGGGGACTATCGGTTCTGGCACCAGAGATTGTTGAGAGTTTTTTCCAGTTGGTCACCTAGCCTTGGGCATATGATTAGGGACATGACGATGCTCGAACCACTCCTACTTATGATGCATGGTTTGTGCCACCATGATGACTTATAGATCCGACAGGGGCTCCTCCTAGAGGGAGGCCACAAGGCAGAGGTGTCAAGGGTAGACGACAAGGAGGTCGGGATGGATAGGTTTCGGGGGCTCCTCCAGTTGGATAAAAACCTCCTCAATAGCCTCCAGTAGTGCAGTAGTAGCCAGTGCCACCACCACCACTAGATGCTAGAGATGCATAGATACAACAACTACAACAGTAGGTGCGGGTTTTGATAGGTGAGTGAGATCAATCCCGCCAATGGATTTTGGTTGTGACTGTTAAGTGAGACCAGGATCGATAGAAGGTGGTTGCAGTGACAACTGAGAGGGATGTGTCTCTTCAGAGAGTACAATTTGTTACTAGGGAGAGATATCAAGAGGTTGCGAGATGAAAATATATAGAGGCTATGGTATCAACCACACATTGTTAGACTATTTTGGCTAGATTGTATAAAGAGGTTGTTACAAAGGCTAAATATTACAGGAAATATTATCATAGGGATTTTCTTGTGGTTTTTCGACAACTTAATTTTTCATAGCACAGTGACATGCATCACCGTGTTGAGGATCAGCCTGAGCAGCAGGTTGGAGAGGGTAGCAGCCACTAGGGCTAGAATTTTTGATGTATAGACACTTTTTGATTTTTCCCCATTCTTTATACTAGTATACATTCATGGGATCCTTTTTGATAGGCTCGTGGATATTGTACTCATTATCGATATTGATACATTGATCCATATTTTGTACCATGACACATTTTTTGATATATATAAGATATAGATACAAATGATTTATGCAATGATGTGTTGATTTTATTTCATGTATGGATGAATATGATATGGATTATTATACATGATCATGTATGGATGCATTTAATTTTATGCCTATCTGATATGCGATGATACAATATGGATGGATGTTTATTATATGTAGATGTTATGGATCCAAATGATATGGATGCATTTCTTTTTGTATATTTTATATGCATGTTATGATGATGAATACATATAGATGGATGAATGCAAATTATTATGATAGGAAATGACTTAAGATGCTTAGAATAATAAATCTATAGTATTCATCACAACTTAAATGATAATGCAAAATGAATGATGTGATATGCAAATGATTATGCTGATGTATGTTTTATGCTTATGATATGATTATATGATACATGTATGCTGATGGTTTGTGGATGAAGGGTGGATGCATTGATGATGTTTTTGAGTGTCATGATACCAAGTTAGCGTGAAGAGAAGATAGAAGAATAAAGAATGAATAACCATTGCTGATGGATTGCTTCATAATATCCAACAAGTCCATGATCCATTGACACTTTATTAGAGATCGTGATGAGATAATGCAAAATAATGCAGGATGGGTGCTCATATATCGGGATTGGGATTTTTCATCGTTCCTTATTGTTTGATATAACACATAGACACAATGCATCAAGGTATTGATAACTAGTATGGTGTTGTATCTAGTGTAATAGACTGTGACTCGAGAAGCAGATAGGATAGTTCTTATTCACACCTTGACATACATAAACATTGTTGGAATGCAAGTTAGCAATTTAGAACATATTGGACCAAAGCATATGCAATAGTAAAGAACATACTCCAAACAACCTTCCTCCACACAACAAATAAAGTATGCACCAAGATTATTGTACAAGAGTATCCACAAACACAACAAATGAAAGATAATGATCGATGCCCCATTCCTTTCTCTCTAAATCATTTTAGATAGACATCATCGAGAGGTCCTTAGAATGGGTCATTAAGATAAATCATAAGGAAAGATCAAAGACAAATAGTCAATGTTATCTATTGCTCCTCCCTAGTTTAAGTTTAGCGTAGGCGATATCTGATGCTAATGCCCATTGTAGGAAGGATACATCCTGGGACATGTTGATCAGAGGGTAATTTGATGTTAGGATGATGATGCTGATGAGCTAGTGCTATAAAATTCATTGATACATTTACTATGATTTTGACTTTAGATTTTGACTTGTGAGTTCACACTTTACAACTTGCCATATTTGTTTCCTACTTGTTTCGCCAAAGGGTGAAGGTGATGATCATTTATTATGGGTGAAATTTTATTACGGGTGAAAAGCAAGATGGGATGGATGGAATTTTGGATTTTCTAGAATATTTGAATGTTTTTGGTATTTTGAAATTTTTGAGGTTGTTTTTGGTCTTTTCGAAAGTTTCTATGGATGTTTAGGTTTTTTAATTTCTTGAGGCTTTTTACAGTTTTCTAAATATTTGAGGTTTTTTAGGTCTTTTGAATGTTTTCTATTGTTTTTGTGTTTTCTATTTTTTGATTTTGTCTGTGTTTTCTAGGATATTTGGATGTTTTTGGATTTTTTGAATTATTTAGATGTTTTTAAGGATTTTCTGAATTATTTGGATGTTTCAAGATTTTTTGGATTATTTGGATATTTTGGGGTTTTCTAAAATATTTGGATGTTTGGGGTTTTCTGAATTATTTGGATGTTTTGGGATTTTTTTAATCATTTGGATGTTTTGGGATTTTCTAAATTATTTGGATGTTTTGAGATTTTTAGAGTTATTTGGATGTTTTGGGATTTTCACTGTATAGGATTTTGCAAATGTTTTAAAAAATTTTGGATAAAATTTTATGATTTTTTTTGGTATTTTCGATGAGATGTCGAGGAAAATGATATCTAGATCATGATGTCGATGTCACGTTATGGGGTATAAGACATGGATTGAGAGTTATTTGAAAACAAGAGTGCAATAACCCACCCCGCAGTGTTCAAAAATTCTTCATAATGCAATGATAACCAAGAGAGGTAATGTATATGTGAAGAGTTTGATAGAGTTTTATCATGCTAGATATGGGCTCTGGGAGTTCACAAGATAAAGTTGTAAAAAGCCTATCAAAAGTTTTCCATGAGAAGAGTTGAAGTATATGCTGAATCTTTGTCAAGATCAAGATAAAGTGGAATATCTGGATAAAGCTGGATTGGATGGATGGAGGGAACATTGGATTTATCATGACAAGGATGATATGTTTCTATCTGAGAAGAACCATATAGACACTCAATTCTACTCATGACACCTGTTTTCCAATTTTTCATCATAGTTCTTGCCCAAAGAGCCACCGTAGTGGTTTTCACTAGAGGATGATTGTTATCTTTATTGTTTTCAATCCTTTTTCTTATTTTTTTGGATTTCTATCATCAATTTTTTTTTTTTTTTTGGAAATGTTTGCCTCATGTTGAACCACCTGGTGGTACTGATGTGGAGGCTACTGCCATAACGTTCCAATGATACCCTACTTGAAGAAGCTTCTTTGCTAAGATACAAGCACTTGAATGCAATTATGAATAATTGATATTTTCCTTGTTGGTACCATAATTAACCTTGTCTATGTGTGCACATCGTGATATGGTACCTTCTGAATCCTTATGATGAAGAGTAGCTGCTAATACATGGTCAATGCAAGAATTGGATATTATGAATGGAGTGTAAGGTGACATGTATGAAGGAATATGAGATGGATTGGTCAATAGTTTGGAACATTTGACTCTGCAAACTTGGGATGATGAGCGATGATGGATGGGGATCGAGGTTTTTGTGGAATTAGGACCAACCACTAGATATAATTTGTTCCTTTCTTGAGAAGATTGCTTTTGTATTTTAGGATGTTTTTGATGGATACATTTCTCTTTTTTATTTTTCCCCATAGTTTCTTTGACTAATGGAGTTTTTGAGGGATGATTTTCTTTATTTTTCTTTGGTATCCATTTGTACTTCATGTTTCCTATAACGCCCCGCCACACAACCCTAGAGGAAGTTGCAACTAACTACTCAAATGAACTAATTTTTTGTTTTTAAGTATAATTAATATGAAAGTTCACTACACATTTCCACAACCTCTAAGGTTATGAGACTCAGATTACTTATTACCCACAAGAACAATAAAGAATTGAAACCACAACATTAATTACTTAAGAACTTAAGAAAACAAACATTCCATACAAGATAAATTATAGCATAAAAGTAAAAGATACCATAAGATCCCAAAGTACAATAATCTACTAAGGAGATTACATCTCTCATTCCCCGAATGAGGTAAGTCCAATAAGCATGATTACAATTTACAACTTCCCACCTCAATAACAAATGAGGGGTAATGAATTACAAGAGCAACTGAAATGAAAATAAGCATAAAGATAACAGGATCCCACGAGCTCTCCAACTAGAAACCTCATCAACATGAACAAGAAGGAAGCCCAATGGAGTAAGCTACATGCCACCCAACCAAGTGGAACCCAAAGGCCCACCCCCCATGCTAGGAGATAGTAACAAGGATTTCTAGACAAGACCAACTACCTCTAGACATAGGCTGAATCATTACTGAACCAAACTGACACAACCAATCACATGTACCACACAAGTACAACTTAAGTTCAACGTACGTACAACTCAAATACATCACAAGTACACTCAAGTACAACTCTAACATGGTTACATTGCTTCCAAAAATGATAGATCAGGTATGTTAAGAAAACTATACACATAACAATCAAGTACCCACTACAAGTACACCATAACATTACTGTCATGGATTACACTGCTTTGGTTATCACTCGAATAAACTACCTACGAATGTTACCAAGTTTACCTCTCATGGCTCTGGCCCCTAACAGAAGTCATTCTTCTACTTGAAAACACACCAGACATAATTGATCACAACAAAAACCCAATTGCGTACAACAAGACATCATGACCACTCCAACTCTAGGAGGAAACATAAAATGAACTCACTCCAACTCTAGAGGTAACAACGATATCAATGCCACTCCTTACAAGGAGCCACAAATCACATATTCCACTCCTTCCATAGGAGGCACAAAACATCCCCATTCGTGATAATCGGGTTACTTACTAACAAGGCACCATGCACAACTCAAGGAAATTAACCAAGGATTGACCTCACAAAATGACAACCCCCAACCTCTAGGGTCCTTTGGAAGACTTACAGATTAAGGACACTTAACCCATTTCCCGAAACATGAACATAGAGAAATAATCACATAAGGAAATTGTGAGGAAATAACTAATTTTGGATATATAAAATCCACTTCCCTAATATAACTCAGTAGTTTATTGTCTTAATGAAACTAATTAAATACCCTCTTTAGACAAAGGAAGATATTTTAACCAAAATATTTAATTCCTTAATTGCCTTTAAATAGTACTAAAATAAACATTTACTTCATCATTTCAAATAGGTTGACAACATGATATGACAACGCACATATTTAGAACCCTATTTGGAAGACTTAGCAACCCTTTCTAATTGATTTTCCCCCAAAGCGATAACAAAAGGAATTACATTTAAACAAGCAATTAATCAGAATTAAATCTACTTCGGATTTCCTAAATCCACTTTTTAATTAACGTACAGTACTTTATTTCATTTAATAAAATTGAGCAGAATAACGTCTCTATTAGACAAAGATGAAATAAACACCAAATTTTCATTTTCTAATTGCTTTTAATTTAATATAAAATAGACATTTATTTCAACCATTTAGAAAATATTGTTTCAAAATAAATAACTATTTCCTCTTTTCGACATATTCATTTTAAAAATAATTAACTCATCCATTAGACATATTCCTTAAAAATCAAATATATCGATCTATCAATTACATTATTTTTAAAATAAAATCCACAACTTGACTAAAAAATTATAACTTAAATTCTTTAATTCCATTTAAATCATCTATTTTAATATATATATGTTTAAAATATATATATATATAAAATTTTAATTGATTATAAATATATTAATATTTTAATATTATATGAATATAATATTTAAAATATTAATAAATATATCTTATTAGATATATATATATTAATATTTTAATATTATATTAATATAATATTAAATATTAATAATATATATTTATTATTTTTTTTGCCAAAAAAAAATGAAATAACCAAAAGTCAAATCGCGGCCACATAGGGGCGCACGCACCATGCATTTGGGGTTGACTGTGTATTACACAGAGCCGAGCCCCATTTCATGGATGGCTGTGTGTAATACACAGCCAAACCCTCCCTTTGGCACGAACAGAACTGGGGGTGGGTGCGTAGGGTGTGGCTCCCCCACACGCCTCCCATGGGGGGGCGGTGGGGTGAGCCCCCTATGACTTTCCCCCCCAAACCCTCCAAAAAAATTTCCTTTATTTTAAATTTTTTTTTTTTTTATAAAAACCTTCTGCGGATTTTTAATCCACCGTATTTTGCAAACAGGGTATTTTTTGTTTCAATATCATAATATGTAAGAATATATATGAATGCATGTATATCTCCAATATATATATGCATTTTATCCAAGTTTAATCAAACCCGAAATTCAATTGAGCAAATAAATTTTGGAAAGAATTATTTATAGCAATATTTCCAATGTTATTTTGAGAAACACAGTTTGAAGAGAGAGGGTTTTCTTCAATTTCATACAATATTTCATGTAGAAAAATTATGAATCTTATCAAAATGAAATAAATTAAATAAGTAGAAAACCTGATTTCCCACAGTCTGAGAAGATGCCAAAGGGTGCACTAATCCTTCTTTAGATTCCAGTTCCTCCAAGCAATTCCACAAAGTTTCTTCACCATCCCAAATCCAAAAACCCACAGAACCAGACATTTCTTCCTTCTCCATATTTCCAATTTTTCATCCTCCACACAAACTCAACCAAAATCCCAATAATAGAGAAAAAAATTAAAATATCTATTCAACCACCATAATCAATTTTTGAAAACAAAAAAACAAAAAATATCTCAAAATATCTTTTTTTAAATTTAGATTTGAAATTTTCCAAAAATGAAATTTAAATCATTTTCTTTAATTTTCAATTTCAAACAATAATCCATTAATTTCAAAATGAATAACTTAATTTATTTCAACACAATTAATTTAATTAATTAATAAAATAAATCTAATCCAAGATTAAATTATTTATTAATTAAATTAAATTAATTAATAAATTAAATAACATTTCTAACATTCTAACCAGATTCATTTAATCAACAACTTAACTACAAAGGTCATTTAATTACCTTTTTCTAACTTGAAATTAAATGAAATCTTAGGCAATTAAACAATAATCAAGCAACTGAACCAGACTAAAAACGACGACATACTTATGACTAGGGTGACGACTTGGCACAAAAGACCTAACTACTATCTCCCAATCAAATGTTGTTGGGAAATGGACACACTCAAACCTGTGAAACCAAGTGGAGTCGATGTCTTGTACCTGTTAGCCTGCGAACAATAGTATATCGCACATGTATAATTGCATCATATAAAAAACATCGTGAATAGGAAATCATGGAATCGCAGGGCGCTCGCAAGCGAGTGATGCAATCCCGTCCCCTTCACCAATACAATATTAGCAACTGACGAGTCTAACATCAATAATATAATCAAAGGCATAAAACAACATTGATTCAAATATCATTTATGCTAATATAAAGCATGTCATAATGATAACATCATAATAATATACCATCACATCAAAAGAGAAAAATAGAGGGGTCTTACATTTCCTTTTTGCTTTACTGCTTCATTTTCTTTGATGATCTTCACCTTGCTTTGATAGGAATTCTTCTTTTTACGTTGGTCCCAATTTTCGTATGAGATAATGGGTGAATGCCAACTCATGATACATCTAGTTCAAGGGTTGACAACATTTTCATCATAAGGATCCTTCATGCCCCATATGTTGATGTTTTTTGTAGACAAGATTGCCCCCTGTATTGCAAATATATTATCAATACTGAATAATTTTCTATGATAATGTATCCTCTAATCCATAATGTTGGTGTTTTTAAAAACCCAAGCGGATTCCTCAAAGCTTCTATGAATTTTCAATGTTCAATGATGAAATCCTAGGAAATGATTGGCCAACTTGACGAGAAAAAGCAATAACGCTTACTCTCCTACACTTTAGGCTCTGCAATACTCGGGAGGGTGATCCCACAATGTGTTCCTCACAAATGACTAAACAACTTCCAATACAAATTTCATAACAACAGATCCATCATCATTGAATAGATGAAATCATTCAATAAATTGGAAATTCCTTCAAAGATCCAATTCCTATCAGTAGAGAACTTCATACATAACAAAGATAGCTCGATATAAAATTATTATGAATAAATGTTCTAGAATCAAATGCCAAAGCCATGAGAAATACAACCACTACTTCAGTATCAGTGCCAAATCCTAAAGCACAGAGTCAAATGAGAAAGAATTGAACTATAAGGAAAATTTCATCATAAATAGTTAAGATCTATATGAATTGCATTACAATTCATGTATCTGCACCAGAAAACTATTACTACTTATAAATCTAGCTACCAAACTGCATGAACTCACACAATAACTAAAGAATTTAAATGGTCCTTTGGACCAGAGCCATAATTAAAGTATAATTCACAGTAAAGAATAACGAAAAATAAACAAAACTAGTCTTTGACCAATATTTCTTTAATAATTCATGCAAGGCATCACAATTGGAGAGAAAATAGACTCAAGAGGTTATCACATTCAACAAAAACATGCTTAAGAAGCCCATAATTGACAAAATTATCCTATCTGACTCTAAACCTTAAAACATGGACACAATGTTCATACTCTTTGTATTACAAATTTTGCACTCTCAAATGTTGGATTCAAAAAAACACCCTCTACATCGGCCCTAAATTCCCTTTTATAGAGTAAGGGAGCAAAACAAGCTTCAGGCCAGAGTGTACAAATGTCCACATTTGATTGGACCGTAATTCCCCTCTATAGTTATATTTTCATTTTATAATTGGAGGGAATGCACATAAGACAATATTTAATTCAATTACTACGGGGAAGAGAAACCGCCTTCCAAAAGGAAACCTGGACGAAGGAAAATCATCTTTAACCATTACAACATTCCATCCACCTTAGCAAAAATCCATATCAGCCATTTGCACATTGATCTGGGAGAATATGTGTGTACTCAATTGTAACTTCTAAGGTGAGACCTATACTATACTTGATCAAGTCATATTCTCCACCACAATGCTCATATTCCAAACTCATTATTGAATACCATCTTCCATAATTCAAATTCTTCTTCAAATGGCCACTTGAAAGCAATAACTTGATTAATCTTATCTCTATATGGTGTATATTTCACCATTGCTGAAGTAGCCTCCTTATCAAAATCTTCCAAGAAAATAATAACAAAATATAGTTTCTCAAGTGTATCATTCAGCAAACCGATATCAACATTCATGCATATCTTATTTGTCTGGGCCATCATGATATTGTTCATTTGATCCTTCCAAGCTTGCAAAGGCTTTAACTCATCATAGTTATGCTAGATTTCTAGTAATAGTGTAAGGTCTAATCCATCATATTTGGCCTTCAGTTCCTTGATCTTCATTTCCATAGGAGCAACATATCCCTAGAACTTCTGCTCCACAATTTCATTAACAAATTGATAAGTTGGCATAACCCTAGGATACTTATCCTTCTGATTCTTTTCTCCTATCGCCATGAATTTTAACTTCTCAACTCTAGGACTCCATCTATCCAGTAGTGGGGTGGCCAATTCTTTATCTCTCAGGAACATCTTGATTGCTTGCAACATTAAAATATAGTTTGGATGGACACTATTTAATTCTCCTTGGACCTTTTTTATTCAAGTTTCTCAATACAACATCTACAATTACTGAATTTCTTTTCAACATTGATTCCTAGATCTGTTGAAACATTTCTTTATACTCCTCAACCTGATGGATTAGTTTTTCCCTTGAAAGTCCTCCTCCTGGGATGTTTTCCCTTTCAATTGTGATAGGAACCTATCCCATATTATATGGAATTATTGCTAAGGATTTTTCTTGTGAGGAAGGTTGAGGTTGTTCCATTGATGGATCAGGAACATTATGGCTAGAGCTAGCTTGTTATTAATACTTCCATGCCTCCATTTTCCTTTTTCAACAATGCCAGTTCAGTTTCTAGCTCTACAACCCTTTTTTTACTTATTATATTCAATAATGAGGTCATTATACTGGCCCCTCAGAGTATCTCTATCCTTTGTTAAATCCTAAATAGTTTCCCTGGTGAACTTGGCAACATTTACTGCCATATCTGTTGCCTCTAATGTAGGAGTATCAACAACTCTTCTTACAACCAAGTGACCACTGAAATCTAATGGCTCTAAAACTATTGGCTTCCTGGACCTGGTAGACAATGACCGAATTTCCAAGGCATCCTACTCTTCACTAAAGGCTGATTTTTTAAGTGCCAATGTAGCTTCCTCGGTTTCAAGAAGTGGCCTATTGGAACTTCTTATTGTATCGAATACCACAACATCAATGATATCCCACTCAGGGAGTAACAATACTCCACTCTTTTTTTCCAATGCTCTACCTTGTTCTAGTCTCATTTCCTTGAAAATTTCCCTCATTTACAACATGATATTGGATTGAATAAAATTCTATCGAAGCTCTAAATGAAAACTCGTTTCTTGAGCTACCTTATTGGCATATACTAGAACATGTGCCATCCATACAAAATATTTAAAAGAATTTGTTTTGATAAAGGAATCATGCCTCATGAATTCCCTACAAGCTTCCATCCTTAGGTCATCAGTATTGGTTATCCCATTTATTTCATGCTTTCCCAGCCTTAGAGAAACTTCTCTAGAACTTGATACAACACCTTGTGGAAATGGTGGCATTCCTTTTTGCATATCATCTGGGGTCACCATGATTTCTTCATCACCCAAATTAGGATATTCAACCACTTTTTCCCTTTCAACCCTTTTCCTCTTGGGTGATGTTGGTTGTGTTGCAGAGGGAGCTCTCGTGGAAGAGTCTAGATCAACGATATTATGCAACAATTTCTCTAAAGATGATGGAACTAATTTCTTATGAGATGTTGCCCCAAAATCCCTTGAAACAACAAAAGGTGGCATGGTTTTCTTCTCAAGAACTGTTCCCTTCTTCCTAGAATATACCCTAACCTTTTGTGGAGGCTGGTAAGGTCTTTCCTCCAATCTTACCTTAGGATATTCCTTGATAGCTTGTGACTTTCCTTTGTCTTCAACAACCTATTCAGCCTTTAAGATCCCTACCATGCTCTCAAAATTGTCAATAGCATATATGGCCCTATTCAACTCACCACTGATATTGGGCATGGGATTGTATGCATGATTCCTTTCTTTCTTCTTCTTCATCATCTTAGTAAAATCTATATACTTTTATTTTCTTTCCTCCTACACCTACAAATCAAGGATGTTTCTAATAATATGCTCAAGAAAGTAGAAGTTGTGAATGAATACACTTGTTCCGTGATTTTCCTTCATTTGATAAATGAAACCCTTAGGATCATGGTTCCTTGTGTTAGTGTAATTAATTAATTAATTATTACACTAGCATAAGTTAACTTAGGTTTTAATTAATCAGATTAGTCCTAAGTTGCATTTAATCATTTAATAAAATTGTCGAGATAATATTCCCTTCTAGAAGATGAGTTGTCTTTTCTAGAATTTATCTCCATCTTGTTATCATTCCCTAGGTAGTTGGTTAGGGTTTCTTGTTGTCACATGAAGTGTGATTTGAATACTTGGCAACATCCTTTTCATTCTAGTTTAGCACTTGCCTATATAATCAGGCATATGTACTCTTTGTAATTATCCATCTATCAATCAATCAATACTTTTTTTGTAGCTGAATATTTCTTCAAACCCTTATTTGTTTTCTCCATCCATTCTCTTCCTTGTGACAGGTATCCATTTGCATGTAGGTGATCTTGGAGTTTGAAGTTGGTTTTGACAACTTCTACATGGTATCAGAGCTTTCCTATTGCATGCCTGTTCTTTTTTAAAGAGTTTGGAGCTATTTGGAGCTACAAGGGTTTGTTGCATGTCGATTTTTATTAGAGCCATCATTATATTTGCTTAAAAAATCCAATTTTCACTCATTTGCAAGAAAAACGATTTCTGGGTTTTGTAGCCAGCGTCGAAATCTAAACTGGGTATCTTTTAGATTTTGCATATCTTACACAGATCTAGAGAAAACCATAGTTTAAAAAGTGTCGGGTGTCATTTTTCTCCTGGTTAAAGGTTTAAAAAATCATTTTTTTTCATCTTTTGCTTGTTGGATCAAGAAATGATCTCTGGGTTTTATTTCTAGCGTCAAAATATTTCTGGGTTTTTATTTTTGTCTGCAAACAATAAGCAGATTTTCCAGAAATCAAATTAGAAATAAACATTTTTGCTAGAAAACTTGTTTGCTACAAGCTAAATTCAGTTTTTATTTTATTTGAGAGTATATATTGCTGTCTTATGTCATGGATACACATAATATTGCACCCCTTACTCCATTAAACTATTTTGGTTGGAAAAAACAAATGGAGATTCACTTGAAACATAAAGGGTTGTACAAGGTAACCATGGGCACATAAATTGAACCTATAGGTGCTGCTGAAAAGAGAAAGTGGTTTAATAGGTGTGATGAAGCTTATGGTACATTATGTCTATCTCTTTCTTCTGACCTTCTTTTTCACATTGAGTCTTGCACTACACCCCATGAGGTTTGGAATACTTTGCAGTCTTTTTTTGGGAAGCAAGATACTATGAGAGGGTTTCAGTGAGAGAATGAGCTTATTGGCTTAAATCCTAGGGATTTTGACAGCATCCAGGAGTTTTTCACCAAACTCAAGTCTCTTAGATTGCAGTTGTCACAGTGTGGTGTTCAGAAGGAAGACTCTCAGTTGATATTGTCCATTCTTTCTAAGCTTGAACCAGATTATTCAGTTTTTGTTTCTACCTTTTATGCTACTAGGGATGCACTTGGTACTAACTTTACTATGCCTTCTTTTGATGATTTTGCATCTTCTCTCACTCGAGAGCAGACCAAGTTGGCCAAAATGGGCAAGTTGAAGCCCTCTTCATCACAAGCACTTATTGCATCAAAGGAGCTCAGAGATCAGAAGGCTTCTACATGAAAATGAATGAAATAAAAACAAAAGGATTCCAAATCTTATGAGCAGCAGAAGGAGTCCTCAGATTCATCATCCTCTTTTAAGGGGAAATAATTTAGGAAGGAGAAGGGCCCATGTGCATATTACAAGAGAGAAGGACGTGCAAAACATAATTGCTACAAGAAGGACATTGATGAGTTGAAGAATCTTCTTCAGAAACATCAAATTGATTTGCCTTCTAGGATGTCTGCATCATCTCCTTCCCCTCCTTCTTTTTCTTCTTCTTCTTCTTTTTCTTCAATATAGCATGACAGGGGCACAACTGGTTTACATACTTCATCAAATATGAAGGGACATGCTCTTTGTGGTTCTTTGAGTCTTGGATTAGGGAGATGGCTTCTAGATTCAGGAGCATCTCATCATATGGCTTCTACATAGTCTATGTTCACTTCCTTTGAGTCTCACATCATGTCTCCTATTTTGATGGGAAACAATACATACATGAGTGTTACAGGGAAGGGGTCTATTAGTTTTGGGGACAACACTTTTTAGGATGTCTTGTGTGTTCCTCATTTGATGAACAACCTTCTTTCTATATATCAGATCACACATGGAGGCAATGGGAGGTCTGTGAAGTTCACACCTGATTCAGTTATCATTAGAGACTTGGAGAGTAGAGCAATTATTGCTACTGGGGTGGTGGATCACTCATCTTGGTTGTATTCCTTTGTAGATTTTTCTACTAATGCTGCTTCTATTCCTATAGCTATTCATCACACTTCTAGTGTGAATCATCATTTAGAGGAGAAATTTGGCTTCTTGAACATTGGAGTTCTCACTTCAGATCTTGTTCTTGAGTCATCCTTTCCATCTCCTCCACCTACTGTTGCAATTTTTGATACTTCTATGACTACAAATGTGGTTTCTTCTATTTTAGTGTAGCAGGATCTAGTTGATCATCCATCTTTGGAGGTTCCTATTCAGTCTTTACCCACTTTGACTTCTTCATTTGTTGAGGTCACACCTGCTTTTGTGGAGACATCTTGGGCTACACCTACTTCACCTTCAGAGATTGCTTTCATTCAGCCTCTTCCCTCTCACTTCTTTCAGGAGATGCAGTTTCTTCAATTCTTTTGGAGCTACTTCATTCTGGGGGGGATCTGTGGTCTATTTCTTCCTCTCTTTTGGGGGGGTTCTTTCATGTATCTTTGTGATGTATGGTGTACTTGGGGGGTCCTATGGAGTCCTCCATCTTTCATCAATTAGTTTCTCTTTGCATTCTATTTTGGGGAGGAGTTTTGTTCCCACTGGGTTTTCTCCTTTACCCCAGTTAGTTTAGTTTGCATTGCATTTGTACTTGGGTACCTAAAATGGCCATTAGCCAGGACCTATCATCATCATGCATAATCATTGCATTTTTCATTTCCTCCATAAGTTACACTTATGGGGGGATGTTAGTGTAATTAATTAATTAATTATTACACTAGCATAAGTTAACTTAGGTTTTAATTAATCATATTAGTCCTAAGTTGCATTTAATCATTTAATAAAGTTTTTGAGATAATATTCCCTTCTAGAAGATGAGTTGTCTTTTCTAGAACTTATCTCCATCTTGTTATCATTCCCTAGGTAGTTGGTTAGGGTTTCTTGTTGTCACATGAAGTATGATTTGAACACTTGGCAACATCCTTTTCATTCTAGTTTAGCACTTGCCTATATAATCAGGCATATGTACTCTTTGTAATTACCCATCTATCAATCAATCAATACTTTTTTTGTGGTTGAATATTTCTTCAAACCCTTGTTTGTTTTCTCCATCCATTCTCTTCCTTGTGACAGGTATCCATTTGCATGCAGGTGATCTTGGAGTCTGAAGATGGTTTTGACAACTTCTACACCTTGGGCGTATAGTTTTCAACCCATAAGGCTTAAGTAATGTCCAAAAATATTTCCATCCTCCTTTTTTCCATGACAAAGTTAGAAAATATTGTGTAATTAGGAAAGAAAGATCCTTTCTTATGCTTTATTCGCAAGTGTGCGTCTTGAGCACATCCTAGTTGTCTCATGATTTCCAAAAATCCAATTCTTAGGGGCACATCCCTTGGCAAGGAAAACGGGTTGACATTAGTGCCATACACCCTAAAAATGGTTGTATTATAATATGGGATGATATCTCCCCAATTGTATGTCAAATTCAACTTAGGCCTCCTCTCCATTGGGCTCAAGGAATCATGAATGTCCTTTGGAATTCAAGGTGGATCATATATCAATGATCTTCTCAATTTCGACCCAAAAACATTATGGAAGACCACATAATCAAATTCCTAGTCATGACAATCTAGAATTCTGGTTAAGTACTAGATGGGCATATCAATATCATCCTCCTATTTCTTCAATTCCATGTCTTTCCCAAAAAAATTGTCTCCCTTGTAAAAAAACATTTTCATCAATAAAGAATTCTACCTAAAACCAACCAGGGTTTTTCCCTCTTTAAGAGCTACCTGACTCTCATGCATTTTATCTGCCAAATAGGTAGAAAAATCATACACCACATTGAAACTTGGATGCTGAAGGTTCACAACCATGTACTTGAGGTCAGTAGGAAAGGTAGTCTTTATACTAATACTGAGGACCTAAAACAAGGAGAAAATAGTCTTCTTGAAATAATTGGAAAAGTAGTTTATAGGAAAAGGCTCTGGCTCTGTTTTTCCAATCACTATCTTTTTCTTATTCTTTGTAGTTCATATTGTTAACAAATGAGGTTGTAATAGAGAAGTCCTAAATAAACCTCTAGTATTTATGTACTCTTCTCTGAATTCCTTAAGGTCAATGGTAACCATATCCTTATTCCATTCATGCAGATCAAAAATTTCTGCAATATCCTCCTTAGTTATTTTAACCATTTCCACACCAACAAATGTCATGACAACTGTGGCTATAGGGTCGTACCTCACTGCAACATCCTTTAAAAAATCCACATCCAGATATACATTCGGCACCACCAGCTTGTCGAGGTCCAACCTCCAAGGGTTGCATAAAGGAGCACACAAATTCCTATTCCCAAACCAATTTGAAAATAATTGTCATCTTGTATATGGAACCTCAACATCTCGAATTGCACATTGTTTATCAATTAACCCTTCCAAAACTAGGGGCCCATAAACAAAGCCTTCCCCTCAATATTTTTGTTAGTAGAGGGTTTTAATATTTTTATAAAATCTTGAGAAAAGGAACTAGAGGGATTTTCAGAGCCAGAACTTCAGGCTTTGGGTGCCATTTGCACAAGATAAATTAAGATTCAAGCTAAGGTTTTGGAATACCAAAAAGTTAATGGGGTACAACCTCTAGCTTATAGCCTTCAAACACAATAATTTCAAAATTTAAAAGGTCTTGGAAAATAAATAGATGAGCTTTAAAACAATTTTAAAGCAAATGAACAAGTGCAATCTTTTAAAATAAAGCAAAACACAATTTCCTCTTATCCTCAAGAAATCACCAAGATTTTTGAAAGATAGAGAATGTGGTATGTATGTTATGTACAATTTTTCTTGCAGAGAATTTTAAGGGAAGTGATGCTGGACTTATAGGAAATAGCTCGTGTCACCCAGAACTTGAAAATTCTTCTTTAGTGTAGAATTATGCACGAAAATAGAAATTCAAGGAACTTTTAGCATTAAATTTGGTGGCATAGTCCGAAATCCACCATTACTATTCACTCGTGTGAGAAACAATGGGTATCATACAACACTAACTCATTTTGAATACCAACCATTGATCTTAGTCTACACAGGCAAGAAAGAGTGACTCAGATTGAGTCAATGTGGTTAAAAAATTCCACGTTCAACCACCAAATCCTAGGCAAATGATAATTCACCTATGAGAGACCATCTCAACATGAGTGGGTCACACCCAAATCACATTATTCCTGGAACTGACATCCACACGTGGCTTGTTTTCACACCTCACAAGATCATTAAAATGATTGTTTTAATTGTGCGAGGTTAGCGAGGAATGACCATGATTCATCATTACATGATAGTCATTGATTCAACATTAATCGGTAGGTGAACAAGGATTGGGCCACATGACCATAAGTGACATGTGGTGAAATCTCACACAGCTTGTAGCACAATAGTGACATCATCAAAAATCCTTGTGAGGCCAATGGGGAACATTTAGGATTCGGCTAATCCATCTGACAGTCAAAAAACTTGCACATGCCACAATTGTTATTCATAAAAAGGGGACTGAATAGGCAGATGGGAAAACAACCCTTGAGTAGGAAATTTAGATGCAAGTCTAAATTTATAACATTTTATTTACCTGACATTAGGCAAAAATAAAAACAAGTCCCAATACAGAAAAAATGATAGACCAGGTGATAGGGGTCGGTAACACGAATGACTTAAAAGGCTCAAACCATGACTTATAGAACTAATAACCTGGAACAACAAGTCAACATAGGATTAGAATTTCTAGACCAAAACAAAACAAAAGACCCAAATCCAAGGTTTTTATGGCTAGAACCCAAAACCCCAAGGTACACCAGTGGTGCCAAACACCAGGGAAACAAGAAAGAGCATAATTGTGGAAATGTTTTGAGAGCTCTATCACATAGCTATTGAATATGACCTATCATGAACACATGATATTTCTATGGGTTCATGTTGTTTAGGAATATGAACTATTTTCTTTGATTCTATGTCATTTTTCTCTGTTTATATCGTTTGAAGAGATGTATGCCCCCTGTGGGCATAGAAAGAAACCAAAATCTCAAGTGAAGCAGACCAATACAAAGAGGACCAAAATGCAAGAGCTTGTCCAGACAAGACAAATAGACAAAAAAAAATTAAACACACCACACCTATATACACTAATTACAAGACTATACAATGTACATGGAAAAGAACTATTTCAAGAGAAATAGGATTTGAGGAACTGTCCATGTACTGGTAGTTCTAGAATTTCACCTGTGAGAGATTACAAGAAATATGAGTCCTCCCCATGTATGCCAACAATTATATCTGGGCCTAACCATAAGGGATCAAACTTCCCATGTTTACCTTTATCTTCCATTCTTGCATTCCATAAAAAAACCATTGCTCCTATTTCAAATTTCCTCTCAACTTCCTTCTTGTCATAAAGATGCTTCACTTGAAGCTACAATTTTTCATTCCTTTTATGAGCCTCTCTTCAAGTCTAATCTAGTTGATTTAACTCTTCCATCCTATGTTGCATCTCATCGCACACATCATCACACTCTTGGACAAACTTGTACATCTTCAGTAAATTATTTTGTGGTATTTGTGCTTCTACCCCATAGACTAAGTTAAAAGGTGAATATCCAATTGCTTTCTTGATAGTCATTTCGTTAGCCCACAATGCCAATTGTAACTTCAAATCCCAGGCCTTCTTGTTCTTCTCAATCATTCACTTAATGATCTTCATCAAGATTTTGTTGCTAGATTCAGCTTGTCCTTTTCCTTGGGGGTGATAAGGAGAAGAATATGAGACAATTATACCATATTGATTGCAGAAACCAAAAAATTATTCAGACCTGAAACACATTGCGTTATTCGAGACAATTCTCTTAGGTACACCAAACTTGCTCAAGATGTTATTCATCAAAAATTTAGTGACCACCTTACTTGTAGCCTTTCTGGTTGGAATTACCTCAACCCATTTGGTAAAGTAGTCAGTTGCCACTAGTATCCATGCATGCCCACCACTAGATTTTTTTAGATATCTCACTAATAAAATCAATGCCCCATTGTTGGAAAGGAGCTAGAGCAGATAATGGCCTTAGTGAAAAATTTCCAGAGAACTTAAGCTTCCCATCAAACCTTTGAAAATCATCATACTTCCTAACATATCTATGGGTGTCTTTGAACATAGTAGACCACCAAAAACCAGCGCTCAAGATATTATGAGTAGTTTTCTTGGGCATGTAGTGACATCCACAGGCTCCTTTATGCATCTCCACTAGTAAATATTTAGCTTGATCGTCATCCACACATCTAAGTATGACACCCTCAAGACTCCTCCACCAAAGCTCGCTATCAATAATGACATAATTAATTTCTTGAAATTTGAGAGTCACGTTCTCATTGAGTGGCATGCCTTCAGGGAACTACATTGTCTATAAGTACTCAACAATTCCCCTGTACCATCGACAGGTCTACATATCACTGAGGGTGCAACATTCCCTTGCTCTATCTAATTTATCTGATTGGCCTCTAAATTGGTCTCAACCATTATCTTAGTCAAACCCCGACCTCTCACAAGCTTTATAATCTTTATGTCGATATTGAACTCCTGGATCTTATTGATCCATCTGCACCATCTCCTTGTGGTCTCCTATTGAGTAAAAATATCCTTAACTATAGTTGTTGGAACATAAGAAACAATTGTTGCTCCCATCAAATAAGGTCTGAAATTTTTCACAGCCTTTACCAAGGCATATGCCTATTTTTTTGTTACATTATATTTCAACTCTGCAGCTTGCAATGATTTAATAAAAAATGCAATTGGTTGTTCAAAACCATCATTATTCTTTTGCAAAAAAACCCCTACTATAGTATGGAAAGAAGCAAAACTAAACAACTGGAAAGGTTTTGAATAATTAGGGGATTTTAGAATAGGGGCCTCCTTGATAGAATACTTAATAGCTTAAAAAAATTTAGAGGGTTAATTTTTCCATAGTACATTTTCTCCTTTCTTCAGCATCTTGGAAATAGGGCGAGCAATTTCAGAAAAAATTTAACAAATCTCCGCACAAAGTTAATCTGCCCAAAAAAGGATTGGATACCTTTTACATTTCTTGGTTGTGTAATCTTGTCAATAGTTGCTACTCTTTTTGGGTCAATTCAGACCCCTTCCTTTGAAACAATGTGTTCAAGTTGCTTTCCCTCTTTCACTCCAAAAGCACATGTTTTGGGATTCAAATATATCCCATATTCCAAGGCCCTAGCAAAGATTTTCTCCAAATGAGAACAATGGTCCTCCTCTTTCTTGTTGTGAGTGGTGAGGTCATCTAGATATATTGCAAGAAAAAGGTCAATAAAATCTGCAAAGGCTACATCCATAGCTCTTTGATAAGTTGCACCAACATTCATTAGGCTGAATGGCATCCTTACATAGACATATGTCCCCAAGGTGTAGTAAATGTAGTTTTGAACTGCTGAGATTCCTTGACAATCACCTAGTTATAACTAGAGAATCCATCCATCATGGAGACTAGTTTACATCTTGTAACCTTTTGCAACATGGCTTCCATATTAGGCAATGGATAGTTGTCTTTCAAGGAAGCAACATTAAAATTCTTGAAGTCCACACATAGTCTAATATCACCATTCTTCTTCCTTACAGGAACAAGGTTTGAAACCCAGGATGAATGCCTAATAGGCTTAATGTCTTAATTTGGAAAGATCCTCCTTTATCTTAGGCTACAGGGTTGGATTGATTGGCCTCTATTTTTTCCCGAATGGCTTCATATCTGGCTTCAACGGAATCTCATGTTGGAACAAATCCTCTCTATATTCCTTGAGGTCATCATATGACCAAGGAAAGACATGCCTATACTTTCTAAGTAGGGCAATTAGCATATTTATAACATGAGGCTTCATCTTTTTATCAATGTAGACTTTCTTAGGGGCATTCTATGCTCCTCAGTGTATCTCTTTTAAATCCTCTTTGTGGGAAGGTTCCTACTTAGTACTTGATCTATCAGGGCCATCAAAAACCCTTTCAAGTACAAATAAACCTCTAGGAATAGTGTTTGTTTTCAACTAGATTACATCATTCCCAAAAAGGGTCTCTTTTCCATCAACCTCCACCACAAATGAACCAAAATCAATCTCTTGGATCTCATACTGATCAATGCAATGCATAAACCTTAAATTGTCAGTGTCATCATCATACACTTGCCAGTTACAAATATTGTTAGGCACTGTAGGCCTAGTTTGTACCTTAATTTTTTAAACATAATCAAAAGTAACATCATCAAGTTTAATAGCTATATTGGCTAACAATTCATCCCTATTGTTTTGTCCTCTCTAAACCCAATCGATACCAAAAGCATCAAAAGTCTCAATAGTGTCCCAAATGACATTTCTATATTGCCTAAGCCTCTTATCCTTGGCTGCAAAACAATATCTAATCTAGGAGACAGCTAATTCATAATCCACTAACACTTTTAATGACTTGATACCATGTTTTGAAGCCAAATTCAAACAAATTAAAAGGGCCTCATACTCAACAACATTTTTAGTACGAGTGAATTGCAGTAGAAAAGAATACTTGAAAGTTTTACCTTGAGGGGAAGTAAAAATGACCCCTGCTCTAGAGCCTTCTTTAGAGCATGCTCCAAAAAAGTACATTGTCCACAAGTCATTATCTGATGATACATCCATCACTTCCTTGTCAATGGGTGTAAGATGGACTTCTTCTTAAGACATGTCTTCTTCAACACGAAAGTTCTCCAAATCTATTTCCACAAAATTTATTCTAACGGATTCTTGTGGCTCTTCCATATTCTCAATCATGTGAGGAGCTCTTTTCTCCCTAACAATTTTAACATCCTTCTAATCAATAGAGAAAGTAGCAAAGGACAAGTCATAGTGTATGATTCCACCCATGGAGGCACTCCAATTCCTTGATAGATGCATCCCATAATGGGGTGGGATATCCACCACTGTAACACTCATGTGCAACTCCTTTTCTGGGAATGTTGCTAGCTTGTATTGAACACTATTGATAATTCCTATGACTAACACTTCTTTAGAATCCATTGCATAGAACTTACCATAAGTACTATCTACCTTTAGGCCCATTGCACACATTATCTTCACTGGCATTACATTGTTAGAAGCTCTAGAGTCAATCATACAATTTCTTAGCATTTTTCCATCAATAATAAAACTTTAGAAAAAAGGATTCACATGATCGAGATTATCTATGATCGTAGTGCACAAGTATATTTGAGATTTTTCTATAATTTCTTCCTCGGCAAAACCTTTCTTCCCTTGATCCTTATTTGACTAATTTTGATCACTCATTACCCTATCCCCTTTATTTGTAACAATGTTATTGATAAGTGCAACAAATTTATCTTTATGTTCATCTATCTGCATCATTTCTAAAAGAGGGATCGTAACCTTGACTTGAGAGAGTACTTGAAACATATCTACTGAAGTATATTTTGGTAATTTAGGGAAGCTCATGGCCTTAGATATTACCTTCTCATCCCCCTTTGGGATCTTATTAGAGTTAGATTGTAGATCCCTGACCTTAGTGTTTTGGGAGGCAACCTCACCATTTGTCTTAGCTTTATCTACTTTCTTTTCCTAGATTCTAGCTTCCTTAACCTCCTTGGGTTTTAGATTTGCCTTCTTTTCATTTTCTTTGATAGCCACACCCCCTATATCCTTCTCTTAGATGAACAGACTGCAGGGTTGGCCTGAGTCACCAGGGATAGTTCTGTTTCTTAACTATATATTGTTTCTTGCCCTAGAAACCAAAGCAACTATGTACTTCTCAATCTCTTCATTAGAGGGTCTTCTTAGAACAGTATTATCTACTTCAATCTTATTTACAAAACGATCACCATCATCTTCCTCATCTAGGCACATGTTTTGGTGATGCACATCACTTTGTTGCCTTTGCACATCAACATCTCCCCTAAATGGCTCATCATCTAAGGAATAGTCATCACAAGAAAAATCTGATGGGGTCAGTAGCACATTTGTCATTGTATCTTGATCATTAGGAGGTGGAGATTCTCCTTGGTCATCTTGGGACTCCTCCACTGATTGTGTCACTGCACACTGTTGTGATGAATGAGGCATCTGACATACCCCGCACCATAGGAAATCTTTTGTCACATTCGTAGAATACTTTTGCAAGGGATCTGGTGGAATCTGAGTATTTCCTTGATTTCCTTGTATCAGTTTCCCATTGTTCCAGTTAGTATGGTATGGGAAATCTTGTAGCCTAGGAGGCCTTTCATTCCTTTGGAAATGGGGCTTCTCATTTTTAGCTTGCTTTTATAGCAGGCTAAGAACTTGATCTATCTTATCATTAGAAGTCATAGCTTTTCTAGCCTTCTCTATTTGATTTCTTGTATTTTTGGAGTCTTTAGGGTCTTCCCTTCTTCCTATGTTGCCAAAATCTCTTCTATTGTTCTCAATTTTAACTACCATCTTATAAGCTTCTCTCAAAAACTAAGGGTTCTTGTCTCTAAGAAGATAACACATCTTAGAACCATAAGCATTACAATATACTACTAAATAAGCATTTTCATTTGGCCTTAGGTAACCAGGGACCCTAATCATGGCCTTTTGAAACCTCACATTGAACTGAGTGGTCATTTCATTATGCCCTTTAGTATTTTTTCTGAAATCATTCATCCTAAACCAGGGATCAGTTTGGTTCCCATACTGCTCTTTAAACACTGTATAGAAGGTTTCTTTAGAGTCAATGCTTGAATCAAGCAACCCTTTGTACCGATCCCTAACATATTCAATTAAGGATTGCATAAAATAATTCATTTCCACATCATCATCCCATAACTCAAAGTCTTCAACAAAACTCTAAAAATCCTTCAAGTGGTCTTCACCACTAAAAGCATTGTTACCAGTGAAATTGGGAAGATGCTTTCATGCATTATCAAGGACCGAATTTGGATACCCCCTAATGTTTTCAAAACATAGTTGTCTGTATCTATTAGCCTGGGGTGGCCCCCTGGCATGTCTATCTCTATGGGAATCCCTCTACTCATCATCCTTCTTATCATCTAACTGATGTCCCTTTTTATTTTTTCCATTACCTCCATCACTTCCCTTCTTCTTACTGTCTCCTTCCTCCTCACCTAAGTAGGAATTACCATTCTTATGACCACTTCCACCTTTGCCACCTTGGTTTCCACCTCCACCCCCTTTGGGAGTCTTCTTTTCAAAATTCATATTTTGAGACCCCCATCATTTTGTCCTAAACTAGATGCCTCACCAGTAGGCGCAGACATCTTGAGGAAAACAATTTATCTTGCCATCTTAGCATTTGTAGCTTCTATCTCTACCTTCCTTAATTTGTCCTGCAATTGATCATTTATCAATTGTAGCCGCAATATTTTAGGGTTTGGGGGTGCATCCAATGGTCTGGGATCAAACTTAACTCCCTTATTAGAAAAAGTGTTGGTCTCAATATTGGCACTAGTGTTGGTCTTGGAATTGAAAAAATTGTAAGAATTTTTCATAGATTGATCCATGGGAGCTTTCCCATGATCAAAAAAGGTTTTCTTGGCTCCAAAAGGTGGGTCAGAAGTCTTAGTGGCTAGGATAGAAGAGGCATATGTGGTTGCAGCAAAGGTCCCCATGTAAATTGTTACTTTAGGAACCTCACGGGCCCTTTCCGCAGTTGTCGTAGCCACATTTTCTTTGAAGGATTTTCTCTTACCAGCATCTTCTCTCATCCTCTCTACCTTGAGCTTCTGAGCATTCCTTTCAAGATGCTTGGCTTAGACTCTTTCTAGAGTCTATTTTCTCTTCTTTTTCCTATTATCCTCCACCTCCTACAGCCTTTTCTCTTCCTCAATCCAAGCCTGCATATCCTTGTCTATATTAGCTTCATTTTCAAGGATATCTCATACCTCACTTGTGGTAGGAGTATAGTAAGGTTGATATGTTTGGTCTTCATCTTGAGGAGGAGGTGCCTCTTCATCATGAGATGCCCCTTGTGGTTTGAAATTTTGTCTATTAAAAATGGACATAACACCTGATGTCATAGCTTCTAGAAACTGTTTATCTTGTTCCCAAAAACCCCACCTATCCTCTTCTCTAGATATATTATACTCAGTAGCAAGAACTTTATTGATAGAAAAAATTCCATGATCCACATTAGAGACAAAAACTTCTGACACATCATCACTGATAGAAACACTATTTACTTCAGCATTTAAAGTAGGAGATGAAAGAGTAGGGGATGTAATCGACTTACCCAGTGTGTTTTCTTTATTCACCCACAGAGGCTTCTTATCTTTTCTAGGTTTGAGTTCTAGCAATGGCTCTGGGTTTTTCTTTAAATAGCCCCTAGTCTTCTTCATGGTTCTTGGTGTACAAGGATACTTCTTTGCATGTTTCTTTTGAAAATTTATATGAATACCAGTGTTCGAGATATCAGAGTTGCCACCCAATATGTTGGGAACTATGAAGTGATTGTAGTTTACTTTTGCACTCATGGATTTTCACAAGATCCTAAACAATACCCAACATGCTGACAAAGACAAGACTTGGACGAGACTCATGTACTAAATATGACAAAAATAATCAAAATTTCAACCAATTATTCTTCCATAACAAAGAATACTATAATATTTGACTCCGACTGTACTAGATTTACACTAGAGACTTTGAATTTGATAGGTCCCCAACAAAGTCGCTAATCTGTTGGTATTTTTTAAAACCCAAGAAAAATCCTCAAAGCTTCTATGAATTTTCCATGTGCAATGATGAAAGCCTAGGAAATGATTGGCCAACTTGATGATAAAAATAAGTAATTCTTACTCTCCTACAATTTTGGCTCTACAAGACCCAGGAGGGTGATCCCACAATGTGTTCCTCACAAATGACTAAACAACTTCCAATACACATTGCATAACAACATATAAGTTCCCCATCAGCACTAAATAGATGAAAACCTTCAAGAAATTGGCAATTCCTTCAAATATCCAATTCCTATTAGCAAAGAACTTCATACATAACAAAGATAGGTCGATATGAAAATTATTATGAATTAATGTTCTAGAATCAAATTCCAAAGATGTGAGAAATATGACCACTACTTCAGTATCAATGTCAAATCCTAAAGCACATAGTCAAATGAGAAAGAATTGAACTATAAGGAAAATTTCATCAAAATAGTTAAGATCTATATGAATTGCATTAAAATTCATGTATCTGCATCAAAAATCTATTACTACTTATAAATCCAACTACCAACCTCCATGAACTTGCACAATAATTAAAGCATTTAACTAGTCCTTTGGACAAGAGCCACAATTAAAGTATAATTCATAGTAAAGAATAATGAAAATCAATGAAACCAATATTTGACCAATATTTCATTAATAATTCATGCAAGGTATCACAATTGGAGAGAAAATAGACTGAAGAGGTTATCACATTCAACACAAACATGCTTAAGAACCCCATAATTGAAAAAATTCTCCTATCTGACTCTAAACCTTAAAACATGGATGCAATGTTCATACTCTTTGTATTACAAATTATGCACTCTCAAATATTGGTTTCAAAAAAAATCCTGTACATCGGCCCTAAATTCCCTTTTATAGAGTAAGGGAGCAAAACAAGCTTTAGGATGGAGTGTACACATGTCCACATTTGATTGGACCATAATTTCCCTCTACAGTTATATTTTCATTTTGAAATTGGAGGGAATGCACATAAGACATGATTTACCTCATTTACCACGGGAAGAGAAACCGCCTTCCAAAAGGCAACCTGGAGGAAGGAAAGGCATCTTTAACCATTAAAGCATTCCATCCACCTGAGCAACAATCCACATCAGCCATTTGCACGTTGATCCATGAGAATATGTGTACTCAATTGTAGCTTCTAAGGCTAGACCTATACTATACCACAATGCCCATATTCCAAACTCATTAGTGAATACCATCTTCCATAATTCAAATTCTGCTTTAGATGGCCACTTGAAAGAAATAAATTGTTTAATCTTATCTCTATAGGGTGCATATTTCACCATCACTGAAGTAGCCTCCTTATCAAAATCTTCCAAGAAACTAATAACAAAATATAGTTTCTCAAGTGTATCATTCAACATACCGATATCAACATTCATGCATATGTCATTTGTCTAGGCCATCATGATATTGTTCATTTGATCCTTCCAAGCTTGCAAAGGCTTTACCTCATCATAGTTATCTTGGATTTCTGGTAACAGTGTAAAGTCTACTCCATCACATTTGGCCTTCAGTTCCTTGATCTTCATTTCCATAGGAGCAACGTATCCTTGGATATTTTTCTCCATAATTTCATTAAAAATTTGATAAGTTCGCATAACCATGGGATACTTATCCTTCTAATGCTTTTATCATACTACCATGAACTTCAACTACTCAGCTCTAGGACTCAATCTATCCAGTAGTGGGGTGGCCAATTCTTTATCTCTTGGGAACATCTTGATTGCTTGCAACATTAAAATATAGTTTGCATGGACACTATTTAATTTTCCTTGGACCTTTTTATTTAGGTGTCTCAATACAATATCTATAATTACTGAATTTATTTTCAACATTGATTCTTGGATCTATTGCAACATTTCTTTATACTCCTCAACCTGATGGATTAATTTTTCTCTTGAAAGTCCTCCTCCTGGGCTATTTTCCCTTTCGATTGTGATAGGAACCTGCCCCATATTATATGGAATGATTGCTAAGGATTTTTCTTGTGAGGAAGGTTGAGGTTAATCCATTGATGGATCGGGAACATTATGGCTAGAGCTAGCTTGTGCTTGAGACTTCCACACCTCCATTTCCTGTTTCAACAATGCCAATTCAGTTTCTAGCTCTACAACCCTTTGTTGAATCTTATTATATTCAATAATGAGGTCATTATATTGCCCCCTCAAAGTATCTATGTCCTTTGTTAAATCCTGAACAGTTGCCTTGGTGAACTTGGCAACATTTACTGCCATATGTGTTTCCTCCAATGCAAGAGTATCAACAACTCTTCTTACAACCAAGTGACCACTGAAATTAGATGGCTCTACAACTATTGGCTTCCTGGACCCGGTAGACAATTATAAAATTGCCAAGTTATCCCACTTTTCACTAAAGGTTGGTCCTTTCAGTACCAATGTAGCTTCCTCCTCAATTTCAAGAAGTGTCCTATTGTCCCTTCTTATTGTTTTGAATACCACAACATTAGGGATATCCCACTCAAGGAGTAACAATACTCCACTCTTTTGTACTGATGCTCTGCCTTGTTTTGGTGTCATTTCCTTGAAATTTTCCCTCATTTGCAACATGAAATTAGATTGACTAACTTTCTCTCGAAGCTCCGGATGCAAACTACTTTCTTTAGCTACCTTCTTGACATATACTAGAACATGTGTCCTCTACAAAAAACCTTTAAAAGAATTTATTTTGATAAGGGAATCATCCCTCATTAATTCCCCAGAGGATTCCATCCTTAGGTCATCAATATTGGTTATCCCTCTTATTTCATCCTTTCCCAACCTTAGAGTAATTGCTCCAAAAATTGATGCAACACCTTATGGAAAAGATGGCACTCCTTGCTACATATCATCTAGGGTCACCATGATTTCTTCATCATCGGAATCAAGATATTCAACCACTTTCTCCCTTTCAACCCTTTTCCTCTTGGGTGATGGTGGTTGTGTTGAAGAGGGAGCTCTTGGGGGAGAGTCCAAATCAATGATATTATGCAACAATTACCCTGAAGATGATGGCACTAATTTCTTATGAGACATTACCCCAGGCTCCTTTGAAACAACAAAAGGTGGCATGGTTTTCTTCTTAGGCACAATTCCCTTCCTAGAATATACCCTAACCTTTTGTGGAGGCTGTTTAGAAGGTCTTTCCTCTAATCTTACCTTAAGATATTCCTCAACAACTTGTGACTTTCCTTTGTCTTCAACAACATGTTTAGCCTTGAAGACCCCCACCATGCTCTCAAAATTTCCAATAGCATATATGGCCCTATTCAACTCACCATTGATATTAGGCATGGGATTGTATGTAGGATTCATTTCTGTCTTCTTCTTCATCATCTTAGTAAAAGCTATATACTTTTCTTTTCTTTCCTCTTGCACCTAAAAATCAAGGATGTTTCTAATAATATCCTTAGGAAAGTAGAATTTGTGAATGAATACACCTATTATGTGCTTTTCCTTCATTTGAGAAATGAAACCCTCAAGATCGTAGTTCCTTGGGCATATAGTTTTCAACCCATAAGGCTTAATTAATGTACAAAAATCTTTCCATCCTCCTTTTTCCATGACAAATTCAGCAAATGTTGTTTACTCAGGAAAGAAATATCCTTTCTTATGCTCTATTGGAAAGTGTGCATCTTGAGCACATCCTAGTTGTCTCATGATTTCCAAATATCCAATTCTCAAGAGAACATCCCTTGGCAAGGAAAACAGGTTGACATTAGTGATATATACCCTAAAAATGGTTGTATTATAATATGGGATGATATCTCCCCAATTGTGTGTCAAATTAAACTCAGGACTCGTTTCCATTGGCCTCAAGAAATCATCAATCTCCTTTGGAATTCTAGGTGTATCATATACCAAAGATCTTCTCAAGTTCGACTCAAAAACATTATGGAGCACCACATAATCAAATTCTTGATCATTCCTATCTAGAATTTTGGTCCAGTACTGGATGGGCATACCAATATCAACCTCCTTTTTCTTCAATTCCATGTCTTGCCTAAAAAATTTCTCTCCCTTGTAAAAAAACATGTGCATCAATAGAGAATTTCACCTAAAACCAATCAAGGTTTTTCCCTCTTTAAGAGCTACTAGACTCTCATGAATTTTATCTGCCAAATAGGTAGTGAAATCATACACCACATTGAAACCTAGATGTTGAAGGTTCACAACCATGTACATGAGGTCATTAGGTAAGGTAGTCTTTATACTAATACTAAGGACCTGACACAAGGAGAAAATAGTCTTCCTGAAATAATTGCAAAAGTATTTTATAGGAAAAGGATCTGGCTCATTTTTGCCAATCACTATCTTTTTCTTATTATTTCTAGTTGTTGTGGTTTTCAAATGAGATTGTAATAGAGAATTCCTAAATAAACGTTTAGTATTTATGTACTCTTCATTGAATTCCTGAATGTCAATGGTAACCACATCCTTATTCCATTCGTGCAAATCAATTTTTTTGGCGATCTCCTCCTTGGTTATTTTCACCATTTCCGCACCAACAAATGTCATGACAAGTCTAGTTATAGGGTTGTAACTCACTGCAACATCCTTTAAAAAATCCACATCTAGATATACATTCAAAACCACTAGCTTGCCAAGGTCCAACCTCCAAGGGTTGCACAAAGGAGCACACAAATTCTTGTTCCCGAACCAATTTGAAAACAACTGCCATCCTGCATATGGCACCTTAGCATCTGGAATTGCACATTGTTTATTAGTTAACCCTTCCAAAACTAGGGTCCCATAAAAAAAAGCCTTTCCCTTGAGTTTTTTGTTAGTAGAGGGTTTTAATTAGTCTATGTCATCCTAAGAAAAGGACCTAGAGGGATTTTCAGAGCCAAAACTTTGGGCTTTGGGTTTCATTTGCACAAGATAAATTAAGATTCGAGCTAGGGTTTCGGAATACCAAAAAGTTTATGGGGTGCAACCTCTAGCTTATAGCCTTGAAACACAGTAATTTCACAATTTAAAAGGTCTTGGAAAATATCTAAACGAGATTTAAAACAATTTTAAAGAAAATGAACCAGTGCAATCTTTTCAAACAAAGCAAAACACAATTTCCACTTATCCTCAAGAAATCAACATTATTGCTGAAAGACAAAGAACATGGTATGTACGTTACTTAGGTTTTTTCTTGGAGAGAATTTTAAGGGCAGTGATTTTGTACTTACATGAGATATATTGTGTCCTCTAGTATCTGGAAATTCTTCTTCAGTGAAGAATTATGCACAAAAATAGTAATTCAAGGAAATTTTAGTATTAAATTTGGTGGCCTAGTCCAAACTCCACCATTACTATTCACTTGTATGAGAAAAAATGGCTATGATTTAACACTAAATCATTTTGAATACCAAACATTGATCTCAATCCAGTCAAGCAAGAAAGAGCGACTCAGATTGAGTCAATGTGGTTCAAAAATGCCACGTTCATCCACCAAATCCTAGGAAAATGATAATTCACCTACGAGACACCATCTTAGCACTAGTGGGTCCCACCCAGATCACATCATTCCTAGCACTGACAACAACACATCGCTTGTTTGCACACCTCAGAATGACCACGATTCATTAGTACATGACAACCATTGATTCAAAATTACTTGGTAGGTGAACAAGGACTAGGCCCCACGACCGTAAGTGACATGTGGTGAAATCTTGCACACCTCGCAACATAGTAGTAATGTCATCAGAAATCCTTGCGAGGCCACTGGGGAATGGTCAGGATTCAGCGAATCCATCTAATGGTCAGAAGACCTGCACATGCCACAATTGTTATTCATAAAAAGGGGACCGACTAGGCAGATGGGAAAACAACCCTTGAGGAAGGAAATTTAGATCCAAGTCTAAATTTATAACATTTTATTTACCTGACATTAGGCAAAAAAAAAAAAAAGTCCCAATACGGAAAAACTGATAGACCAGGTAATAAGGGTCGGTAACACGAATGACTTAAAAGGCTCAAACCATGACTTATGCAACCGGTAACCTAGAACAATAGGCCAACACAAGATTAGAATGTACAAACCAAAATGAAACAAAAGACCCAAAGCCAAGGTTTTTATGGCTAAAACCCAAAACCCCAAGGTACACCAGTGGTGCCAAACACTAGGGAAACAAGAATGAGCATAATTGTGGAATTTTTTTGAGAGCGCTATCACATAGCTACTGAATATGACTTGTCGTGAACACATGATATTGCTATGGGTTCATTTTTTTTAGGAATATGAACTATTTTATTTGATTCTATGACATTGTTATATGTTTATATCGTTTGAAGAGATGTTGGTGCTGATTCAAAAGATGTCAATGATGCGCAATCACTATGAATCAATAATTTCAATTTATTCTTTCTCATGAACTATTTTCTTTGATTCTATGACACCATTCTCTACTGATATTGCTTCAAAATATGTTGGTACTGACTCAAAATATGATGATGCACAATCACTATAGGAATCAAGAATCTCAACCATTACTTTCTCTTGTGTAGGAATATCAAGAGTGGGAGACTCATATTTTGGATTAAGAAAGTCTATGTGTCCATCAAAAAGAAACATCCTAGGAGTGATATCAGGGACATCTTTTGAGTTTAAAATTTTTTGGAAGATGTCCCTTATCTCTTGATGAAACTCCTAGGATAGAGGTTCTTGATCCCGACTCGATTCAGAAAAACTTATGTTATCCTCAAGAGCCTCCTGTTGACATGATCCTTAGGTGGATGATAGATCATCCATAAAAGACTCTTCACAACATTCACTAGGTATGGGAGCAACAAAGGATATTTTTGGCTCATTTGGAGCTTCTTCAACATGTCCAATCATTGATTCATATGTGGGAGAAATATCACAATTTGATATCCACTTGATGTCATTATGATATAAAATAGTGCTAAACATTGTTGATGGTTTTGGACTTTATTTTGAAATAGTATCTTGATGCATGTATGAATCCTCATAAACAGTGTAAACATGTCCCAACATGGTATCCTGGGTATTGTTTGAAGTTGATGCCTTTGTTGAATATTTTATTTTTCCATGACCAGGCATAGGGTTCGTGTAAATTTTTAGATTTTCATTCCTATATTTTTTATCAACCTCAACATATCTTTGTTCAATAAGATCTTCTATTAGAGGTTTAAGCCTAAAACAATTTTGTGTGCTATAAACTTTGTATTGGTGAAATTCACAAAAGTGATCTTCTATATAGTTATGAGGTTTGATTTGTGGTTCTTGATAGTTTAAGAAATCTAGGAGTGTGATAAGGTTAGACTGTATCAATCTCTTCAACACGTCTTCCATGGGTTCCCCTTAGGGAGTGAATTGTCGTTTAGGAGAACTATTTGTTTTTTGTTGTCCACGTTGAGTGTTTTTAGTATTGATTGCTAGTTGATTGTTTGTTGGTTGCACGTATAGTTGTTGTGTGTTCATGGGTTGGGCATTTTCTTGTCTAGAATCACTTAAGACCACATTTGCATACACAAAACATTCACTAGTACCATTTTTTTTTTGGCCCAATAGCGGGAATTTTCGTTAAAAATAGTGTATGGGTGGTTGTCTCTATATAATTGTGTGTTTCCTTATGAGATTAGAGATCTCTCAATGTTAAGGGCTCTAGGGACAAGCTCATCGTGAGGTTTGATGCATTGCATCTTAAAGTGGAAATATAGATCTCGATCTATATTTTCTATGATGATTCCCACTTGTTGTTCATTGGGAAGAGGCAACTTGCTCTTGCCATCTCTTTTCCTCCATTGTTGCAAGAAATTGGAAAAATATTCTCGTTTATTTATTTTTAGAGTGCACAACTCTTCTAAGCTTATGTCTATGTCAAGATTAAAGGAGAAGTAATCAATAAATTTGTCAATGATTTATTTGAAATTTTTGATGCCTGGAGGTAACTGTGAAAACCAATCAAATGCGGAACCTGTTAAACTTCATGGGAAGAGGCACATCAAATAAGACTCATTATAGGAAACCTCCATACACATGACATTGAATTCTTTGATTTGGTCTACAAGATTTCCCCTCCCTTTATATTTATCAGATTTGGGGATTTCAAAGCTGGGAGGGAACAATACCATTACGATGTTTCTATCAAATGGATAGGGACACAAGTTTTGTGTATGGGGCTTCATTTTCTTTCTAATTTGAAGGTCTTACATTTCTTATTAAAATGACTTAAGTTGTGATTCTAGATCATCTTGTGGATTTGGTGGGGGAGCATATGTTGGGATGACAAATGGGTTGTATGAGGGATTATGAAATGATGGGGTGTTGTATGGTGTATATGGTGGTGTAGGATAAGGTGATGATGGTGTGGGTGTATATGTTCCTAACATGTTTGGATTGATGATTTTTTGTTGAGGGTTATAGTAGGAAACTTGTTGTTGTTTGATCAATTACTATTGTTGGGCATACTACTGGGCTTGTTGGGCCACTAGGGCTACTTTTTTTTGTTGATGTTCTTGTTGTGCTGCTAAGGTGGCTTGATGTTGTTATTTTTCTACCAAGGTTGTTTGATGTTGTTGTTGTGATACTAAGGCTACTTGATGTTATTTTTGTGCTACCAAGGTTGCTTGATGTTGTTATTGTGCTACTGAGGTGGCTTGATGTTGTTGTTTCTATTGGACTTATTTTTGGTAAGCCTATTGTGCTTGTTGTAAAGCTACTTAAGGCATGTGCTTGCAATGTAGGATCAATCAATGGCTGGTACATCTTTGATAAGTTTTTGGTTTTGATGATTTTTGCAGGTTGCAGATTGTTGATGATAGTTTGAGGGTTCCCTTGGTTTTGCATTCCTTGCAAGATAGTGGATTGAGGTGGAGGAATGCAAGTTTGAGGTCCCCATTGATTTTTCATGGTAAAGGGGACCAGGGGAAATAATGAGGATGATGCCATTATATTTTTTGATGGTAATGACATGCTAAGACCTTGAGTCCATTGATTAAAAAGCTTCCCTTTTTTTTATTTTAGGTGTAACCAATGTATTACCTTGGTTTATGGGGTTCATAACCAAGGTGTTGTTTTGATTTGGGTTGATGATAGATGGGATTGATGGCTTGAGTAGCTTTGGTAACCAATTGTTTCTATGTGTCGATGGGGTTGTTGGAACCACTTGTCAAGGGCTGACTTTTTGTGAGTGTTAACTTGCCCTTGTTTTCCTACTTGAGGTACTTGGTTCACATTACCTTGTGTAATATTAGGCACTATTGGGGTATTTGTGGTGATGGATGAAGATGGTGGTGCTCAAAATTTTGAGGTTGTTGGCATGATGGAATGTAAGTGGTTTTCCAAAGGTTGGTATCCAACTTGTGTTAGCAGTTAATGGAATGGTCATGTTGTGAATACCCACAATTATGTTTGTTCCTGGACATGAAGTGACACAAAAGTTGGTTCCTATCCAAGTTGCAAGACTAGATGTTAAGGTTTGACTTGGCACAAGGGATGGAGTTGGTTGAATCATAGATGAATTGAAGCCTTGTGTAAATGATTGTGCAACAAAAGATGGGGAGATTGGAGCCATGATTTATAAGGCTTTATATTCCATTATTTCTTCCCTACTAAGTCCAAATGGGTTGTGCATGATGTCTTCTATCTCATATGGTCCCAACAGATCTCGAGGTTGCTATGAGGGGGTAGAATAACTCCTTGGATCATTTTTTTGTGATTTTGGATCACTTGTGGTGGATGGGACTTTGGTTTCTTCCATGATTCTCTTGTGTTGTGATCTTTTTGTAACCATATATTTTGGGTCAACGATGGGAGAGGTGTGTTGAGATTTTTGATGTTTGAACTTTCTAGTTGACTCAAATCTAGGGAGAAGGTACACTCTAAGTCATTTTAGAGAAATTATGGTAATGGGGATGAAAATATGGATGATGTGCGAAGTGATCTTTGCAAATTTTTTGGGACAACACTTTTGAATTAAGTTTGATTGTTTGATGTTGGGATAAATGATGTTTATGAACTTAGAAATATTTAGGGTAGACTTGTGACCTTCAAGATGAACTAGTTCAAAAATGATAACTAACTTAGCCAAGTGCATGGAAAAGGATACATTTCACATACAAAGTAGTTGGGTTAGGTAGTGGTGTGGTTTGATTTGATGTTCAAGTCAAAAAGTGTTTGGCGTACTCAAAATTTTGTAAAGGTAGATGAGATGGGAGGTGAAATTTGATGGAGGGGTGAGTGAAATGTTTGACCCAATGTTGACCTAGTGTGAACCTTTAATTTTCAAGACCAAGGTTGTGAGAAACATGTTATACCTATAAAGTTATGAAACCTTAAGACTCAATGATTTTGGTAAAATAAGACTCAAATTATTTTGGAAATAGGACCCAATGATTTGGAAATGCTTTTCTTGTCTCAATTTTCTTGTTTTTGGGGAGTCAAAGTTTGAACATACATCAATGTGGGGTGTTCATTTGATTTAATCTTGGATTAATGAATTTGTTTTTACCATAATCACTTGTCTTGGTTATGTTTCCAAACTAGATATTTATGTCCAAACAATCATAACTTTCACAATGTCTATTTTGTGACAATCATGAGGTTAAAGCCACAATTGCCTATGTTGTCTTTGGTAAATATGGATTTGAGATTAATGTCAAGATATTTAGAAATCACTAAGGATAAATCCTTAGGATAAGCAGTAATATCAAGGCTAACTCAAGAAGTCCATATTTAGGCCAAAGTGTTTAAAAATTTAAGGATGATAGTGAGTGTCTATTGTTGAATCATTTTGAAATCAAGCAAAGTGTTAAAATGACTGACAAGCATTACAACCCTAGGATAGAAATGGCTATATTTGTTGAATTTCAACTTTGATTTCTCTAGCTGTGCTTATTTAGAGTAGATGATCAAAATCTTGACCACACAAGCTCCTCGTTACAGTGCACTCACTTCTTAGTTTAGCCAAGCTTCAAGTTCTCATGAATCTCCCATGAAAAAAATTTCATCTCTACTAAGAACCACATGTATGTGGGATGACTTCAAAGGTTCGACCTCCTGACATCAAGAAATATTAAGGTATTTTTGGCTACTACACAAGGGTTCATAATAAGGGTATTTGGTTCAGAGGACATAATGATAAACTCCTTCAAGAGGTCTCCCAACCCTATAACAAGGGCTTTACGCATCATAAAAATTCTCAGGGAGAGTTATCATGCATCACCCTATTGATTGCAAACTTTCCTTGCAGCCACAAATTTAGAAGAGCTTGGCTTAAGCTTGTTACCACTTGGATCATTCCCTTGGGGTGAGTAATTTTTACCACCAAGGCAGGCCCTCTAAAGATGAACAATAGTGAGTAATTACATCCATAGCTAGATCATCTTTTTTCTAATTAACAAAGAGAGAACACATGCTATGCCTTTTCTCACACTAACATGTTTGTTCAATTTTAAACCAAAATTGAAAGATGGAGGTTATTTTACAATGTGATAGAGAATGTTTCAGTTTATCAAGATTGCCTAACGACATGAGAGAATTGCATACACATTCACTAGAAAAGTTGAAAACCACAATTTAAAATGAATAGTTGTCAATTTTATCCCTCAAAGCAATAATGAGTTAATTTTAAGCCCTAATTCAAGGATGAGTTTTCCTTGTTCAATTTTAAGCCCAATTGAAAGATGTGATGTGAGGGTTAATTTTTATCCAAATGTGAACATTCATTTTAAACCCAATGGAAAACTAGTGCGTTGCCTAAAACTGAAATAAAAAAAGCATGAAACGGGGTTATAATTGCCCCAAAGCATTCAACGCTAGTTACAATTATAGAATGTTTAGAGAGAAGATAATTTCTTCAATTTCACTCCATTCCTTTAAACTTGTAATACCATGTTAGTCTAACAATTAGAAAATAGTCAAACATCGATCATTGATAAGATAAACAAAATAAATTAACTCACATGTCAAAAAACAAATGTGAAGTTTCTTACCTTGGTTGAGCGTTGCTACACATGAAGGTGTCACAATTTGAAATTTGGGTGTCAATCTAGTGAATTTGAGCATCAATCTATAGTAAGACTATTGGCATATCGATTGTAAGTGTTGTCATTGATGGCAACCTAAGTCATGCATCTGATCTACAGTATAGTTTTGGTTTACACCGACATAACATAGTGAAGAACAAGTCATCTGATTAAAGGAATAGATATTGGTCCAATCACCTCACCAGACTATTATTTTGGGTTATGGATCTTAGAGGAAGGTTTTTTGATATTTTTGATACCTTATTCAAGAAGTATATTGATGTGAATTCACTGGTATGCGATCTAGGAGATCCAGTGCACTAATCTGTTGGTTATATGTGCTGGAAGGCTGACTTGGCAAATATAGTAATTGCGGATGTATACGGAGTAACTAATTAATTTTTTTCATGCTTGATTATGTTTGTTTGGGTCCTCTCTATGTCTTAACTGACTTTGGATGATGTGCATAAAGATTTGATTAAGGATTTAGCTGACAGTTGAAAAGCATTTAATGTTTTATGAAGCTGACATATGAATGATCAAATCATTGATAGCGGATATATATATGAGATCGGTTTTATCATTTTTATATAGTGAAGATAGCAAATGTGTGGTGTTAAATTCAATAGAGTAATAGTGCAAATTTATCTATGAGTGATGCAAAGAGTATAAAAGCGCAAAGCAAATTAGAGCAGAGAAGAGTGAAGTGTAGAGTCAGATAGAGGATCCATAATCTAATCCATGAGCTTCACCGGAATTGTAACCTAGAATGAATAGGTGCTACTATCTCATTTCATCCTTTAGATGGTTTTAATCTTAACTTTTGTAAGGAAGTGAGCCTTCTCTTTGAGCAGTTAGCTCTAGGTAGTGTGCCTGAATGCAAGTGCATTCTCTTTTGTAAAACTTTTATTTGAGTACTCAAATTATGGATTAACCTCCACCATGGTTTTTCCCCTAATAGGGGTTCCATGCAAAAATCCTTATGTTATGGTGTTGTGGATGATTTCCTTAAGTGTTTGTATCTTTCTTTTGGTTGAATGTGGAAATGGTTTTAATATCATATTAATAAAGTTAAGATTTGTTGAACATTGATTCACCCCCCCCTCTCAGTGTTCTCTTGAGACCAAACATTGGTATCAGAGCATCTGGTTCCTCAGAAGAAGTTTAGCAGCTTGAGGTGGATCTTGGAATGTGATGGACTCTGGTAGTCTTCAACAACAACTTTTGGTGGCACTTGATGACCTTGATCAGTCTAAAGCAAAAGTCTAGGAATTGGAAAAAATCTATGTGACCATATTAAGCAACAAGAGAGGGAAAAAATGGATGATGCTCACCTGAATTAGACTTTGAAGGAAATAACTGAAGAATGTGAAAAATTTTCCAGAGACAATGCTACCCTAAAACATGAAACGAAATCTATGGCGATGAAGCTAACTAAAGAGATTGAAGAAAATAAGAAGAATGAGGAGAATCTTTCCTAATCCTTAGAAGAGAAATCTGATGAACACAAAAAAGTAAATGAATAATTCACTTAGTTGGAAAGAGAACTGCAATGATCCAGAAACAATGAGGAAAAAGTTCGAAAACATATTGTTATTCTTGGGAATGAACTTACTACTGCAAATAAATACAAGGAGAAGTTTAATATCAGTTCAGTGAAGCTTGATGAGTTGACTCAAGGACAAAAGAGTGGAAATGACAAGAGAGGTCTCGGATATGAAAAAGAAGAAAGTTCTAGTTTTGGGAAAAATAATTTTAGACAAGGAATCCTAATGAACAAAGGTGGAAGGTATCTAGTAAGACAACCTAATGCTCAAATATTTAATGGATATTTTTTTCTTACGATAAATTCGGCCATATGTCTACTCAATGTAGAAGTATTATGAAATCAAGAGATTCATCATTTTTTGGTCAGTGTTTCAAATGCAAAAAGTTTGGTCATAAATCAATCGAATGTAGAAATGTGTCAAACTACTCTATCAATAGAAATAATGTTGAATGTTACACATGTGGAAGATTTGGACATATTTCTAATCAATGTAGATCAAGAAGAAATCAATGGAACGATTGGTCTGGACAAGGAAATACTGTGTGCTTCAATTGCAATAGATATGGTCACATTGCAAGATTCTGCAAAAACAAAAATGTGGATAGAAGAGGTTCGGTATATAGAGGCAAAAATATACAAAAAGATGACAAAGGAAAAGGAAAAGTGATCATGGATGAGATAAAAGATCAGATGAAGAAGACATAGGTAAGGAACAATGAGTCTAATGTTGGAAATGGTTCTGCATCAGAACCTACTTTTGGTAATTCTTCCGAAATTTGACTTCAAGCCACTGGCCAGTGGGGATTTTTTCAAGAAAATATTTCCTCCCCTATCTATAGATGGTACTGGAATTTGAAGGATGGTCCAAAAGGTGTATCAATGATATGCAAAGGTTTTGAAGAACTTTCACAAGAAAATTCAAAGAATTCATAGGTTCGCAAAAGAATTTTTCTCTCAGTGTCTGAGAAAATAGTGCACCTGGATAACTTAGGGAAAACACATTTATTACAAGTGTGTGAGCTATAAAAGTCAAGTTGGAACCCTCATTTGTATCTTTGCATCAAATAAGAGAAGAAGGAGAGCACTCGGTAGTAGAATTTTGAAACATAGAAGTTGATTCACTGACGAAAATCGAAATCTATTAGATATTTCAATTGTTTTCAGAATTTTCATATAATTTGGTGTGTTGTTGTTAAACCTAAGTGCAAAAATAAAATGGAACGAATAAAAGGGTCAATCATTTTGGATGAATACAACTGTAGAAAGATTAGGTGTATGAGGAATCTGCTATTACCCAATGAATTGAAGCAATTGAGAGAAGCCAAACACATCAATTTGGATATTTGGAATGAGTTTCCATACTTTGAGAATGCAGAATTCATTAAATTCATCTTGAGAAGATTGCATGATGACACTTTAAATTTGGACAAACCCTACATCATTTCGAAGGAATTAATTAAGAATTTGACTGGATTATGCAAAGTTGGAGATATACCGAGGAAGAAATCCATCCAAAACAAAGAAGTTGAAACACTAACTAGAATAATTGGAGATTAGAGGGCACCGATAATTGCAACAATCAAGAACCCTGTTAAAAAGTACATTGCGCATGAAATTTCATATAAAGTCTTTTTTAGAAATAGAGAAGGAGTTACCTTGGTTGGTGCAGTCTACATTTCTCACAAGATGATAATTGAAGGTCAAGACTTTGACCTGTGCAAATTGATAAAGGATCAACTTATGGAAAATGTGCAACTAACAAAAGAGGCAGGCTACCCTTTCAGGTTTGATACTCTGATTATATGTTTAGTAATGTATTTCTTGAATTTTTTTCCAAAGATCGACAATGTGGTGTGGAAAGAAAATGAACTAGTATGCAAACAAATATACTCATATTCTAAGAGCTTGGCTGATTGTGATCAAGAATTTCAAAATTTCTTTAAGAATGTGCTTGGAAAGTGTGGTTCAGTCAATATTTCCCTTTCAGTAAGAACAATTGAAGTTGGTTCCTCTTCTGGTGGCATGGAGAAAAAGTAGAAAAGAGAAAAATAAACTATTGAATACGACCCTCTAGAATGCAAGATTCCGAAAATTGAATGAAAAGGTAAAGAAAAGGAAATTGTGGATATTCCAGATGAAGAATCTAATAAAGAAAATAAGGATCCATAGGGAAATGAATCAGAACCAGAAAAAGCTAGTGAGGAAGAAGATGACCTGACAAAGGAGAAGCTACGACAACTTATTCAAGAAGAAGGTGGAATGCAAAAAATCACTAAGTTATGGTATGTCAGACCATCATATGATCAAGATATGATCTATGTGTACTAAATGCTCATGTTCAACACTATAAGAATAAGGTGAATTTATCTCTCATTTTAAGGAGCAGTTCAGACTATCACTTACCAAATTGAAGAAGAAAATGGATGAGTTGAGACAATCCATAAGTGCAGCTAATAACATCTACAACTATTGCATCTATTGGCCTCATGCAGTTTGAAAATACAAAGAGAAATTGGAGCAGATTGAAATGAAGTTGAATGGGATTGGAAAAAGCTTTGATAAGTTTTAGGATTAGGATGGTACAATCAAGAAAAGAATTTGGGAGCTACATTATAAACACACGGGTGATCCCACAATAGTGGTTTACAATTTTTGGCCAAACTGGACACTGCAATTATTATTTTTAACTAAATATTCATATTCGGGAACCTATAGTGGCTAAACCATGAGGAATTTGGAGATGATGCAAACTAGAGTCTCATCACATTTTTTTTGTAGATTCTAAAAATATTTTTTTCAAAATTTTTGGAATCAGATTGCACTTTTTTTTCCATCTCCCACGAAAACTGGTTTTTTTTTTTAAAACAACATTTTTAAAAAGTGACACTCACCGTATACAACATAACTTTTTTTGTATGAAGGAGAAAATTCTATTTTTTTTGAATTTAGATTTGTAACTATGATATCTAGCACTTTCATTTGGTCTCATATTTTTTTATTGAATATTTTTTCCTTAATCAAGTTTCAAAGTCAAACCAATTGCAATTCAGACATAGGTGGACTGTATACAACATAAATTTTTTTGTATGAATTGAAATTCAATTTATTTTTTTATAATGGATCAAGGACATCAATACCCAGCCTCAACGTATTTTAAAATTTTTTTTTTTTATAATCTGCTATTTTTCCACATGCGCAAAACAAAGAACTTGATTTTCGGTGAAAAACCTATGTTTAATAAAACTAAATAAATACATACATTATAAAACCAAAAAATATTAAAATTTAATTCGTTGGATAGCTCATTCTGAGGACTACCATCTTCTAGTTGGGTTTGTGAATTATCCTCCATTTTCATCCTCAACCTGAGCTTCGAAGGGTAGAAAATTGCTAAAATTTGGTGGAAGAGGGGGAGAAGGGCAAAAAAGGGGGGTTCAAATGAACCCCCCTTCGAACAAACCCCCCTTCACTCGAAATGGTGAAGGGGGGTTCGTTCGAGTGAACCCCTCTTTTTTTTGAATTTTCCATTTGTTTCTATGAAGAAATGTGACATCATAGGGTTTGAGCGAACCCACCATGCAAAAGGGGGTTTGCTCAAAATAGGGGTTCGACCGAACCCCTCTTTTGGGTTTGTGCAAACCCCCTAGTTCGAACGAACCCTTAAAAACATGAAATTTCAAATGTGTGAGAATTTTTACAAATTTCCTTCCTCATCAAAATTGTACACCACTATTATGGGTTTACCCACACCAAAGTTCAATTCACCAAGAACACACTCGTGGACACTTTTTGGAAGGTGAAGGATCTAATTGAATGCAGATTGGAACAAATGGTAGAGATACTAAGGAAAGGTGAGAAACTAGAGGAAGCGATTATAATTCTACAATCTCTCATTGAAATGGTCAACAAGACATCCAAGAACAACATCTTGATCATTATCATTGGGATCACAATAGATTCTTGGAAGAAATTCCTTTCGATAATGAAGGAACATCATAAGATAATTTTCTAACTCTTTTTCAAAAGTTTTGAATCAGTTTTGTAGTTTTGGAGATTTTGAATACATGTTTTGTCTTTTTGGAATATGGTTTCTATGCTTTGTCATTGATGTCAAAGGGGGATAGAGTGCAGTGAAAAATATCTCATCAATCTTAGGGGGAGCTATGTTTTTGAAGTATAAGGGAGAGAGAGTAGTAAAGTCTAAAAGCATACTTATAATGATTCTGAGACTTAGTCTTTTTTCACTAAGTGTTGCCATCAATGCAAAATGGGGAGATTTTTGGCATATGGATTGTAAGTGTTGTCATTGATGGAAACCTAAGTCATGCATCTGATCTACAGTATAGTTTTGGTTTACACCGGAAAAAAAAAGTGAAGAATAGGGCATCCGGTTAAAGGCATAGATATCGTCCCAATCACCTCACTGGACTATTATTTTGGGTTATGGATCTTAAAGGAAGGTTTGTTTATATTTTTAATACCTTATTCGAGAATTATATTGATGTGAATTAATTGGTATGTGATCTAGGAGATTCAATGCACTAATCTATTGATTATCTGTGCTAGAAGGCTGACTTGGCAAATATAGTAATTGAAGATGTATAAGGAGTGACTAATTAAATGTTTTCATGCTTGATTATGTTTTTTTGGGTCCTCTCTATGTCTTAAATGACTTTGGAAGATGCACATAAAGATTTAATTAAGGATCTAGCCGATAGTTGGAAAGCACTTAGTGTTTTATGAAGTTGACATATGAATGATAAAATCCTTGATAGCAGATATATATGATATCGGTTTTATCATTTTGATATAGCGAAGATAGAAAATGTGTGGAATGTGAAGTGTAGCAGTGTGTGGTGTGAAATTCAACAGAGTAATAGAGTAGAGTAGAGCAGAGAAAAGTGCAGAGTTAGATAGAGGATCCAAAATCTAGTCCATGAGCTTCACCAAAACTGTAACCTAGCATGAATAGATGCTTCTATCTTAGTTCATCCTTGAGATGGTTTTAATCTAAACTTTTGTAAGGCAATGAGCCTTCCCTTTGAGTAGTGAGCTCTAGGCAGTGTGCCTAAATGCAAGTGCATTCTCTTTTGTAAAACTTTTATTTGAGTACTCAAATTGTGGATTAACCTCCATCATATTTTTTCCCCTAATAGGGTTTCCATGCAAAAATCCTTGTGTTATGGTGTTGTGGATGATTTCCTTAAGTGTTTGTATCTTTCTTTTGGTTGAATGTGGAAATGGTTTTAATATCAGATTAATAAAGTTAAGATTTGTTGAACATTAATTCACCCTTCCTCTTAGTTTTCCCTTGAGTCCAACAAAGACCAGTGAGCATGATTGTGTCACTATTTTGATGGGCATCATTGTAAACAAACACATCACAATTTGAAGTTTTAAAGCATCGGTCTGGTGAAGTTGAGTGTCACCATTTTTCATTCCATGATATTTCAAATTTAAATAAGTGTCACTATATTTAAATCGATATCATCCAATTAAATATGTGTCATTGTATCAAATTTATTGGGAATCTCTATATGGTGATGTTATTGAGATAGTATCTTTTTTTGTGGTTTGAGCATCATTATGACCTGCAAAATAGCATGAACATAGATTTCAAGCTAAAAAATAGTTAAATGATTAGTTTTCCCTCCTTCTAGCACCAAAATGTCTATCGTGAGGATACCTTTATGGGTCTAATTATACTTGATCCATGAAGAATTGAAACATAACAGAGCCACAAGTACTCAAATCTCAACAAGATCAATCAATCAAAAATTAGAAGTAAATATTTTATCAAGAAACCTAACATGCTAAATTTATGAAATCTTTAAAGAAAACATCTACTCTAATCTATTGAAATTTATCCTTTTGTGGAATTGGTGTCACATTGATGTGGACCAATGACCCTTTCCCAATCCCATGATGGTGAGCTTATTTCAGTCAATTCTATGGAAGAGAATCAATGAAACCATGGTGTTTGGAGTATGAAAACCTAGATTATGCTAAAAACGAACATGATGCAGGCTAAGTTACGATGATCTTATGCTATAAATGATCTAATTATGCAATTTCTAAGCTAATGATAAGCTAATATAAGCTAATTTGAGCTAAAATAATGCTAAAATATGAAACCCTAATTTATTTACTAACTAAGATGGATGCATGGAAGCGATTAATGGATGATCTAAGCTATTATGAAACTAAAATAAACTAAAAATAAGCTAAATATGTGCAAATTGAGAGTATGGATGTGATTAAATTTAACAACATAATTTTTCTTTGAGTGATGGATTTCATTTGTCTCCAAATAGTGATCTATTTATAGGAGAGCAAATGAAAGATGAAGGGCTGAGATCAAAAAGCTTTATCAACAATTAAGGATGGAAGAAAGAGGAGGCATAGATCAAGGATTCTCATCAACAGATGAGAATCATGCAAGATTACTTGGATCAAGGAAATGATCAAAGGTTGGCATTTGTCTCAATAAACAAAATTTTGACCTACTCACATAGGTCAAAGGTAACTTGCTTAGGAGGTAAATGGGATAAATTTCTTTTGAAGCAAAGTGAGTTGATTGGAGGAGAGGGAATATTCCTTAGAATATTCTCTTTGGATGAAAAAGGTTAATTTATAAATTTAAACAAAGTTTTAATTGTGCAAAAACAAATAAAAAATATTCCATGGAAATATTCCCTTTGATTAGAGGAAAATTAGTTTAATTGATAATTAAATAAGGTTTAATTTATGCAATTAAGGGATTAGAGGAAATAGAGATATAATATATAATTAAGTATCTTAGGGTTATTTAATTAAATAAGATGACTTGGGAGATTAAATTAACTATTTTGATTTATTTAATTTAATGTGATAAAATGTTAGTGCGAAAAGAGGTGAATTAACCCGATTTAATTAATGGGGTTAATGGATGAAAATGATGTAATTTATTAATTAGCTAGGCTAATTAAATTAATTAAGTGAAAAGAGGATGGATGAAGAGGAAATGATGCTAATAAAAATATTTTGAGTGTATGAAATTGATGCAAGAGCATCCTTGGTTATTGGAAATCTTACATCAACCAAAAATATTTTTCATTCAGTTTGGTTCTTGTTTTGTTCTTGTTCTGTTCTTGTTCTATTCTTGTTCTTTGTCAAGTTGGGAGATCCGGTATTTCTTCATATTTTCTCACTAGATCTCACGTACCTATGGTTTCATCATGGACGTGCTCAATTACCTTATTCCAAGTTCTCAGCTCGATTGGTCTTTTTTCGGCTAGTTATCACTTCTGATGTATGTGACAGTTTTTGGAACTAGCCCCAGAATAATTTCAACACTTAACGACTAGTTGGATTGATCACGGATCTTTCTTGTGACTTGCGGATCCTGATGGTTTTTCCCCAATCTTACACTTAGGTCCAAACTTCATTATTCACATCTACCATGGAATAATTTTAAATTAGAGGCCGGTCTATTCTTGAACATGTTACATTTTATTCATTGAAGATTGTAATGATCTTTGGCCAACATGGATGTTTCTAGACTCGCGGATATGATATAAATCCTGTAATGAGTCATTAGATGGAAAACAAACAATAATGAAGTAGAATAGAATGTATATAGAGTTTGATCTATAGGATTTTCATTCGCATGTATGAGCAATGCATTTTGAGCATATTGTAATCAGGCCTCTGAGCTGAATTTGTATGCCTGGATGTGGCTGACTTTATGTAAATGAAATTCATGATAATAAGAATGTTCTAATCTACATTTGCCTCTAGATTTTGTGTTGATTTTGTTGTGTTACTCTAGCTGCATGACCTATATTTTTCTCTTTGAGGTCCCTCCTACCATGTCTATCATCAGATGGTATTAGAGCGAGATTCATTCCTTGTGAGATTGTTAGAACTTGCACAGTCTTGTTGAATATTTTTTGTGGGGTGGTGGACTGAGGATCCAACCTACAACTGCAAGATACTTGTGTAAATATGGAAGGAAGAAGGAATGGTAGAGGAAATAGAGCACATGGAAATTTAGACCCTTCTATAATGGAAATATTAAGAGGAATTGTTGCTAGATTCGAAGTAGTGAAACAACCCAAACGAAAGGTTGACTAGTTCAGGATGTAAGTGATGAAGAAGTAGAAGAACAAGAAGAAATTTTAAGAGAAGAGCAACTTAGATTTGATTAGGGAGAAGAGAGGTTCATAAGAGCCCTAACCAAAGTAAACACTAAGCCACATTTTAACCCACTGGATTATAATGGTAAGTTAGATTGAAATGAATTGTTAGATTGGATAACAAAGATGGGAAAATACTTTGATTTTGAAGGTACCCCAGAAGATAAGAAAGTGAAATTTATTTGTACAAAGTTGAGAGGACATGCATCCCTTTGGTGGGAACATTTGCAGACAGATAGACAGAGAAAAGGAAAGGAGAAGATAATATCATGGGATTGGATGGTGAATAAGTTGAAGAAAAAGTTCATGCCTGTTGACTATTGGATCAATTTTTTCAAAAATTTGTAAAACTTGAAGTAGAAAGAATCAAACATGACATAATATACTAAGGATTTATATAAGTTGAAAATTAGATTTGGGCATTTAGAAGATGAGATTGAACAGGTAGCTAGATATGTAAATGGTTTGACATCATCTATACAAGATGAGATCGATTTAATTAAGTTGTTGAGTGTGGAAGAATCTTGTTAGTGTGCCCTAAAAGAAAAATAGAAGTTGAAGAAAAGACGTGAGTAGAGAAAAAGAAGAAGAGGTGGAATATTTTAGAGAGGAAGAATTTTTGCTGGAGGAGGAAGAGGATGTTTTCCAGATCAGAACAAAGATAAGCAGGTTAGTAAGAATGAGAACCCATACCGAAGACAGGGTGGAAAATATTATAGAAGAGGAGGATACAATAGTTATAGAAATGAAGGATATAGAAAAGATGATAGAGGATAGGAGAAAAGAGTATTCAGGGGAACTTGTTTCAAATGTGGTGGAGAAGGAAAGAGAGCCTTTGAATGCAAACAAGGAGAGACAAGTAGAAAGATTAAGAACAATAGAAGAACAACCTATATTGAGGAAAATCATGTTGGATCACCTAATCACCTGGAAGAAGGAGAGGTTTTGATAAATACAAGAGTATTATGTCAAAGTGAATTAGAGAAAGAACCATTGCAGAGAAAGAATTTATTCAAGACTAGATGCAAGGTAGCTGATAAATTTTATAAAGTGATCATTAATAGTGGAACTTGAGAAAACCTAGTTTCTGAAGAAATGGTGACCAAATTGAACTTGGAAAGACTAAAACACCCAAAACCCTATCAAATGGCTTGGATTCAAGATGAGCATAAGATATTGGTAAGTGAACAATTCTTGGTGAAATTGAAGATAGGAAATTATCATAATGAAGTTTTGTGTGATATTATGCCTATGGATGTATGCAGTATTTTGTTGAAAAGACCTTGACAATATGACATACATGCTATTCATGATGGAAAGTAGAACATATATACTATTTTTGCTAATGGGATGAAATAGATTTTGCTACCCTTGGAGGATGTTTCTAAAGTTGGAGTTTGTATGAATGCTAGAATTTTTTTTGTTGATGGATGGAGATTTCTAGATGGACTGGGACATGAGAACATGTGTTATGCCTTGGTGCCTAAGAAGGTTGAAAAATTGAAGCATGTAGAAGGACAACCTAAAGAGAAAAGAATTGCTGACATAATATGAAACTATCATTTCAGATAATGTACCTGATGGATTATCACCTGTAAGGAGTATTATTCATTGCATGGATCTAATTCCTAGAGCTATTTTTCCTAATAAAGTAGCACACTGGATGACACTGGAAGAGAATGAATGATTGAATAGACAAGTGAAATAGTTGTTGAGAAAAGATTTGATCAGAGAAAGCTTAAGTCCTTGAGCAATACCTACTGTGATGGCACCTAAGAAGGATGGAGAATGGAGGATGTGTAGAGACTCTAGAGCCATAAACAAGATTAGAGTGAAGTATAAATTCCCCTTTCCCTAGATGGATGAAATTATGGACTGTTTGAGTGGAGCTAAATACTTTACAAAGGTAGATTTGAAAAGTGGATATCACCATATCATAATCGGAGAGGGAGATGAGTGGAAAACAACATTCAAGACAAATTAAGGATTGTATGAGTGGTTGGTGATGCCTTTTGGATTGAAAAATGCACCGAGAACTTTCATGAGGTTGATGAATAAGGTATTGAAGAAATTCTTGGGTAAGTTTGTGATTGTTTATTTAGATAACATCCTGATTTTTCAGTAAGACTAGAGAAGAACATTTTTTGCACATAAGACAAGTTTTGTAGAGGTTGAGAGAAGAACGGTTGTTGATAAACATCAAGAAGTGTAGCTTTATGAAGGAAGAATTGGTATATCTGGGATTTGTGATATCAGTGGATTGATTGAGGATGGACCCCAAGAAGGTAAGAGCTATTGTTGAATGGCCTACACCTCAAACCATTGGAGAGATAAGATCATTTCATGGATTGGCTAGTTTTTGTTGAAATTTCATTAGGAATTTCAGTTTTATTGGCAGCCCTATGACATAAACAATGAGAGGAGATAAGAAATATTTTAGATGGACATATAAAGTAGACATAATTTTTGAGTTGTTAAAAAAGAAGGTGACTGAGCAACCTTTGTTGGCTTTACCAAACTTTAGTAAGGTATTTTAGGTAGCCTTTGATGCAAGTGGAAATGAAATTGGAGTAGTGTTAAGTCAAGAAGGAAGACTAGTAGCATATTTCAATGAGAAGTTGAATGAAGCCAAAAAACAATCTTTAGTGTATGATCAAGAGTTCTCTGCCATAGTTCAAGCTTTGAAGAAGTGGAGACATTACTTGTTATCTAAATATTTTGTGTTGTATATGAATCATCAGCCTTTATAGTATTTGAATAGTTAAGGTAAGTTAAATCAGAAGCACATGAGATGGGTGGAGTTCTTGCAGAGTTATACTTTTGTTTTGAAGCATAGAAGTGGGAAGTTTAATAGAGTTGTTGATGCCTTGAGCAGGAGAAGGAATTTTTTGACACAAATGAAAGTGGAAGTATTAGGATTTGATGAATTCAAGAACTTGTATGAGGAAGACCCAGATTTTGTAGAACCTTGGAGAGCATTTAAAAAACCATTTTTGGAGGATAGAAGTCACTGGTTAGATTATTTCATTTAGGAAGATATGTTGTTCAAAGGAAATCAGTTGTGTATACCCTGAAGTTCAATGAGGGATAACTTAGTGAAAGAGATACATAGTGAAAGATTGGAAGGAAATTTTGGAATTGATAAAATAGTAGCATTGGTAAGTGAGAATTACTTTTGGACACATATTCATAAGGATGTTAGGAAATTTGTGTAGAGTTGAAGAATTTGTCAAATTGCAAAAGGGAGTAGTCAAAATGTTGATTTGTATAAACCTTTGACAGTTCCAAAAAGACCTTGGGAGGATATCAACATGGATTTCATACATGGTTTGCTGAAGACATAGAGAGGTAATGATTCTATATGTGTGGTGGTGGACATATTTTCTAAAATGACACATTTCATACCTTGTAAGAAGACAAGAGATGCAATACATGTAGCGGACTTGTTTTGTCAGAGAAGTAGTTAGATTGCATGGATTACCTAGGAGTATTGTTTCAAATAGAGATATAAAGTTTGTTGGTTACGTTTGGAGGACACTTTGGAAGAAGTTGAAGACATATTTGAAGTTCAGTTCTACTTTTCACCCATAGACTGATGGACATACAAAGGTGTGAACATGAGTTTGGGAATTTTTTTGAGATGTTTGGTTGGAGAGAAAACCAGAAGTTGGGATTTAGCCCTTGCACAAGTAGAGTTTTCCTACAATAATTCAGTGAAAAAAAGTACAAGAAAGACACCTTTTGAGGTTGTTATTGGAGTTCATCCTAGAGGTATATAAAAATTGAGAGACATCAGTAAGGAAGATAAAAGTAGTGCAGAAGTAGAAGAATTTGCAGAACATCTGAAGACAACGTATACTTAGGTGAAGCAACATTTAGAAAACATGAACCAAAAATATAAGGAGAAGGGAGATGAAAAGAGGAGACATAAGGAGTGCAAAGTTGGAGATAAATTAATGGTCTATTTGAGGAAGGAAAGATTCCCAGTTGGAACATATAGTAAACTGAAGATGAGAAAGTTTGGACCTTGTAGGATTTTGAAGAAGTTTGATTCAGGAAATGCATATGAAGTGGAGTTACCAGATGACATGGGTATATCACCTATATTCAACATTATGGATATATATCGATACCATGAAGCATAATTTAGTGAAGATAGTAAAAAATTTAGAAGAACAACTTCCTGAAAAACAACCAGATGAGATAGGAGAGGTTTTGGATATCAAAGATGGAAGGAAAAATCATGGAAGTAGTACAAAGAATATCTTGTGAGATGGAAAGGTAGATCAGTGGAGGATTATTCTTGGATTTATCAAGCTGAGGTAGACTATATTGGTTTTCCTTTGGCCTAATGAAATTGAGGGGCTCACTTTTCATTAACACCAGATGTTTGATGCAGGAGCATCCTTGGTTCTTGGCAATCTTGCATCAACCAAAAATATTTTTCATTCAGTTTGGTTCTTATTCAAGTTGGGAGATTTGGTATTTCTTCATATTTTCTCACCAGATCTCATGTACCTATGGTTTCATCATGGACATGCTCAATTACCTTATTCCAAGTTTTCAGCTCAATTGGATCTTTTTCTAGCAAGTTATCACTTCTGGAGTATGTGACAGTTTTTGGAACGGGCCCCAGAATAATTTCAAAACCTAATGGCTAGTTGGATCGATCATGAATCTTTCCCGTGACTTGTGGATCCTCACGGTGTGTTTAAATTTTTTCTATGGATTGTTTCCAATATTACACTTAGGTCAACACTTCATCATGTGTATCTACCATGGAAGAATTTCAAATCTGAGGCCAACATATTCTTACACACGTTACTTTTTCTTCATCGAATATTGTAATGATCTTTGGCCAATGTGGATGTTTCTAGACTAGTAGATATGATATAAATATTGTAATGATTCATTAGATGGACAACAGACAATAATGAATTAGAATATAATGTATATAGAGTTCTATCTATAGGTTTTTCGCTCGCATGTCTGAGCGTTGCATTTTGAGCATATTGTAATCAAGCCTATGAGTCAAATTTGTATGCTTGGATGTGGCGAACTATATGTAATTGAAATTCATTATAATATGAATTTTATAATCTACATTTCCCATTAGATTTTATTTTTCTTTGGTTGTGTTACTCTAGCTGCATGGCCCAAATTATTCTCTTTGAGGACCCTCCTACCATGTTTATCATCAAAATTTATTAGGACATTTTTCAGTGTCTATGAAAAGAACCAAAAATTAAGAATTACCAAGAACACAAATAGAATAATAGTATTAAAAGATAAAAAGAAAGAAAAAAAATCACCACAAATAAATAATAAAAATTACTAAGTAACACATTAAATAATAATACTCTATCCAAAGAAAATAATTAAGAATGTGCACATATTACATAATGACAAATTAATAAATAAAGTTACATAGTAACTCATTAATGAATATAATAACTATGAGATATGGGTACACAAAAAAGAAAATAAAACACAATGACATAAATCCAAGCAAAACAAAATGCAAAACACAAACAAGAAAGGGATTGCATTGACAAGAAACAAAATAAAAAATAAAGTAAATAGGAGCTCAAAACAAGGAATAAGAAGACACAGTAAGCAAAATTGGAAACAAAATGAAAGAATAAATCAAATATAATACAAAAAGATACAAACAAGAAAATGAAAGACAAGGACACAATTGAAAATTACTTCGAAGAATATAAATATATATATGCATATATACAAAGAGATGCAAAATTATGCAAAAAATTAAAGAGAAAAGAGAGAGAAATGTAATATAAACAAAGCCAAAATAACTTTAAAAGCAACAAGGAAATTAAGGAAAAATTAATGACCTAAATACAAAAATAAAAAGTTAAATAAACTAAGAAAAATATTTAAAAACAAAACAATAAAAAGAGAAATAATGAAGATTGAGAAATACAAACAACAAAAATAAAAAGAAATAAGAAAAGAAAAAAATAACAAACCCCATTCCTAAGAATGGAATATAGAAACAAAATAATAAAGCAAAGAATGAGAAACAAATGAAAAGAGAGCACTTGAAATAAAAGATACAAAATACAAAAGAAAGAATAAAATAAAAAGAATGAGAACAAGAAGGAAACAAAAATAAAATAAAAGGAGAAAAAAGGAAGAAAGGAAGCTTAATAAATTAACAAATGTGATAGTGAAAGAAAAAACCTATAAAGAAAGAAACAAAAAACCACAAACACAACTAAATAAGGAAGTGAAAATAAACTTTATAAATGAATTAAACACACAAACGAAAAATGAGGCAACACCAATAATAAGAAAAATAATTTCAAGGAAATGAAAACAAGGAGCATGTGTTGCAAGGAACACATTAAAAGAAATATAAAAATATAAAAGCAAACTTGAAAAATATAAAAAGAGAGCATCAAATAAATTAAAAAACAAAGAAAATAAGGAAAGAAAGAAAAAAAGAATAAAATTAACTAAGAAAAGAAGAAGAAAATAAACATAAATAAAATAAAAAGATAAATTAGAAAAAAAAAGGACATGCCTCTTTCTGAAGAGAAGAAAAGAGAAATTAACTAAAAGGAAAAAAAAAAGGAGAGCACCAAACTAGGATCATGCGAACAATAAGAAAAGAAAGAAGACAAGACAACCAAGAATAACACAATGAATATAGAGAAAATACTATAAAATAATTAAGAAGAAATATTATGCAAGATGGGTAAAAAATCCAAGAAAGGAAAAGGAGGAATAGATAGATAAGGGGAAGGAAGGGGAGACAAGAGAGGAGAAAGGGAAGAATCAAACACGGAGAAAGGAAAGTGAGGAAGAAAATGGGCAAGGAGGGGAAGGCATGGAGGAAAAACCAAACCATGGTGTGAGGAAAAGGAGAGATAGCAACAAAAGGCATGGGAGAAGGGGAGGAAGAAAATTGGCAGTGAGAAGGGTGATGTTTGGTTCTCAAGGTGGAAAGAAATGACTTCCAAGACAAACTTAAACTCCAACCCTCATCTTGATTAAGGTTATGAGGATGGTGGTTGATTTCAATAGCTTCTTTAAGATTTAACTTGAAGAAGTTATCTTCTTTGGATAAGATTTGGGTTTGTTCAAGACATATATGATGCTTGGTAGTAAAGGAGTGGTAAGCTAGGGAAGATTTGGAGGTAAGTTTGTGTCTAATGTCAAAACTATGCTCTTTGAAAAAACCCTCAGGCTAGAAAATACTTCACTTATATAATCAACCATCTCTCTACTCTTTGACTCCTCTAAAGATCCTAGAGAAATTTCTTGTGTATTTCATTAGCATTATCCATCTCTATACTCATTGAAAATATTTCACTTACTTTCAGTTGTGGATTTGAGGTAATTTTTTTATTCTTCTCTCAGTGCAAATACCTCTTTTCTTTGTCACTTGGCTACATAGAAATGATTAAAACCTTAGGCTAGAAAGATCATAGCTTTGATAACACTATAATATACCCTCTTAAATAATTTTCAAGTCTTCCATAAAGATTTTTGTCAAACACCAAAAATCAAAATCAAGTATAATGAAATTTCATCAATAAAATTTTATTTTTATTATGAAATGATATGAAAATGGTATGGAGGTGCATTGCTACAAAAAAAACATGATTTTTTAATATTAATTTTCTTCCATTTACAATAGAAAATAGTAACCTAAACCTTTCTAAAAATTACACCATTGGGAATACAAGACAATGGTTCAACTTCAACAAAAGCAACTCTAAAATTTATACAAATTCCCCATAACTCAATACAATTCATGGGATAGAAAAAATACATTGAAAATATTCAATAATCTTCTACAATTTTTTTGATAACAAAAATTCAAATATGAACCAAAAAATATGCACTCCAAAAAAACAATCCTTGCCATCTGCTTGACAAAATCACTACAACAAAACAACCTTCAACACCAATGCAATTTCTCAGTGAAATTGTAGATGTAGACCCTTAGAGCCACTATCCTTGAGTCTAAATCTACTTGGTTTTATAGCGTCATAGATTCAATCCCATGATGGTTTATCAACCTTTGTAGGAGAGCCAAGACCTATGTAAAGAAGAAAACATAAAATGAAACCCAAAAAAGAAACCATAACAAATAATATAACTGTGTGCAGGTGTTTTAACTAAGTCTAAAATTCAAAACTAAAATAAAAGCAACAAATAAAACAAAAAAAGCACCTTAGATTAGGCCTAGTTGAATCTAAACAAAAAACAAAAAAAAAAATGGAAATGTTATACCTTTTTCTTGCTTATATTGTTGATTTGGTTGGCCCTTGAAGATGCTTGGATGTATGCTCCTTGATGACAAAATGATTGCACTAATGGAGGTGGGTGGAATGATGGAAGATGGTAGGTGGGATACTAATGGCTTCAAAATGACTTGAATGCAAGAATGTCTTTGAATGCAATAATAGCTTGAATTCTCTCTAATCTCCAACCTCTTTAACTTGAGGCCAAGGCTCTCAATTTAAAGAAAAATGGACGGTTGACATTAAGCCATCATGGACAAGATGAAGGGTTGTGGTGAGTTGAGGGCTCACAAGACGTAACATCTTTCCATGTGGAGGGCGAGATGGAAAAAGGACAAGTGACATGGAAAAGGCCATGTGATAGGGAGGTACTTGAAAGTACCTTGGGATTGAAGAGGATTTCCTCAAAAATGAATTCCTTGTCCCCATATGGGGTTGATAGTGACAAGTGAGGACTTTTAGAAATTCCTCTCTTGTCACCATGGGGATTTGAGGTGGTGTTGGAGAAATAAATGTAATTTTTTTAATTCACATGATTGGAAGTACCCAATGGATAAGACAAGGTCCTCCTAAAGGAGGTCCTTGTCCCATGTGACTGAAGTGACTTATGAGAGGTTATGGGGAAGAGAAATGCATGGGATAAATAAATGGAATTTAAAATTCCATTAGAAAGCACATGGGGATTTTAAATGGAATTAAAAATTCCATTAAGGGTGTTGGAATAATAAAATAGAATTACAAATTTTATTGGGATGTGGGAAGAGTTGACTTAAGGATTGATTAGACCAGTTAATGAAGGATTAGAAGAGAGTTAGGTGGCTATTGATAATTAGGAGCCAACTTGCAAAATTTTGAGGATATGACACATCCTAATAATGGATTAGAGATGTGTGACATCCCTAATGATGGGATTAGGAGATGAATTAGGATTAAGTGTGGATGGGACATAAAGGGAATTAAATAAGTGGGTTATTTATTTAATTCCTTGGAAGAAAGGGATAAAGGGGTAAGGTATTTAATTTTATAATTGAATACCTTAAGGATTTAGAAGATTTTATGGGTATTAATTAAATAATAGTAACATTATTTAATTAATGTGGTTAAAAGGATATTTAGACAAAAGGAGTAAATTTGGCCAAATATAAGTGGTCAAATCTAGATTTCTACATTTTTCTCCTCTTTGAGATGGTGTTATGAAGTAACATCATTTCAAAGAAAATTAAAACATAGCACCTAGAAGAAGATGGTTAGATTAAGGAAGATTCCCCAGTCATTCAAGGAGTGACTAGGATGAAAGATGATTGGAGTGAAGATGAAGGTTAGGGATTAAGGATGACCCCTCGAGAGGATATGCAGGTGAAAGAGAACATGGATGTGCTCTCGAAATGGATGAGATGATGCAAGGGTAGATGGGGAAGATGATGAAAAATGATGGATAGAATAGAGGATGGTAAGATGAAGAGATAAAGGAAAGCATAAATGGATTTGAAGGACAAAGATGATGTTGCCCCAATCAAGCTACAAGCTAGTATGGACTGATGGTCAATGGAGTGTTGTTGATGAGGGAATGATACATTCCAAAAAAACACCAGGATAGGGAAGGTTACATCCGGATGAGAGTGTTGTTGATAAGGGAAGGATACATCCCAAAGAACATAAAAGATAGGGAAGGATACATCCCGATGATGATGAGGATGACAATGATGATGATGATGATTGGATCAAGGGTTGTAGCAAGACTAGAAACATGACCAATGATGTGATTAGATGATTTGTGCTAGATTGAATGGATTAGGATTGGATGGAGATATGAGATGGTAGAAATGAATGAAGATGATGGAGGGAAAGATCCTATGCAATGGAAGAGAAAATGCAATCTTAATGCAATTTTCCATCTTCAGAGCACTGATTTTTTCTATAGCATAAGACACCAAGTACCATGGTATGTGAATCCAAGGGAGATTAGTGTCTAATGCATAAAAGAAACACAATAGACAAGAAGGTTATCCCAAAACCCCAAAGTCATGATGACTTTTGTCGAGCCAGGTATTAGGATAACCACAAGCACAAAAGGATGCCCCAACATAACACAAGACCTCAGGGGTCTTGGTGGGTACTAAGTGAGACAACCAAGAAGACAACAACTAACAAAGATCAATATATGCCCCTATTTTAACTAGTCAAAACACGCCATAATATGATAGATCATGATGGCCTTGAAAAGTAATGATAAGTAGCTCAAATGATAAATAAAAGCCAAAAGTATCAAAATATTGCAATCAATTTCAAAACTTCCTTTGACATAGGATCAAGAGGATGGATGTGGGTTGATGAGGTCTATTAGGAAGAATACATCCTATTAAGACCAAAGATAGATACTAAACTAAAATATCGATTATGATGTAGGAAAATCTAAAATTGATTGAATCTCATGACACAAATAGATCCCATTTGTGAAGAACCAACTAGATAAGTACATATGTGATGACAAAAAAAGACAATGAGACATAAGATGACAAGGTGAAAAAATAGACACATCCTAAATACCTAGGGGACACAAGACTAAAACACCCTAAAAACCTAGGGGATGCAAGACTGACACACCCTAAAGACCTAGGGGACACAAGACCGACACACCCTAAAGACCTAGGGGCTCGGGGGTTGATCAAAGATGATCCTTGCCTACGTGAAAGTGTAGAGCCCTCGTAGTTTGACATAAGGCCATGGATAAAAGTGGAAAGAGGACAATGTAGACCTTGATGGATGGTGAAGATTAGACATAAAAATGCCTTGGGGGTGGATCAATCGATCGACCTTGCCTACGTGAAAGAAAAGGGGTAACATAGTTTGACACAAGGCCAAATATAGATGATAGATGATGAGAAGACAGAAAAAAGATAGAACCTCACGGGTAGATCAAATGATCGACCTTGCCTATGTGAAAGTGCAGGGGAAATGTAGTTTGACACAAGACCAACAAAAAAAAATAGATAAGGGATGATGAGATGACCATGATAAAGAGATATGTTGATGGGGTTGATATGATGAGTCAAGGTAGGCCATGCATATGGGATGGTCGATATGCCTACGTAAAGCTCAAGGATGGGATAATTATCCAAATCATCTAAATATGAAGTGGGAGGATGAGACGATGGATAGATAAATGATGAAAAATGATAAAATATTAGGAAGATGTGAGCAATACATAGGCACGATGATAGTGAGATAGAATGGCATTGGATTGTGTGGGAGTAGCCTATAGCTAGATACCAATGACAAGTGATTATGAGATAGGAGGAAAATAGAGATAAATAAATGGATTGATAAAGATGGGGGGATTGGAAGATTGTAGGATAGGTGGATAGAGGGATGAGAATTTGGAAGGATGGAATGGCTTAGTGGATGGAAAAATGGATGGAGGAGATAAGGATGAAAAGATGGAACACGAATTGTGGATGGGTAGATAGGAAGATAAGGATAGGGAGGTGGAAGGAATTACTTGGAGGGATGGATGGATGATGTCTCCAATGACTCTGTCACAAATAAGGAGGTTCCCCCAATCTAAATAGTTTAGGCGTGATCAGGCAAGAGGGATAGCAGATAGCAGGATGGATAGATAAGGTAGTGAGATGGACATGGATAGGATATATAGATAAGAAAGGGAGATGGATGAGTGGATAAGGGATACAAGATCATATGGATGAGGGGAATGTATGTCAAGAGATGTCCAAATCATATATATGTATGTGCCACTACCTTTATCAAGATCACATGGAAGATGGAGGGACTGGGGTAAATGGGATATGATGGATAGGATGTAGAAGATAGGTGGATGTAGAAGATAGAGGAAGGGAATGCATAGATGGAAGTTGCCCCCAATTGTGGTAGTAAACTATATGGAGGATTTACGCATGTTGCCTTTTTTCTAGGTTTTCATCATGGTACTTATCCAAGGCAGTTGTTTGCCAAGTTTTCACCATTTGATGAATGATTTATCTTTACTTTTTTTTTTTTTTTTTGTATAAGTTTTTTAATTTTTGGGACTTATCAGAGAAAAATATAGATGGAGATGGATAGGGATGAATGGATAAATGGATTCAGAAGACATGTGATAAGGGGATGGATGAAGGAATCAAGTATCAAGTTCCATAGGAGGTAAAAAAAATCCCATGTGTAAAGCGACTATTGGATGTTGGTACAAACTTATCAGAATGGATTGATTATGCAAGAGGATGGATTAAAGGGATTTGATGGGGGAGATATGGGGGATAGTGGATGGGATTTTGGAAAGTGTATGGGTGGAATGATGGAGTGGATGTGTGATGGGGGAATGTGTTCAGAATTGAGATTGGCACATGTGGTGGATGTGAAATGATAGGAGGGTTGATGGATGGAGAATGTGGTGATAATGAAGGAGTCAAGATAGTGAATTTTCGAACATAAGGACCCAAAATAGATTTAGGAGATGGAGGATGCGAATGATTTTTTAGTGGACTAGCAGCTTTGGATGTTGTTATGGATTTTTCATTTGAAGGCATGGTATCTTTCTTCTTTGGTATCCACATGGTTTTTATTTTTTCTTTGGTGGGCCTTTGTGGCCTTTTGGTTTGTTTTGGATTTTGGATTTGATTTTTATTTTCTTCAACATGTCTTTTGAAGGGCACATGAGGAGCTTTAGATTCATGTGGATGTTTTGGATTTATGAATATTTACTTTGGAATCCAAAGTTCTTTTAGTAGCAATGGGATGGGTATGAGGAGATGGATTATGTGGAGAGGACGTGGATGGAGTGATAGAGGTAGGTTGTTGACAATGATGTGTGGATGGAGGATGCAAGATAGCATGCATTGAGGGGTGCCTTTGTTGATCTTGATTATGAGTCATGAAGGTAGGATTGTTATGTTGTGTAGTAGGGATAGGTGATGGATGGATGAAAGGATGAAGAGGATAAGATGGAGGCGGTGATTTTGGAATATAAGGGCCCAAAATGTACGTTGTATATGGAGGATGAATTATGGTGGATGGAGGGACATAAGGACCCAAAATGGATTTAGAGGATGAAGGAGGAAGATGGACGGTTGTTTTGAGGTAATATGATGGAGGAGGAGGGATGGTGAAAAAGGATTTGGTAGAGCGATGGGAAGTGCCTCTCATTCCTTTGGAAGAGGCTCGCTTAGGGTGTGTGGAGGTTGTACTAACAATTTTCGATTGTGATTCTTGGGAGATATATCCAAGACCTTGTGGACTTGGATATTCTTTGACTTGATTGGGATCTAAAATACCTTGCTCATGAAGGCCTAAACCTTTTCTTTGATATTTCATGTTCTTGAGCATGTGATCTATGGTAGGATGCTTATTATTTTGGAAGCATGATGCCAGTGCATTAGAAGTTGAAGGAGCAAGGGTGGTGCATATAATTTGTTTTTCTTCTGCAAGAAGACCACCATGGATGAACGTAATGGTACCAAGATGATATAATAATGGTTTTAGTATGGTAGAGCTGGACAATGATGATGGATCATGCAACAAAGATGGTGGGATGACAACATCCTCATCGAGAGGAGGAAGTAATAAGGGGTTAGGATTAGGTGGTATGATAGGATCTAGATTTGTGATAGCAAGTGATAAGGGCCCACGGGGAGTGATTGGATCTTAAGTGCAAAGGGGATCAAGGGATGGAGTGGATGGGCTAGTGTGACCTTGAGATGGGATGGAAAGGGTGGCATAATATTGATTGGGAGGAGGGGATATGTTGGTATGCTTTGGATCAAGCTCTTGGCATGGTTCATCTTGTGTGGGAGGCATGACAATGGAGGAGTTTTGGAGGGACTCCTCAAGTGGGGGAGATGGGAGGATGGAGGATTCATAAAGGTCATAGGATTGAAGTTCGATAATATTAGGACTAGGAGGAGTGGATTGCATGTCTCCAATGGATTGGGTGGATCTAGCAATAGAAGATGGGGATTCAATGGGTTCAATGGGTTTGATGGGTTCAACCATTTGGATAGTGTTAGGAATGGTAATGGAAGTGATAGGTGTAGGATGGATGAGGGCCTCATCACTAGTGACTGTACATGATAAAGTGGGAGGGCATGGCTCCACAACATCTAGATGCAGATCTGGGGATGTCTCTTCTATCATGAGTCCTTGGATGACATTTGGAAGGAGATCTTTGGGTATTGTAGATTCAAGTGGGATGATGGGAATGGATGGAGGATTATATGAGTGGATGGTATTGGATGGGGGATTACGATGAGATGAAGGATTAGGATTATATGAGTGGATGGGATTGGATGGAGGACTAAGATTAGGGATTGGTATACTAGGATTAGATGAGTGGATGGGATTGGATGGAGGACTAGGAGTGGTTGGAGGTCTAGGATTAGGGATTGGTGGATTAGGATTAGATGAGTGGATTGGATTGGATGGGGGACTAAGAGGAGATGAAGGATTAGGATTAGGGATTGGTGGATTAGGGTTAGATGAGTGGATGGAATTGGATGGAGGATTAGGATTAGGGATTGGTGGATTAGGATTAGATGAGTGGATGGGATTCGATGGGGGACTAAGAGGAGATGAAGGATTAGGATTAGGGTTTGGTGGATTAGGATTAGATGAGTGGATGGGATTGGATGGAGGACTAGGAGTGTTTGGAGGACTAGGATTAGGGATTGATGGATTAGGATTAGATGAGTGGATGGGACTAGATGGAGGACTATGAGTGGTTGGAGGACTAGGATTAGGGATTGGTGGATTAGGATTAGATGAGTGGATGGGATTGGATGGAGGACTAGGATTAGGGACTAGTGGATTAGGATTAGATGAGTGGATGGGATTGGATGGGGGACTAAGAGGAGATGAAGGATTTAGATTAGGGATCAGTGGATTAGGATTAGATGAGTGGATGGGTTTAGATGGAGGACTAGGAGTGGTTGGAGGACTAGGATTAGGGATTGGTGGATTATTATTAGATGAGTAGATGGGATTGGATGGAGGACTAGGAGTGGTTGGAGGGCTAGGATTAGGGATTGGTGGATTAGGATTAGATGAGTGGATGGGATTGGATGGAGGACTAGGAGTGGTTGGAAGACTAGGATTAGGGATTGATGGATTAGGATTAGAGGGAGGATTAATATATAATGTGGTGAAGGGGGGAGTGATGCAAGAGGATGCAGATGTTGGATTAGGTTGGGAAGATTGGGATGGTGATTATAGTAGGAATATTGATATGGTGGATAGGAAGGTGTGGATGTCAGATTAGCATGGGAAGATGGAGGTGGTGGATTAGTATAGGAGGACATGGATGAAGGATTAGGATAGTAAGATTGAGATGGTGAATTAGGATAAGAGGATTGAGATGGTGGATTATGATAAGAGGACATGGATGGTGGATTGGCATAGGAGGATATGGGTGATGCATAAGGATAAGAAAATTGAGAAGGTGGATTAGGATAAGAGGAATATTGGGATGGTGGATTATGATAGGAAGGAGAGAGTGTTGGATTAGGATGGGAAGATTGAGATGAGGGATTAAGGTATAGATATTGGGATTGTTGATGATGACAAGGATAGGAGTATGGGGATGGTGGGTTACTATAGGAGGATGTGGATGTTGGATATGATAGAGGTGGAGAGGGAGGACATGATGAATATGTGTATGGTGAGGATACTGGATATCCCTTGTCAAGGGTAGCATAAAGATTGTTATTAGATGTGGATGAAGGCATGGGGGGATAGTTTAGAGGAGTAATTGGAATTTGGGAGGCGATTGGAAAAAGATTTCTAGCAATGATAGCATCAAGGGGATCTATATTACACTCTTCTTGATCAACAAGACTTTCATTATCATCATCAACGTAGTTATGATTCCCCTTGACTACTATTATTGGTTGTGCGGGAGGAGGATAAGGATTCATAACAGATATGTATGGGAAAGATAAGAATAGATGATTAGTAGGAAATAATGGATGATGGAAGATGACAGATTGGAAGAAGATGGGGGAAGAGATTGTAATATTTTTTTTGATATCAGAGGATCTTGGATGTGGATGGACTAAAGCTCATATTCAGATCTAGGTTAAGCTCAGATTGGGATTGGATAAAAGATCAAATTCATATTAGATTGAAGCTTAGATTAGGATGATGAGATTAAAGCTCAGATCATAATTGGATTGGAGCTTAGATTAGGACTAGGTTAAAGCTTAGATTATGGTCCAGAAAAGTCTAGGGGTGACAGGATTGAGAAAAACCAAAAATTAAAATTTTTAAATTTTTTTCAGTTTTTTCTATCATAGTAAATAACATTTTCAGAGGTCTTCGAAGCAGAATTTGGCATTACAACTTTTGTTTATCCCTAAGATTGGGTCATCAAAGAATCTCTATTTTAGAGACTAAATTAGTACTCTAGGAGACCTTTTCGATGGTATAAACAATTCTGAATTCTAAGAACTGAGTAGAAAGTTATGACCCCAACAAGTTGGGGTAAACAAATTCCTAGTTTTCTTTAAAAATTGGATGGTTTGGGGATGGATAGGATGAGGAGGAATGATTGGATGATGATTTTGGACTGAAGAAGATGTAGGATAATTTGGTATGAAGGATTGACTCTTTGGATGCAATGAACAAGGTAGAAAGCAGCTAAATGAACACTGAAATAGACCTGAACAGGGCCCCAAATGAAAAAGAAAAGGCAAGGAAACCTATTTCTGGGGTAGGGATGCCTGTCCTTGGGTAGGGTCACCTGTCCTAGGTAGGGGCACTTGTTCTTGGGTAGGGTCACCTATCCTATGGCAGTGATGCCTGTTCTTGGACAGGGTCACCTGTCCTAAGGTAGGGTAACCTATCCTTGGCAAGGTTGCCTATCCTTGGGTAGGGTTGCCTGTTCAAGGGTAGGGACACCTAAACTGGGGCAGGGTCACCCAAACAATTTTTGGATCTGACTTAGTCTAAAAAATAGTCAAGCAATGTTGATAAATGGGGAAAATTGACTTTCAAGACAAGGAAATAGATGTAGGGAACGCATGAACAAACAATCCAAATGGGAGAATGACACTTAGAACGGGAAGAAAAATACCCAAAATGAGTGAACATATACTCGAAATGGGTGAGCGAATATCCAAAACATGAGAAAAACACTCATAATGGGCAAGCAAATACCAAGAATGGGTGAACGAATACTTGGAATGGGAGAACGACACTTGAAACAAGAAAACGGGTACCCGAAATAAGAAAATGACTAGCAAATGAAATTTGAAAATGATTGTCTAGAGGGAATGGTCACCCCTTTTGAGGGCAGGGTGACTCCTTTGGAGGGTAGGGTCATCCTTGCAGAGAGCAGGGTCACCCCTTTGGAGGCTAGGGTCCCCCCTTCAGACGATAGGGTCACCCCTTTATAGGGTCGCCTATTCAAGGACAGGGACACTTGTTTAGGAAAAACTACCCAGATTTGACTTGGGCAAGGTGAAAAGCAGATGAGAGAGAAGGGAAAGCTCACCCCTTTAAGGGTAGGGTTGCCCCTTTGAGGGAAAGGTCACTTGTTCTAGGGAAATTGGTCAAATTTGACTTGGTCTAGGTGGAAAATAGTTGAAACAAGAAGAGCAGGGTCACCCCTTTGAGGGAAAGGTCACCCCTTTGAGGGTAGGGTCACCCTTGTTTGTTGTTCTGAACCTAACTTAGGAAAAAAAAATAATGGCAAAGGACAAAAATACCAAAAAAATGGTCAAAACTCATTGATAAACACTGGTTTGGCATAAAGAAGACATTTCAAGAAACACAATCCTAAGATTAGTATTAAGGGTATGGTCAACATGGTCCTTTTTATAGGCTAAACAAGGCTTCTAAGTGTCCTCGATATACGCACGGTATGTGGGGCACAACTGTGAAAACCAGTCCATCTACAAGAGTGAGTCAGGAGCAACCAACAAGGTACTGGGAGCTTAGACCAACTTTTCACGGCTTGTCTAGGTAACACCCTAGCTTTGACACTCCACCAGACATGATATGATTGGATTCAAGTACAAATTTAATTCTCCCTCTTTTATATACCCCATCGGTAACACATAGTTGGGATTGTCCCTTGGGGTGATGAAATCCCCAAGTAGGTCTTGCTAAGAACAAAAAAAAAGGGAAAAAGGACTTAAGTGGACCATGATTTCTCGTCACCCAGGATCACCAAATGGTGCAAGGGGATTGGATACATCAATAGTCCACTTTCTCAATCACTCAAACAAGTTTTTTGACCCCTTTTAATCAAATCTATGTGCCTAGTTAAGATAAAAATCACAAGCAACTAACTAGAGAAAATATATTTTCTCCCCTTGTAACAAATGTGTTAGTAGTTTGTTATTTTTGGTCTTCTACAATCGTTAAAAAACTACACAAAATGTTAGTAAAAACTACACTCACCAACAAAGACACATTAGCAGGTCAGTAGTAAGGAAAAACAACATGAATCTGGACTCTGGAATGAAAAAGTAACTGTCTGTTTTACTTATTTTACCTTTGTTTAGGGTGGGGCTGCCTCTATGTTTTGGGCACAACTAGCTCTTTGGGAAGGATCACTTCTTTTTGGGTGGGGCTGCCTATCCATGGGCAGGGTCGCTTGTTTGTGTCAGAACCTACAAAAAGACCGTCAAAAAACAAAAAAACAAAAAATAGCAATTGGGTGGGGTTGACTATCCGTGGGTGGGGTCACCTATTTGGATCAAAACCTACAAAAATAGTCAAAAAATAGAAAACAAACAGAAACAACAATTGGGCGGGGTCGCCTATCCATGGGTGGAGTTGCTTGTTTGTGTCGGAACCTAAAAAAATAGTTAGAAAATAGAAAAATAGAAACAACAGTTGGGTAAGGTCGCCTGTTTATGGGCACGGTCGCCCCTTTGTGCGCAGAGTCACCCTTGTGTGGGCGGAGTCACCTCTGCATTCTAGGAAAGGCCGCCTCTGCTTTCCTGAACCTATAAAATGTCAAACAATAGAAAATGTGAAAGAACAAAACCATGATGTAGGTCCCACTAGGCGTGCCAGAAATGTGTGCAGGTGTTTTAACTAAGTCTAAAATGCAAAACTAAAGGAAATGCAACAAATAAAACACAAAAAACACTTCAGATTAGGCCTAATTGAATCTAAACCGACAACAACAAAAATAAATGGAAATGTTATACCTTTTTCTTTCTTAGATTGTTGAGTTGATTGGCCCTTGAAGATGCTTGGATGTATGCTCCTTGATGACAAAATTCTTGAAATAATGGAGGTGGGTGGAATGATGAAAGATGGTAGGTGAGATACTAATGGCTTCAAAATTTCTTGAATGCAAAAATGCAATAATCAATTTGAATGCAATAATAGCTTGAATGCTCTCTAATTTCCAACCTCTTTAACTTGAGGCCAAGGCTCTCAATTTGAAGAAAAATGGACAGTTCAGATTAAGCCATTATGGACAAGATGAAAGGTTGTGGTGAGTTGAGGACTCACAAGCCCTCACATCTTTCCATGTGGACGGTGAGATGGAAAAATGAAAAGTGACATGGCAAAGGCCACGTGATAGGGAGGTACTTGAAATTAACTTGGAATTGAAGAGGATTTGCTCAAAAAGGAATCCCTTGTCCCAATATGGGGCTAATAGTGACAAGTGTGGACTTTTAGAAAGTCCTCTCTTGTCACCATGGGGATTTGAGGTGGTGTTGGAGAAATAAATGTGAATTTTTAATTCACATCATTGGAAGTACCCGATGGATAAGACAAAGTCCTCCTAAAGGGGGTCCTTGTCCCATGTGACTGAAGTGACTTATGAGAGGTTATGGGGAAGAGAAATGCATGGGATAAATAAATGGAATTTAAAATTCCATTGGAAAGGACATGGTGATTGTAAATGGAATTAAAAACTTCATTAAGGGTGTTGGAAGAATAAAATGGAATTGAAAATTTCATTGGGATGTGGGAAGAGTTGACTAAAGGACTAATTAGACTAGTTAATGGAGGATTAGAAGAGAGTTAGGTGGCTAATGATGATTAGAAGCCAACTTGAAAAAGTTGGAGGATGTGACATATTCTAATCATGGATTAGGGATGTGTCATATCCCTAATTATGGGATTAGGAGATGAATTAGGCTTAAGTGTGGATGGGGCATAAAGGGAATTAAATAAGTGGGTTATTTATTTAATTCCTTGGAAGAAAGAGATGAAGGGGTAAGGCATTTAATTTTTTAATTGAATACCTTAGGGATTTAGAAGATTTTAGATGCATTAATTAAATAATAGTAACATTATTTAATTATGTGGTTAAAAGGATATTTAGATGAAAAGGGTAAATTTGGCCAAATATAAGTGGTCAAATTTAGATGTCTACAATAACAAAACCACTCAGCCACCATCTTGGGGACTAAAATCCTAATGCCCCAAGAATATGTGTTTGCATGAAAAGCCTATAACTCCCACTACCAAGTGTTGAAGAAAAAATCAAAAGCACCTTAGAGAAATAATATAATAAAGCCCATTTCTTGCACAACATCACAAGCCAATAAAGATCCATTTTTCCTTGAAGCAAAAATCAAATGCACCTTAGAGAAATAATAATATAAAGCCCATTTCTTTCAAAACTTCACAAGCCAATAAAGATCCATTTTACCATGCCCAACTTGGCTTAATTAAATATTCCATAAAAAAATGATATTTTACCTCCAAAATACATTAAATAAATCACCTTGAGAAACCAACTTTTCGTGGTTAAATTGCAATTTTTAAACTTACTATATTAGGAAACTGGACCTGCTCTAAATAGTAAGTTTCTAAATTTAGAAAAGGGAAATGAAAGTTAACACTTTTCCCACTTTAGTTAAGTTTGAATTATTTAATTATTTGATCATTTTCCATCTAACCAATTTAATTAAATAATTTTTAATTATTTAATTATTTCTTCAATTTTACTCATCCACATGAATTAAATAAATTTTAATTATTTAACTAAATGTTGAATTATTTTTCATCTCCATAATGAAATAATTTAAATAATTTAATTAATTTCATGCATTCTTCTCAGCCACATAAATATTTTAAATTATTTAAATAGCTATTTATTCTTCCAAAATTAAATGAAGTATTTAGTTTATTTATTTGACTTTGAAAATTCCTCTAAAAATAGATAAAATCAGTCTTTTATTTATTTCTTAAAAAAATAATTCTACCTTTTGTAGACATGTCAAAATGATTTAATGCATATCACACATCCCGAATCACATTTTTCCATCACTAGCATCATTCCATCCTCATCCTTGCATTTCAATTCACTTGCATCATAATCCTTTATTAACATAATTTTCACTAATTAACACTATTTCTCTCTATTAATTAAATTATCCTCAATTGTTTAATTAATTCATACATTTCATCATTAATGTTCTCCTTTATCACCCTAATTGAATAATTATAATTATTTAATGAGTATCATTTATATTCCTTCTAATCCATCATGATTAAATAGTTCTTGATTATTAAATTATCTTATCCTTTAATCTTCTTGTCACATGAATTAAATCATTCTTAATTATTTAATTATCATATTTTCCCTCCACAAAGCATATTCCTTGGGAATATTCCATTTCAAAATATCTCAACCAACTTGTCTCAACCATTTATGACCCTTGATCTTGAAATCAATCCTCATCCATTGCTCTTAAATATCTCAACCATTTTCCTAAAATGAGGGAGAAAGCTTGAGTTCTAACTAATCTCCTTCATCCATCCTCTTTGATTCACACTCCTTTGTAGTTGTTCTTGATCAATCTCAACCCTTCTTTGTGGGGTTTCAAACTTGTTCCCATAGCACACATGCCTCATTCAGACCAGGGACCCCCCTCTCTTTTTCATCTTCATCGGGTCATTTTCACCTTTTCCTCATTTTGTATGCCCCCATTTCTAAGCTTAAGTTGGTCACATATAGTAAAGTCATGAAATTTCAATACATCAAAATCACCCACCCAAAATTGCCTAAGTCTTTTATCTTTGCATATTTAGACCTATGGTTTTCCCTTTACCTTTTGTTGTTGCATCTGTCAAATCTTGTGGCTCATATTTATAGGTCTCCCTTTGCGGATCATCATTATCACTCCACTAAGTTGTGGTGAAGCCCCAAATTCCACCTGCATTGTGGGTTCTGCACCTTCCTCCACCACTCGTGTCCTTGCTGATGTCTGTGCCAACTCAGGTTTCTAAAACCCTACCAACCCGACCTGTTGCCATACTGGAATTAAATGTGCATCATAAATAATTTTTTTCCTATAAATAGAAGGGTTGAGCCTCTTATTTTCACCCTATTAATTTTAAATTTTTAATGGAGAACGAAGAGAACTTACCCACATGAAGCCTCCAATGAACTGAAGTTAGTTTTTCATTGGTTTTTTGCACATATTTTGGGTAAGTTCACATTTAACCTTTGAATAACATTTATTTTTGTAAGTTAGGGTTCATGAATGTTGAAAAATTGCATCAATTAAATGCTACCTCCCCACAACAACCACCGGCCATGCACGGACAATTTTCCCCTTACATTAAAATCTCTGAGCAATGGTAAAAACCGTGCTCCCACATCCATGCGGAACCCCAATCTCCTTTCACCATTCATCATGCAATGGAAAAACCATTATGGCCCACACCATCTCCCCACCCATCCTTAATAAAGTTTGAAAATATTAGAAAATGGCTAAGTCCTCAACCCTATGCGAGAATTCTCATGAAGACTTTCGCTTGTGGGTAGCCACCACCCTATTGTCATTACCTAACGACTGACCCTTAACACCTTGCCATATTAAAAAATCCACCTTTATTGTTGTCGTTGAGTGAACCTAAGTTGAGAACTGGCTAAAATTCACTAAGTCCACACTATGTTATAGGCCACTGCATGCGGATCACCATCCTCTAATTGTCATTGCTTGACGGTGAAGTCACCTTGTTATTCTATAGTGTTGACCCAATGACACATGTCTCCTTTTGAGAAAAAATGAAAATTCAAAGTCCTTGCAGGAAAATTCTTGTGGGTGACCACATGTGGGAAACCCTCACTTTGTTGCTGCTACTTAGCACCCAAATTCTCATGTCTTCCTACATGGTAGACCCCTGGGAAGGTTTTCCTTCCATCAAACTCCAAAGCTTCCTTGTTCTAACCCTATGTATGAGCATAGTTTGTGGACCCAATTATGTGGACTGTCATCCCTTTGAGGTCATTCCTTAATGGAAAAAATATAACTTTGGCCTGACAATTTCTTCCTGCCATCCAAAAAATGATGAAACTCTAAGGAAAAACTCACCACATCCAAAGCACTCACGGATTCCACAATGTGGAAATATTCATGTGGGTCACCCTCTCCCGAAAGCCACTACTTAATGGCTAAACCTAAACATATTTCCACCTCACGGTGCCCACATGTCCCAAACCCAAGAATGCATTGATGCCTAATCTAATTCTGCCATAACCTATTTCTACACGTGCCTAATCATTCTACCAAATGTTTTCCCCTCAAACATATGATGTAAAATTATCATTGCAGGTGGCTATCTATAGGATTATGTGACCCCAGTGCCATCTTGCTCTGCACTACTTCTGACAACTTCCACTAAGGAGAAACCCACATTTTCCCAAATGACCAAAATGATCTCCAAAGGATTGATGATGATGAATTTTTATGATCTTTCAATGATGTATAAATGGATCTGACACTCAATTTGTAGGATTTAATTTACACTTGCCCTAATTTATATGCAAATGCACTTAATGCATCTTTTGCATGCAATATTTATAGAACCTATTGCGGTTCCATTAGGGAGGTCCATTGAGAAAGCTGACAAAGGACAGAAGCCCACTCACACACATGGAGGAAAGGAACAAAAAGAATAAATGAAGCATCAACTCCACAGAGTGGAGTGTGCCTCCAATATCTCCTCTACTTGGGACTCAATTTCAGATAGAAACTTAGGACATGTGAATACTGATGACTTCATGAAAATGGTGATGGTTAACCTTACCATAGAGAATGCATGAAAGATCAGGGCAAGTGGCCTTGCCAAGGTAGCTTGCTTTTCTCCCACAATAATTTCCTCGGAGCTACTCATGGCTTGTCGGGAATTTTATCATTCCAATAGGAAGATCATTGATAATGATGGAAGGGTATTGGATGACCTATCTAATAAATCTATTGGCCGAACATTTCACATTCCCACATTTGATAAGATGGAAGAGGTAGAGAAATAATTTTTTGAGAACATATTGAAACAAGACCCAATTGCATGCAAAAGGATAATCAACCAACATTGGTTGAAAGACAAGAGGGGAAGTGCCAAGAAAGTACCCCAAGAGCTATTCAAAAGTGATTTCTTTGAAGAATACCATGATTTTGTTACTCTATTAAGCAGAGTGATGGGCCTACAAACTACAACATTCTTTGAAGAATGGATGTTCTATTTCATTGAAGAGATCATCTGAGGCATGGACAAGTTCCATTGGGCCAAGATTATCAGTGATAACTTGCACAACCAACACATGGTGGTGAAGAAGACCTCCAAATTTTATATGAAATCATATATTGTCTACCTCCTTGTGGAGAAATTCATGTACAAAGGACTCCTCAGTGCAAGCCCACTAGGAATGAAGAAAGGAGAACTCAAGGTTTATGACTGCTATCCCCAATTGCAGTATAGAAATTTCAAAAGATAATATAGGAGGGTAAATGATGCCTTCATAATGCAGATAATCAAACTCCTAAGAGGAGATTTTTAGAGAAGGGAATCATACAATGTGAAGGCCTTCATAAAGTGATTCGAGTATTTTTTCATTCAATTATTGAAGTTCACTTACATCAGAGCTAAAGGGTTCTCAAGAAGACCCTATCGGTTGCTGCACTATCCAAGTGATCACATCATCTTGATAGAAGTTTCTTTGTAATTCTAAACTGCCCACACATTATTGAGTGACAAGTATCAAGCTAGGATTCCATATCCCTTGAACTTTGGGAGAGAAATGTATTCCTGTCCTATTACCCAATGTGTCGAATAATCAAATAGGGAGCTGGTGGAATATAACTTGGATCTCCACATAGATCGAGAAAGAATGGAAAATTATGGTAAAATAAATAAATGGGTCGAGAGATAGTATACCCATCACCTCCACATAAAGGAATTTCGGTCCAATTTTAATGATGGACAAGAGGTGCAAATGAGGCACTATATGAGGATGACAACCCAATTTGTGAAGTTGATAAATCTATTCCCCATGCCTGATCATATAGTGGAGAAAGATGATATTGTTGATGATAGATATAATGTTGTGGCCGAACTGCCCCTACCTTTCATTGATTATAGTAAAGAAGAGTTCACCAACCTTGATATATTAACCCAACCTATTTAAAATAGAATAAGACAATGGGTAGACATAAAAATCTCCCAACTCAAAGTGTAGGGTGTAGAGATGACATATGGAAAGCTTGAGGAGAAGCTTGAAAGTGAAACAAATAATGGTTCAATTGTTGGATCATCAGAAGAATCTCCCAAGTCCCCACCAGATACAAGATCTAAAAAGAGGAAGGATGCACCCAAATGCAAGCCTATAAAAAAGGTGTATTCCAGAAAGCCAACTGAGGGAAAGTCATCTAAAAGAGAAAAGAGAACAAGGAATTTTGTGCTATAAATTCCCACCATTCAAGAAGAGGAACACCATGAAGAATAAGAAGAAGATATTGAGCAACCATGCTTGCCACCGACTACTTCCACTCCTGTTGTCACTACCATCATCCCCACTCCTCCACCTTCTTCCTCTCAGACATCTCTTTCCACCTCACCTCCACCTTACCAACTGCTCTAGTGATGGTACTTGACTCCTCCTCTTCTACTACATCCCAACTATCATCCTCTTCTCTCCTTCCTACATTGCCTACTTTCTCTAATTTTCCACCCACAATATCCATAACTACCATGGCACCTCTTACTTTTCTGCATGCTTTCATAGTGTATATGTAGAATGTTACTAATGAACTCTTTGGGGTAATCCTTGACCCCAAGGTTCAGGCATTTATGGATCATCTTGTTCCCACTTTGCCTCTTCCTCCACCACCTACAGGGCCACCGAAAATGGAGGCCACAATGCAGATCTCAAAAGAGATGGAAAGGCTCCATGCTGAGTAATACAAAGAGGCTATAAAAGATGTAGCTAAGGAGCTTGAATATTCTGATCGAGATGATTAATTTGAACACCCAGAGGGACAATTGAATATAAACCTAAATAAGGTGGCTTCTGATGAAGAGAGGTCATAAGATTCAAAAGAGGATGTCAAGGATCTTAATTAGCATTATGTGATAGAAACATCAGATGAAGAGCCATATGAAGATCTACCCCAATAGCATAAGGATGCAACTAAAGTGGCTAACCCTGAGGAACACAACTCCCAAGGAGAGAAAATAGATACTAACACAAATTTGGAGATACTCGAAGAGCCTTCACTAATTAGCTGAGATAAGGGCCTAGTCCAGGAAGAAGAAGTACCCCCCCAAAAAGGAGGAAAAAAAGGAGAAAGATAATGAAGAAGAAAATGTGCTAGAAAAGAGGCCTGAGTCGTAGCACCATGTTGAGATTGAACACAAAGAAGATAAATCATCCCAAGAAGAAGAAATCACTAAAGAAAACGTAGCTTCTACTGAGTTGGACAAAGGGAAGGCTATACAAATAGAAGGCTCAGTTGAAGAGGGAAAGAATGATGAAGAAGCTCTTGGTAATGAAGAAGAGGAAGGTAATCATAAATCACCCAGTGGTCAAAATGAGATGCCTCAATAGTTGGAGAAATAGTTGAAGAAGGAGGCTCCTATGGTTGCAGACCTTAAGGCAAGGCTAGACACAATAATAGCCAGGGAACAAATGAGAACCAAAAAAGAGAAGAAGCCCAAGATCTGCTCACACATCACAGTGGATGCCTTTGGGTCCCAAACAATCCAAGTTGTCACTCCAATAATTAGTGGAGATACAAGAGCTAAATAGGGGTATGAACATCATATCTCAACAATCAAGCTAGGCCTAACAACTTGAGAAAAAAATATAGAATAATTTCAAGGGTCGGTGTCTTCTATAATGTAGCAGATGAATAAAGATCAGTCCACCAAAGAGGAGCTAAAAGAACAATTGGCAAAATTGACTGCTTATATTCAATAGTGGATGTCTACTGAAGAGGAGACTCCAGAAGAATCATCAACATTGCCCTCCTTTCTCTCAAAGGAAGATCTAAAAAAGATTGAGAAAATAAAGAATTGGACCAAGTCTATGACTGATTGGTTCGACAAGGCGATATCTAGCGGTGAAAAAGCGATCGACCATGCAGTTGCAATGTATAACAGGTATCACATCTTAGTGAAAGATATAGATATCATGATGAGAACTTGTAAAGAGTTATCGAAGACATACAAGATCACCTACCCCAATATGGAAAGCATCATTAAGCTTTCCTTTGATATCTGGGAAAAGGAGCTAGAACTATAGAAAGAAGACCATTGGCTAGTGGAGACTTGGTGGATGAACTTGGATTATAGGAAGGAAATTCTAGAGAGGGTCTTACACAGCCTCGAGGTTGATCATGATTGGGTTTTCAAGCATCAAACCGATAGTGTTGAGTACTTGTAGTTGATGGTTGATTTTGAGATGCCCGCCTTGGAACTAGATATAGAAAAGCTCAAGCCTTTGTTCCATAAGAAGATGGAGCAAGGAGCTGGTAACACGCTATCACTAGAATTTCTGGATTTTTCTATGAGGGCATTCATTTGCATAGAAAAAATTATCGAGGCTTCCTCAAATTATGTAGATAATCGAAAGGAAATCATTCAAAGAATCAAGAGAATGTCCTTCCAAATCCTCAAATTTGAGCTCTCTAAGGAGAAGAATCTAAGTGTGGTGCTTGGTAAGTTCATTGAGTATGATAATGCTTAGAAAGTGGCTGGAAAAACCATCATAGATGATGAGTACTTGTCAAAATAGCTATAAAGGTTGGAAATCACTACAAGACAAAACAACTACAATGTCAAGGTAGCTAAAGGACAAAATAAGGAAAGAGAAAAAAATTATTTTATAGTCATATATTTGGGGGTGTTGAAATGTAAAAGACAACTGAGAGAGGTGGGGTGAATCAATTGTATCAAATCACTTTACTTCTAACCTTAATCAATTCCACTTTAATCCAGTCTATTATTAAGTGTCAACATGAAATGAAAATAACAAAAAGTAAACACAAGAGACACCAGATTTACGTGGAGAACCCAATGAGGGAAAAACCATGATGAGGATTAACTCACAATATAGTAATAATTCAATACCAAATACAAAGGCTTGCTGCTAGAGGCTTCACTACCTAGATATAAAGGCTCACTACCTAGATACAAGGGCTCACTTCCTATAAAGGATTTACTATCCAAAAAGAGGCTCACTACCTATACAAAATGAAAAGGATAAAGATCCATGACAAGGGTTCCACACATTCACAACTTGATCAGAAGATTGTAGACACCATTAGCTCACTACTTTCAAGAATCTAACAGATTAAAGTACTGTTCCCTCAATTCATTCTTGCACACTTTTCTTTTCACACTATTTCACACACTTCACTTGCTTGCTTGATTCTTGGATGGATGGATGATCAATTTGAAACAACTTGATTTTATTTTATACCATCTTCAACACTAGAAACATTCTCCAAGGTTGACTATACAATTTCAAATAAAATTCAAACTAGGTCAGCTACTCAACATTACCGTAGTGGATAATAATGCGAGAGCACCAATCACATTTAATTAGGAACCAAAAACATCTTTGATCCATCACATGCTTCCTTAATTCGATACAAAATATTAATCTAATGTGTAGACACCAGGTTAGCCAAACCTAATGATTGCACAATTGATCTTTGAAGTACATGCACCTCCAACAAGATGATCATATGTGGATCAATCAACACACTTCATCAAACATTTTCCCATGTTTGAGAACACTTTAGGTACATCTGTAGAAACTTCAACAAACTTCATTCACATAAAACTCTTCAACAGTCCAATCGGGCCAATCAGCAACACACAAGAGCTTTGGAGAAGGTCTTTCAAAGTGCCAAAATGCAAGCACATTTGTTAGAACACATAAAACATCAAAATAAATCAACTCCCAGATTCACAAGATTTGAAACTAGATTCCAAAAGATTTTTGAGCCAAAACATTTCTCCTAGTCCACAACCAAGCAGTTTTGCCAAACTAGTTCACACACTAGTGACACATCTTTTACTCTCCATCAAACTAGAAGCTAAAACTTAGGGTATATTATCCATTGAAGCTCGTGAACATAACTACAAATCTACACAGGCATAGGATCAACACAAGAGAAATTTAGAACACAATATCGGAGCACACTCAGAACACACACTTCAATATTGCCTTCATTATTTCTCAAAATTTCTCAAAAGCACTTGACAAAAACACAACTACAACCTCATAAATATAGCTCCATGTACTCTAAGAACTTCTGAAATATATCAAATATACAAGTACCATCTGCAATCAACCTGAACTATGTTAACATCAATAACAACACCACCAAACACATCCATACTTGAGACAATCACCCCTTTGTCATTGATGGAAACACATGATGTGGAAAACCATCAAAGATAGCATAAAAAATCTTCAGAAGTGAAAAATTGCACAAGCATAAAATTTTCACATGATTCTCTCTCCCCCTTTGACATCAATGGAAAAGGAAATTCTAAATAAAAAATCTTGCCATATAAAGCTCTATTCACTACCCCTTAGGAGTACACCCACATCACATACTACAAAAATCCACTTATGTACTCCACGTGAGGAGTAGACTTCAATCATTAGTCTAGATCAAAAGAGTCTATGAATCCACTAGACTGATGCACCTCCATGTGCATTTAGTTAAAGGAAGGACGGGTAGTAACACATAACTTCTCCCCGAGATACTCAAAAGTATCCTTCGAAAAGGCCTTAGTGAATATGTCAGCAATTTTTTCCTTGATAGGTACATATTCAAGTCTAACTTCATTCTTCAACACCTTATCCCTCAAGAAGTGATACCTTGATAGATATGTTCTTTGTCCTAGAATGCATCAGTAGATTCTTCAAAAAATTTATAGCACTTGTATTGTTACAGAATATAGAGATAGGTTCGTTACAAACCACACATATGTCCTTCAAGGTTTACTTCATCCACAATACCTATGTACAAAAAGATGTTTTTGTAATGTATTATGCTTCTATAGTGGATAAATAAATTGAGTCTTGTGTCTTACTCAACCATGTAACTATTATTCCTCCAAGGAATAATTCACCACCACTTGTACTCTTCTGATCATCTACATAGCCAGCCCAATCTACATCAGTGTAGGCATTAAATGTGAAATCATTGTCCTTCAGATATCCTAGCCCATAATTTGGAGTTACCTTAATATATTTGAATATCCTTTTCATAGCTATAATATTTGCTTCCTCAAGTTCTACTTGAAATCTTGCAACTAAACATACTACATGCATGATATCCGGTCTAGTAACATTAAGATACAATAGTCCACCAATCATGGATTTGTAAATTCTCTGATAAAATTTAGTAGAATCATCATCCTTACTCAGCTTACATTCGACTATCATAGGGGTACAGACCGGTTTGGAGTCATCCATTCCAAACTTCTTTAATAATTCCTTAACATACTTAGATTGTGAAATGAATATACCCTTATCAATTTGATTTACTTGAAGTCCAAGGAAGAAATTCAACTCACCAATCATAGACATTTCAAATTCATTTTGCATCTCCTCTACAAATTTCTTACACATACCTTCATTTCCACCAAAGATAATGTCATCAGCATATACCACAACTATCAATATTTTGTTTTTCTCAACCTTGAAATAAAGATTGTTGTCTATAGACCCTTTGTTGAATCCTTTCTTTGTCAAGTACCTATCCAACCTTGCATACCAATCTTTGGGAGCCTATTTAAGTCCATATAATGGCTTCTTTAACTAGTAGACCATGTCCAATTTTTCTGATAGTTGAAAACCTTTTGATTGCTCCATATATACTTGTTCTTCCAGTTCTTCATTTAGAAATGCAGACTTGACATCCATTTGGTAAAATTTGAAGTCTTTATGAGATGAAGATGCCAAGAACATTTGAATGGCCTCCATTCTTGCTATAGTTGCAAATTTTCTTCAAAATCTATTCCTTTAACATGTGAATATTCTTTGCATACAAGTCTTTCTTTATTCCTTACCACTTCACCATATTCATTCAACTTATTTTTGAATATCCATTTTGAACCAATTACATTATTGTTTGAAGGTCTAGGGCCTAGTTCCCATGTCTCATTCTTCTCTATCTACTGTAGTTCCTCTTTCATTTCTCTAACCCAACTTTCATCATTACGTGCTTCACTCACATTCTTAGGTTCTATATTAGATAGTAAACACAAGTTTACCTCAAAACAATTTCTTCTTGTCTTCACTCCTTCACTTATGTCTCCAATTATTTGTTCCTTCAAATGATTTCTCTATACATATCTAGGATTCTTAGGTGAAGGTTCCATAATATTCTCTTCATCTCTTTGTTCTTTCTCTTTATTTTCTTCTTCTTGCACTTACCCACAAATAGGATCATCAGGTTCAACTTCATTTTGTTGAGTGGTTCTAGGAGAAGAATAATGTCTCTTTATTCCATGTTCTTCACATAATGCATTAAATTCATCAGAAGTAAATTCCCCACCTATACTAGACAAACATTTGATTTTTAAGATTTTCCTCATTTTCTAATCTTGCCTTAAACACCTTCAATCTATCAAGAGCCCGAGCTTTCTCTCAAAGAAACGTAACCCATGTAATCCTAGAGTAATCATCAATTAAGAGCATAAAGTACCTATCACCATTAAGGCTTCTTATTCTTGTAGGATGATCAACGTCTATATGAATTAATTCCAACATTCCAATAGATGATTGTTCCTTTCCTTTAAAACTACTTCTAGTTTGTTTTCCTAACTACAAACTTCCGCAAATTGAATTTGAAGGCTTTGTGATTCTAGATAGATCATGTTGGAAAATGTGCCTCAATTGACTCGCTTGGACCTCTATTAAAGGCTTGAATATTTTATGTCTCTATCACTTTACAGTGATGTTCTCTTTTGGTCGGCTTGATCCTTTGGTCATTGAGACTTAGTTTGATTGGCGAGACTTTGAGGGTTGTCACAACGATGGGCCAATGAGTGTGGAGTTGGCGGATTGTTTGTTGGCCTCAGCTTTATTGACAAAGTAGTCATCTATTGGTGGAAGGAAATGCTATGTCTCACTGATGTGCCAATGCCTTGCATCAACTGCTATCGGCTTCATCTAACAGTGTTGGCTTCTTTTTGTGACATCCAAAGGCAAGTGCCATTGTTAACCTTTTTGCCGAGCAGAATTGCCCATGCGCATGACATGTGGCAACTTGTCAAAGTGGTCAACGCAATGAAGATACAGTCGGCCCTAATTTTCTTTATGTGAAGGTTTGTCCAATTGTGGACACTTGTCTGTGCCTCGAGAGTTCCCTGGGGAATCTAGCGGATGTTGCTAGAGATTCCCCGAAGGAGCTCTAGCGGCCTCCACATAGGTCAAGCGGAGTGCATGAGTAGTAGACACGTGGTAGCCTCAGAAGCTCATTCTAGGTGAGCTCATGGGAATCTTGGATATTCCCTCCTAGATGCCCCAAAACCTCTTAAGCGGCAGACACATTTCTTATGGGACCCGTTAGAGCTAGCGGTTGGTGTTTTGGTGATAGAAGATTATTGTTGGCTCGAAATATGATGCAATAGTTAGCAATAGCGAAGGGATCTTAGACCATGAGGATTGTTGACCGATCACTCCTCAGTCAAGAGGTGGAGTGAATAGTTGTGTGACACGTGGCATTTTCTCATCGAATGTTTTTGTATAGTTGTTGCAAAACAAAATTTATTGTCAAAAGCTAGATTGGTGAAAAGTGATATATTATGCAGTCAAATGAGATCAGAGTTTGGCAGTTGGCAGAGCCAGAATTTAGTATTTTCTCTACAATGAATTTATTACGGGGGTGGCTCAATGCAATATTGTATGTGGATCCAATCCGAGATTGATTTGGTGTGTCAGTGAAGAACTCAAATTAATGCACCCTAATTGGTCATTGGAGGGAGACTTGTAATAGTTGGTCTTGACTAGTAGTTAGAGAGAGATTTGTAGAAGAGAAGAAGAACTAAAAAAGTCATCAATTTTTGTGTTCACTATATGCCAGAATAGCATTGTAATAGTGAGTGCATGAAAAATCAAGTGTTGTTGTGAGCTAACTATCAGAGAGTGAGGGTTGTAACTTTGAATATAATATTTTTCTTCCTGTAATACAAAGTGTTTTTCTCTTGGTGTGGTGGGTTTTTTCCCAAAAGGGTTTTCCCATGTAAATCTAGTGTTATCTCTAAAATTGTTTTATTTATGTTACTCTTGCTACCCTGCATGTGTTCATCTTAAGTTTTTTAATGTTTTAAAACTAGACTTTGCACATCTCCTCTGTGGTTTTAGTGTTAGGAAAGTGTTTCCGCACCTTTTCTTTTCCTTACAAGTGGTATCAGAGCCTGGCCAATTGTGTTATCCTTGTTAGTAGGGCTGGTTTTTTGTGCTAATATTGTTCCAATGGGAATCTTGCAAAGTTAGAACCTAGTTCTATCTAAGATGGCGAGTACATGAGGAAGAGTTGATATTGAGAAATTCAATGCCGACAAATTTGAGTTGTGGAAACTCAAAGTGGAAGACCTGTTAGTGGATAAAGACCTCTAGGTAGCAATGTCTAGAACTATGCCAAAAGGTATGAAGCAAGAAGAATGGGACCTTGTAGAAAAAAAAGTGAGAGGTCTGATAAGACTTTGTCTAGCTGATTTTGTACTCCTAAATGTCCATGAGGAGAAGTCTACAGTTTTGTTATGGAAGAATCTTGGTGATATTTATCATGGAAAGTCTCTGGTAAATAAGTTATTCCTCAAGAAGAAGTTGTACTCCTTGAAGATGTAAGAAGGTGCATCTATTATAGACCATCTAAACTTGTTTAATATGAGTGTTGCTCAATTGGCATATATGGGTGTAAAGATAGAGGAGGAGGATTGTTGCATGCTCCTGTTATGTTCATTACCTGACACTTGGGATCATCTGGTGATGGCTATTGGAGGTACGACTGCTACTTTCAAGATGGAAGATGTGGTTGCTTTGATTTTATCTAAAGAGATGTGGAGGAAGTCTTCTAAGATGGCCAAAGAGGCCCTTGTTGTTCGAGGTAGATCGAAGGAGAAAGGCAAGAAGAAGGACAAAAATTCAAAATCTAAATCTTTAGGGAGATTGAAGTCTCATGGTAAAATGTCCAAAGTGAAGTGTTGGAATTGCAGGCAGTCTGGTCATGTTCAAAAGGATTGCAAGGAGAAGAAGAAGAAGAATGTCTCAGAGAGTGACTCCTCTTAGAGTGATGCAGATGCCTTCATTGTAGCTTTCATAACTCAATCGTTAGATGGTGTCTGGCTGGTTGATTTGGGTGCATCCTTTCACATGACGTCCCATAGAGACTTGTTTACTAAGTATGAGAAGTATGATGGTGGGAAGGTGTACCTAGAAAGTGATTCAATGCTAGAGATTGTTGGCCATGGAAGAGTTAGAATTTAGTTTCTTGATGGGAGAGTCAAAGGGATTGGTGGCATACTACACATACTAGGTCTAGCTCGTAACTTACTTTCTGTCAGTAAGCTAAATGATGCTGGTGTAGAAGTTTCTTTCTTGAGTAAATGATGTAAGATGACTAGAGGTGCAATGGTGTTGGTTAAGGTTGTACATATTGACAATCTGTACAAGTTGGATGCACATCATGTTCAATGCAACAATGCCTCTATAAAGTCAAGAAAAGTTGTTCTTGTAGAGGAAGATGAATATGCTTCTCTAGTTGCAAATGTGATGGACGTGAAAATCCCAGTAGAGAAGACCATGCTATTGCATTATAGACTCGATCACATAGGTGAGAAAGGTTTAAAAAAATTGAAAAATAAAAATCTTGTTGAAGGGCTTTTATATTGTAATCTTGAGTTTGATTTTTGTGAACACTTCATTTATGGAAAGAAACAACATGTTTCCTTTTCCTTGAGTTCTCATAAATCTTTTGGTGTACTGGACTATGTTCATTCTGATGTGTTTGGTCCATTTAATGTTCCTTTGTTATCAAAGTCTAGATATTATGTTTCTTTTATTGATGACTACTCAAGAAGGGCATTTATATACTTTCTTAAAATTAAATCAGAAGTGTTTAGTCATTTTAAAGAGTTTAAAAACTTGGTAGAGAATCAGACTGGAAGGAAAATATAATATTTGAAGATGGATAATGGCTATGAATTTTGTTTTGTAGATTTCGATAGATACTGTAAAGACCATGGGATTAAAAGGCATTAAACTACACCTTATACTCCACAACAGAATGGAGTTGCTGAAAGGTCGAACAACATGTTGATGGAAAAGGCAAGGAGTATGTTGAGCAGTGATGGTCTAGAGCAGATGTTTTGGGTTGAGGCCATGGCTATAACATGTTACCTAGTAAATCATTCTCCTTGCTTTGCTCTTGTTGATAAGACACCTTTGGAAGCGTAGTTTGGTAAGAAGCCCTCTCTGAGATATGTTCATTTTTTTGGTTGTGAGGCATATGCATATGTGCCAAATGATAAAAGATCTAAGCTGGAGAACAAATTTTTTAAATGTATCCTCATCGGCTATGGTTTGAAGGGATACAAGCTTTGGAATCCTAATACTGAGAAGGTTTTATATATCAAAAGTGTAATATTTTGTGAGCTGAAACCTTCTATAGCTGATCCACAACTAGAGATAGATCAAAGAGAAAAGAAGAATGATGTAGTTGAGATTCCCCTAACCCCAGAAAAGGGATAATTGCATGGTGTACCTGAAACTAAGGAGAGCTCTATCACCTTTGAGAGTTCTAAAGATGAATAACCACAACCTCAGCTAGTGAGAAGGTCTACACATCAAAATCAACAACCTGACAGGTATGGTTTCTCCATTTTGGATTCAAACTGTGCATATGCTTTAATTAATAGCACTGAGGAGCCTAGGACTGTTAAAAAGGTAATTGATATGCCCAATGCAAATTCCTAGTTGGAAGCCATGAATGAAGAAATGGAATCATTGGAAAATAATGAAACCTAGGATTTGGTACCTTTTCTTGGAGGAAGAAAGTCTATTGGATGTAAATGGGTATTTAAGAAGAAGACCGCTCTTGAGGGCAATGTTGAGAAGTATAGAGTAAGGTTGGTTGCAAAGGGGTATTCCCAAGTAGAGGGAATTGATTATAGAGAAATTTTTTCCCCTGTAGCTAAGCTGACATCTATGAGATTTTTGTTGTCACTTGCAGCCACGTATGAATTAGAGATCAGGCATATGGATGTGAAAACAATGTTTCTACATGGAGAGCTAGAAGAAGAAATTTGCATGTCCTAGCCTAAGCATTTCGTTGAAAAAGGTAAAGAAATCCCGATCTATAAATTAAAGAAATATTTGTATGGTTTGAAGTAGTCTCCTAGAATGTGGTACCAGAAGTCTGACACTTTTGTGTTGTCTATGAGATTTGTGAGATCAAAATATGATCATTGTGTGTATTATAAAACTAAAAATGATAGTGTGCTTATTATTACCATGTATGTGGACGATATGTTGTTCATAGAAAATAGTAAGTTTATGATTTCTGATCTTAAATTTCATTTATTTGTAAAGTTTGAAATGAAAGATCTAGGTGCAACAAGGTATATCCTAGGGATGGAGATAACCAGGAACATAAATGGAATAATGCTTTGGGTCAACCAAAGTAAGTAAATCAACACTATTCTAGAGAGATTTTATATGAGTGATTGCAAGAAGCTAGTTGTTCCAATTACCTTGGGAATGAAACTATCTATTGAATACTATCCAAAATATTCTACTGAGATGGAGGACATGACCAGAGTGTCTTATGCGAGTGTTTTTCATAGTTTAATGTATGCGATGGTTTGTACAAGGCTAGACATTTCCCAAGCAATGGGAGTACTCAACCGATTTATGGAAAATATAGGAAGGATGCATTGGGATGATATAAAGAGAGTGTTTAGATATCTGAGAGGTACCTCAAAATGTGCTCTAAGTTACCATGGAAATTTGGTTGCATCACAGAGAAACCTCAAAATTCATGGGTATGTGGACTCTGATTGGGCTGGGGACATTGATAGCAGAAGATACACTAGTGGATACACTTTCATGTTAAATGGTGGTGCAATCAGTTGGATGAGAAAGCAATAGGCTATAGTTGCTTTGTCCATGATGGAGGAAGAATACATGGAAAAAACTCACACCTATAAAGAAGTTGTTTGGCTTAGCCACTTATGTTCTAATATTGGTTTCAAGGTAGGGAAGATCACTATTTTTTGCAACAGTTAGAGTGCCATTTGTTTGGTGAAAAATCCAACTTTCCATTCTAGAATGAAACATCAATGTGTAGTATCACTTCGTGAGAGATATGGTGGAGGATGGAAAGGTATCTTTAGAGAAATTGGATACTCTGAAGAATGGTGCTGATGCTTTGACAAAGCTAGTAAGAAGAGACAAGTTCAGATGGTGTGCAAGTTCGATGGGCCTTGGGGCCTATGATCGATAATAGATTTGAAATTTGGAGGAAGCTATTAAGTCTTCATCAAGTGGGATCTTGTTGGAAAATGTGCCTCAATTTACTGGCTTGGATGTCTGTTAAAGGCTTGACTAGTTTATGTCTTTATCGCTTTACAACGGTGTTCTCTTTTGGTTGGATCGATCCTTTGGTCGCTGAGACTTAGTTTGATTGGCGAGACTCTGAGGGTTGTCACAGTGATGAGTTGACGAGTGTGGAGCTAGTAAATTGTTTTTTGGCCTCGACTTTATTAGCAGAGCAGTCGTCTATCGGCGGAAGGAAATGCTATGTCTCACTGATGTGCCAATGCCTTGCATCAATGACTACTATCAGCTTCATCTGATGGTGTTGGCTGCTTTTCGCGACATCCGAAGGCAATTACCATTGTTAACCTTTTTTCTAAGTGGAACTACCTGTGCATGATGTGCGGCATCTTGTCAAAGTGGTGAGTCTAGCAAAGAGATGGTGGGCCTCGAGTTGCTTTATGCAAAGGTTTGTCTAGCTGTAGACACTTTTCTATTCCTCAGGAGTTCCCTAGGGAATATAGTAGATGCTACTAGAGATTCCTCAAAGGAGCTCTAGTAGCCTCCACATAAGCCAAGCGGAGTATGCAAGCGATGGAAACGTGGCAGCCTTAGAAGCTTGTTCTGGGTGAGCTCATGGGAATCTTGGAGATTCCCTCCTGGAGTCCCCAAAACCTCCTGAGCAGCAGACATGTTTCTTATGGGACCCATTAGAGTTGGCGGTTGGTGTTTTGGTGACAGCGGATTATTGCCAGCTTGAAATATGATGCAATAGTTAGCCATAGCGAAGGGATCTCAGACTGCAGGGATTGTTGACTGATCACTTCTCGATCAAGCGATAGAATGAATAGAAGTGTGACACATGGCATTTTCTCATCTATTTTTTTTGTATTATTGTTGTAAAACAACATTTATTGTCGAAAGTTGGATTGGTGAAAAGTGATATATTATGAGTCAGATGAGATCAGATTTTGGTAGTTGGTAAAGCCCGAATTTAGTATTTTATCTGCAACAAATTTATTGCGGAGGTGGCTCGATGAAAAATTGCAGGTGGACCCGATTCGAGATCGATTTGGCGTGTCAGTGAAGAACTAAAATTAATGCACCCTAATTGGTCATTGGAGGGAGACTTGTAATAATGAGTCTTGACTAGTAGTCAGAGAGAGATTTGTTGAAGAGAAGAAGAATTGAAAAAGTGTCATCAATTTTTGTATTCGTTGTATGTTAGAATAACATTGTAACAGTAAGTTCATGAAAACTCAAGTGTTGTTGTGAGCTAACTATCAGAGAGCGAGGGTTGTAACTTTTGTATGTAATATTTTTCTTACTGTAATACAAAGTGTTTTTCTCTTGGTGTGGTGGGTTTTTTCCCGAAAGGGTTTTCCCACATAAATCTGGTGTTATCTCTGAAATCATTTTATTTCTATTAGTCTTTCTACCCTGCATGTGTTCATATTAATTGTTTTAATATTTTAAAACTGGAATTTTCACATCTCCTCTATGGTTTTAACATTAGGAAAGCATTTCCGCACCTTTTCTTTTCCTTACAGATCACTAAAAACTTCCCTAGAACTAATCCTGATCAGAGTATTGAAACTCGGATGTCCCATCCTCCAGTGCTAGAGCCAACTTTCATTAATCTGAGAAACAAAACACTAAACATCACCACCCTTAAGATGATAGGTGTTTACATGAGTTCTTCTTCCAACTGCTACCATAGCTCAGAATCCTTTTCTGATCTCATAGGTGTTATCCTAAAACAAAAGATTAAAACCTTTTCTACACATTTTACCAACACTTAAGATATTATTCCTTAAACCCTTTAGATAATAGACATCGTCAAGTACTATGTTTCCCATCAAAACTAATTTTTCCTTTACCAACAATCTTAGCGCCAGAGTCATTTCCAAACATAACTATTCATCCATAATGTTTTTCAATTTTAGTGAACTCACTCTTATCTCTAGTCATGTGATTTGAACACCCACTGTCAATTACCCAAAAGTCTTCATCCTATCTAGTATGAAAAGTAGTCACAAGAGTACCTTCTATCACATCCTTCTTGCTCTCTAGACCAGATTCCTTTGCACATCTTCCATGGTTAGAAGATAAAGCTTTATTTTATATGGCTATAAATAAACATTCATCTTTATCCTCCTCAAAGTTAGATTCATCATCAAAAATTTCCGCATCTTATTTGACATAATATAATTTCTTGAACTTCCTATCCTTTTTGTCTTTGTAATTAATTTTTTTATAATCCTTGTTCTTCTTGTGTGTAGCTCTATTAGGACATCTTGATGCATAATGACCAATATTTCCACAATTGAAACACTTAAATGGAAACTTACCTTTTTATTTACTAGTACCTTTCTTCAATTTCCTTGTGAAGTTTGCTTCCAACTCTTCTGAATCATTATCATTCTATTCATTTCCTATCTTCATTTCTTTAAATGTTTTTTCAGTCTTCTCCTTATCTCTTGAAAATTTTCTCATCTCAAATGCAGTCAAGACACCAAATAGGTGCTTCGTAGTAAATGTCTTTGGATCATATGATTCTTCAATAGAAGAGACTTTGTCATTGTAATTCTCTAGTAGGGTCATCAAGATCTTCCCAAATATATCTTCTTCTTGATTTCAGTTGCTATAAGTTCAACTCTCTGATAGTAGCTTGCAATATATTCACATTCTTCCATTCTTAAGTTCTCAAATTTTCTCTTAGCAGTTAGTTTCCTCGACAACTTTACTCTATCATTTCCTTCATGACTGTCTTTCAATTTTTCCGATACTTCAAGAGAAATTCATAAAGAAATAACTTTTGTCCATTCAGTTTTAGATAGAGAAATGAAGATAGCATACCTTGACTTTTCATTCTCCTCATAAGCCACAATCTCATCAGCAAATGAAGGACCACTAGTTGGTATAACATACTTTGTCTCTACATATTTCTAGGTCATGAAACTAAGATAAATTAGATAACCTCTCATTTTTTTTGTCCATTCACCATAATCAGCTCCATCAAAAATAAGGATCTACAACTTGTGTGCCATCTTATCTACCTCAAGTGGTTAAGCTTTTCATCAAGGAACTAGAGCTCTGATACCAATTGTTGAAATACACAAGACAATTGAGAGGAGGGTGAATCAGTTGTATCAAATCACTTTACTTCTAATCTTAATCAATTCCACTTTAACCTAGTCTGTTATTAAGTGTAAACATGAAATGAAAATAATAGAAAGAAAGCACCAAACAAACCAAATTTATGTGGAAAATCCAATGAGGGAAAAACCATGGTGAGGTTTAACTCACATTATAGTAATAATGCAATACCGGATACAAAGGTTCACTACCAAAGGGCTCAATGACCAGATACAAAGGCTCACTTCCCAGGTATAAGGGCTCACTACCTATAAAGGAGTTACTATCTAGAAAGAGGCTCACTACCTACAAAAAATTAAAATGATAAAGATCCACCACAAGGGTTCCACACTTTCATAGCTTGATCAAATGATTGTAGACACCATTAGCTCACTGCTTTCAGGAATCTAACACATTAAATTACTACTACCTCAATTCTCTCTTACACACTCTTATTTTTGCACTTGTTTGAAAACTTCACTTGCTTGCTTGATTCTTGGATGGATGGATGATAAATTTGCAACAACTTGATTTTCTTTTATACCATCTTCAACCCTAGAAACATTCTCTAAGGTCAGCTATACAATTTCAAATTACAAATTCAAACTAGGTCAGCTACTCAACATTCTCGTAGTGGATAAGAATGAGAGAGGGCCAATCACACATTTAATTATGACCCAAATAAAATCTTTCATTGATCACATGCTTCCTTAATTCGATGCAAAATATTAATGTAACGTGTAGACACCAAGTCAGTTAGACCTAATGAAACACCAATGATCTTTGAAGTATGTGCATCTCCAACAAGATGATCACACATGGATCACTCAACACACTTCACCAAATATTTTACCATCTCTGAGAATACTTTAGGTACATCTGCAACAACTTCAACAAACTTAATTCACAAAAATCTCTTTAATAGTCCAATCGGACCAACCAACAACACACAAGAGCTCTGGAGCAGGTCTTCAGGAGTGCCAAAATGCAAGCACATTTGTTAGAACATAGAAACCATCAAAATTAATCAACTCCCAGATCCGTAAGATCTGAAACCAGATTCCAAAAGAATGCGGAGCCAATACATTTCTCCCAGTCCACAACCAAATAGTTTTGCCAAACCAGTTCACACATCGGTGAACATATCTTTTACTCTTCGTCAAACTAGAAGCTATAAATCAAGGTATATTATCCATTGAAGCTTGTGAACATAACTAAAAATCCTCATAGGAATAGGATCAACACAAGAGAAATGTAGAGCACAATACTAGAGCACACTCAGAACAAACACTTCAACATTGTCTTCATTATTTCTCAAAATTTCTCAAAAGCACTTGGAAAAAACACAAGTACAACCTCATAAATAAAACTCCATGTACTCGAAGCACTTCTACAATATTTCAACTATACAAGTACTATCTACAATCAACCTAAATTGTGTTGAAATCAATGAAAACATTAATTACAACACCACCAAACACATCCATACTTGCAATAGGGGGTAGGTGAAATCCTAATGTAAAATAAATCTGAGCCATAAAATGTAAATGAATCTTGTCCATTCATTTTTCTTTTGTAAAACTATAAATAGGGGCATGCTATCACTTTCAGAAGGAGAGATGAGTTGTTGTGTAAAGACATGCTACAAAAAAATAATGAGAAAAACATTGCTTTGATGGTTTCTTGTGTGTTCTTCTCATGCGTGCATGTTTCATTCTCCCAATCTTAGATTTTAGCTTTGTTCTTATAGTTTTAAGTTGCTTTTAGTTGTTAGTATATGTTGTTCTTTAATGGTGAAGAATGATATAGTGTTGACATCTTCTTAGCTCATACTTTTTGTTGTTTATTGATGATGAACAACAATGTAAAGTTAGTATGAGTTGTGTTTATGTTTCTGCAATTAAATCAAAATTTTATTCACGCTTTAATGGTGAATGAATGGTTTGAAAATCCATACACCTTAGAAGATTGCGCTATTTTCATGAGACTGTAGGCTGCCCTTGGTTAAGTGGAACTTAGTTTTAGGAAGGTTTTCCACTGTAGCATATTCCATTGTTACTATTAAACATTAGTTGCAGGCCTAGGAAATTTCTAATCCCTTTTCCCTTTTGAAATTTCTTTGAAATTGAAGTTAAGACAAAGTTCCAGCATCACAACAAATCCATATTTGATGAGTAAAGAGGAGTTTTAGCTTGATGACATGAACTTGTAGCAACTATGCATCCATTTCCTAAATTCATAAAATTCCCATTTGCATATCCAATTCCCTCCACACTTAGTGAATCATAAATTTCCTTTGTGGTTACCAGCAAATCACATCAACCAACTAAAATATTTAAGGTTAGTCATGACCTAACACGTGAGAGAACTTGGGGTGATTTTTACAACTTACTTGTTGAAGCTACCTTTCAAGAGAGATAGCATACTTGAATGTTGTCTATGTTGAGAAGGTGCAAAAAAACCCATCAATAGAATTGGCACTAGAACGAGGGCCGAGCTAAGCTAGGTAAAATAGGTTCCTTCTCCCCTTAAAGGTTTCATAGAGTAGTCAAATCCACACCAAAAAAGTGAAGAGTTTCAAGATTTAAAGACCCCTACTAAGGCTAAGAGAGCCAAGAGAGGTGAAGCATTAGCTTCAACCCAATCCACTTGAACTCTATCCCCTCCATATCCCTACATCTCTCCACTTAATTTCTCCCCTTCACTCTCGACAACACTTACATCCACCCCCCTACTCCAAACTACATTTCCACCCTTCACTTCCCACATACAAGGTGCTATACCAATCCCTACACTTCACTTCCAGGGAATTGTCCCAAGTACAGTCCCACTTCAAGCCCAAGTTATTGTAGCACAACCGCAACAACGTCCACTTCCCACAATGGCTTGGCTGGGAAACAAACCATCCCTATTATCCTTCAATGACTACCACAATATGATAAATAATGTGGAGGGGCTTTACAGAAATTTCCATCCACATGACCGACAAAGGACAACTGAAGAACACATAAATATCTTCCAAACAACACTGAAGGATATGCAGATTTAACATGAAGATGTGGCTTATAAGATCTTCCCTCACTCTTTGGGAGACAAAGCTTTCCATTGGTACATTAATTTGCCAACAGGATCCATCACCTCTTGGAACCTCATGAAGGACACCTTTTTGTAGAAGTTCAAGATTCCAATTAGCCATACAAAATTGTACTAGCAATTCATGTCAGTTAGAAGGGAAGTTAATGAGCCAATCATCTCCTTCAAAAATAGATTTCAAAAAGAATATATGAAGTTGCAGCCTCCTTATGTTTTCGATGACACCTCGACTTGGCTAGTATACTATGTCTCCTTGGAAAACCTCACATTTTCCTTAGTCAAGAGGATGCACCAACCATTGACGAGATTGGTGGATGCATATGTAGAGGTAGAGAAAGCCAATACAGACTTGGGAGAACACATTATAGGCCTGCTACCCTCATTAGGTCTCGTCACCCATCCAACCCAAATCCAAGGGCTTACCAATGCTTTGCAACATCAGATGCCATTATTGAATAAAGTCCCTTAGTTTCCAATAGTGTCACATCTGAGGTAGTCATTGAATCAAGCATCTCTGGTGCCTCATTACTTGTAGCCTCCATAATAGCAAGCTTATTCTTAGTAGACCCAAGTGCCTACATACTTGTAGAGTTCAAAATTTTGACCTACCTAACAAAATCAACCAGTGGAATAGCCCATGTTCCTACTGAATTCAATGCCACCATAGAGTAACACAAAGAAGAATCGAATTGATGAATTGACTGAAATGGTAATGAAATTATCCACAAAGATGACACATTTGAGGAATAAAAATAACCAATTTTGGGCTTCTCAAAGAAGCATCCAAGCCAACCTTAATTGAGACAACCATGATACTAGTACATCCTCAGGTCATAATTATGAGAGAGGTCAGAACTCAGGGTAGAATTTTGAAAGAAGGCATTCTCAAAGGAAAAATAGAACTTGGAACATTAGGCCAAACAATGGAGGCATTCCCACACCTCTTGATGATCTGAGTAGTGCTAACAAGTCCACAAGAAAAGTTTACTTGGTTGAATCTTCCTTATCAAGTTGGTGCCAAATCCACAAAACCATTAGGCATTCTAAATTGGAATGCCCAAAATTCCAAACCACTACATAAATATTCCAAGTGGAAGTCCAAAATATTGTTGATGGATCGAGTTGTAGAGATTTAGTTCCCTCAAAGACATATGAATCCTCAGTGTTTGTGGTTAATCAAGCTCCTTTCCAGCAAAGAAAAAAAAATCACCTAAAAAGGAGGCCACAATGAACAAAGTTGCTACCAAAGAAGGATAAGAAAAAAAGGTAAGTAATGAGGGCTTTCTATCTCAACTCTTTGATTTGGTAGATAATGGTCCCATAGATGAGGAAGAGCCATGTGAGGATGAAATCCACATGTTTCACCAATGAGAAACCCCTTATAATTTGAGAACAAAAAATCCAGAGGTCCTTTCATGACCTCTACTCCTCCTAACAACTTCAATACTTTTCCTGATCCTAATGCCAACAACAATCCAAGTTATCCTTATGTGCCTACTCATTATATCAATAGAAATAGGAAGCCCAACCAAACTCAAGATCAGCCCACTAGTTCTTCCCAGTTTAAATTTTTTGAAGTAGAAGTCAAACAAATGGGGGAATACGTAGTAGAAGAACTAAAGAAATTCAAATTGAGTCTGTCAACCTTTGACTTGTGAAGGGTACTTGCTATTATAAATTATTTATTTACGTCACTAAATGGAACCTCCACATAAAAAATATCCCAATAGGTACCTACCAAAAATGTTTCCTTCAATACCTCCAATAGTGAGCCTGTAATTAGTGAGATCCTAGGAAAAAATCCTGATCAACCTCCAAACTAGCAAGTTAGTAAAAACCATCATGTAGATAAAAATATCATAAAATATTCAAATCAAGTGAAAACCAAGGATAAGAAAAAAGATAAATATAACGCTCATGTAGCCCAGGCCAACATATCAGTAGGGTTGTTCTAGGAGAAATTGGAAATGCCTCCTTTCTTGACACCCATTATAATATTTGGCAAGAATCTGCACAACTCTTTGCTGGATTCAGGAGCTTTAGCCAATGTCATGCCATTGGAAGTGTGTAAAGAACTAGGGATAACTCTAACCCCCTCTCGATAGAAGGTGACCCAGCTAGATAAGACAAAGGTAAACATAGTGGGAGTATTGAAAATAATTCTTATGTAGATTGTTGTTGACCCAAGGGTGCAATAGGTGATTGATATTCAGGTGGAAAACATTCAAAATACCTATGACATCATAATGGGAAGGGATTTCATCTGAGCGCTGAATGGATATGCTTCCTTAGACTATTCCGATTTTTTCCTACCTTGGAAGGGACTACCAAATCAAATCCGCATTGATGAGGAGCCTATGATGAATTTCATGATCACTGAATATAATTATACGAATGGGGTATTGTTTGCACAAAAATAACTAGGAAATTACTATCCTATTGCTTACTAGGATGATGAAGAGTTCAAAGAATAAGAAATAGTAGAGGAGGTCCTCATGTTATGCAATTCTCTCATTAATATAACTTCCCTCTCAAATAGAATGAAAGTCCTAATTGATTCAGAAGATGAAGAATCCTAAGAAGATGGTAACCTTGGATTGCTTGATGGGTTTTAGGAGTTTATGTAGAAGTGTGTATAGGATCATCTTAGTTTAGGGGCTAAAATAGATTTCAAGGAGTTACTACTGCTTGGTTGGTGTAGATTTCACAATGTAGCCCACTCTAAATTGAATGTTTCTTATGTGAAATGGTAGTGAAGCATATTCGAGGGAAGATCACTCCTAAGGAGGCCACAAAATGATAGCAAGATCAAGAATGGCTAGAGTGCAAGCAACCACCTAAGGGTTTACAAATGGAGGTAAAATCAAGAAAGGATGTCTACTCCATAGTGTCCATCCAAGTTTTGGATGTTGCACTTTGATGGAGGGTATGTGCAGGATCATGATGGGCCAAAAAGTGGCAATATGATGGGTATGTGGCTGACAACTATTTTTTTACCCAAAATTGATGAAACGAAAAGGGTTTTTAAAGGAGATTCTCAGCTTTTCACCAATATAAATTAAGCTTTACTTTGAATTTAATAAATAATTATTATTCATTTTCTATTGAATTACAACTAAAGTTCTGATTTTTAGGCTGATTGAGAAACATCTATAGCTTTCAAACAATATCATATTTTTTGAATCCAAAACATGTGTCACATTTTATGCTTTGCATAATATAAGATTAAAAAATTAAAAAATGAATTTCATGAAGTTTTGACCAAGTTAAGGTGGTCAGACATACGAGTCTTTATATTTTTTAAAATTTGTCATAAAAAAATTGTAATTAATTATTTACTTGGAAACAAATTACAAATAAATATGCATAACATTGAGACATGGGTCCTCTACTTATATCTAAAGTTTTATAAAAAAATATTATCATTTTAATGTGGTTAGGGTGGTCAGACAGACACCTACTTCTTATTTTTTCCCTGAAATTTAAGTACTACTGTATTGAAATTTTAAATTTTCACAAAATAGATTTTATTTTTTTGTAAATAAGCCTAGTAATTTAGAAACTAAATTCAATTTTCTACAAATTATATTCTTGCATATTTTTGAGATAATATAGATAACTTATTAAAAAAATTTATGTCAAGTTTCCTTTTTATGATTTTTTTGAATTTTTTGCCACTTAAGGGCCTGTTATTTCCATGATGATCCTGCACATACCCCAGATCTAAATCTAAGCAAGAAGTGGGAGCAGGCTTCAATATTATTAGTCCCATGGGTAAGACAAATTTTTCTACCCATAGGTTACAATTTTATTGCACAAATAATGTAGCAAAATATGAAGCATTAGTTCATGGGATTTTAATGACATTAAGAAAGAAAGTTAAAATGTTGCAAGTGTTTGATGATTTTGAGCTAGTTGTGAAACAAGTTAGGAAACTATATTGGAATCTAATGATAGAAGGTTGGAAAACTATAGGAATAGGGTATGTGATATTTTAGAAGGGTTGGATGCATTCAATAGGACAATATACAATTGGTGTGATTCTCATAACATGGGTATAGCTGAAGAAGTTAAAAATGTGTTTATAGTCAAAGTGTGCACACCAGGGGAGAGAAAAGGAATTTTTGATGCCTTGTGCACTTTTCATGATGTGATTTATTGGGGATACAAAGACTTGAAAACCTATGATACATGAATTATCACTCATACCACTCCCCTTAAGCCTGATGTGAGACCTTTCTGGCAGCGTCAATGCTCTATCAATGCATTACTGGAGCCTATTATCTTCAAAGAAGTTCAAAAGCCGTTGTCTAATTGAATCATATTTTTGGTCTAACATTCTATATGGGTGGCCAATTTGGTTCTGGTCAGGAAGAAAAATGGGAAAATCAGATTATGTGTGAACTTCTAAAATCTAAATAGAGCTTTTGAGAAGGAGAACTATCCCGTGCCCTCATTGGATGAGGTATTATAGATTGTAAACAATTCAAAAATGATGTAATTTCTAGATGGATATTCTAGATACAACCAGGTGATGGTGCAGTATGAAGATAGGCATAAAACAATATTCACCACAAAATGGGGAATTTTTGCATACATAAGGATGTCGTTCAGATTAATCAATGCTAGTGCCACATTTCAACACGCTATGGACATAGCATTCAAAAATATCATTGGAAAATGCATCATCATATACATGGATGACCTCACCATGTTTTCTAAGAAAAGAGGAGACCACATCTTTGATTTGTGCAAGGATTTTTAGAAATGTAGAGTTTGGCATCTCACTAAACCCAAAAAAATGCATCTTTGGCGTGAGTGAAGGCAAGCTATTAGGGCATGTGATTTTAGAGAAAGGGATCTCTATAGATCTAGAGCACATACAAGCCATATTAAAAATTAGGCCCCCAAGAAGCAAGAATGAAAGAAAGTGTTTATTTGGAAAGATCAAATTCATCAAGAAGTTCATCATAGGCTTCATAGAAATAGTAAAGCCACTTAATGCCATGCTCAAGCAAGACACCAAAGTAGAATGGACACTAAAAGCTAAGAAATATTTTGAAGAAATTTAGAAGGCTATTGTTGATGCCCTAGTAATGGTCAATCCATATTATTTGAGGCCATTCTATATCTATTCCTTCTCTTCAGATCACTCCTGCACTAGTATATTAACACATAAATATGATTAAGGGAATGAACACCCCATTGCATTTATGAGTGCTCCACTTAAGGATGCATAATTATGGTACCATAATGTTGAAAATCAAGCATACACCTTGGTCAGAGGAGTCAAGAAATTTTGGCAATTTATTCTACAAAATAAGGTGTTTCCAATTGTACCGGATCCAACTGTCAAGACCCTGTTAATGCAAAATGAGTTAAGAGAAAGAAGAGAAAAATGGGTCACCTTGCTGCAAGAATATGACATGGAACTACATACCACGAAGCTGGTTCAAGGACAAGAACTCACTCGTACAATAGCATAAATTGAGCTAGAGCTCATTGTGCAACAATATCACTTGGAGGATGTTTCCCCGGGTGAATGGTATGAAAAGATTATCTATTAGATACTAAATAATGAATGTCCATCATGGCTGCAAGGAGTCTAAAAATGGGCTTTAAGACTTAAGAGTAGTAGCTACATGCTACAAGGATCCAAATTATACAATAGGAATCATGAGGGAATCTATCTTAGGTGCCTTGGAAAGGGAGAAGCAACTCAAGTACTAAGGGAGTTTCATGATAGGTTTGGTACCGATCACGGATCAAACCTCTCAATAGCTCATCAACTCCTACATGTTGGGGTACTATTGGCCAAATTTATTCAAAGATGCACATAACCATGTTATATCCTCTCATGTTTGTCAGACCACTACCACTAGGGAAAGAAAAATTCTATTGTCTCACTGCAACCAGTCTTGGAGGTAAGGCCTTTTTGCTTAATGGGGACTTGAATTAATTGGTTTGTTAAGCCCACCATCCTCTATAAGCCACAGGTATATTCTAACCACTACTAATTATTGCACTAGATGGACTGAAGCAATTTCATGTAGGCAATGTACAACTGAAGTAGTTACTAATTTTTTATAAGGTTTTATTTTAAATCGCTTTGGTTTCCCATTTTATTTCATTTGTGATAATAGTCCTACATTCACTTCCCTCAAGTTTTCTAGTTGGGCCTTTGATTATGGAATTGTCCTCAAATTCTCATCCAAATATTACCCCCAAGGGAATGGGCTTGTTGAATCCACCAAGAATAATCTACTACCTATAATATGTAAGCTACTTGACAAGAATCCAAAAGAATATCACACCCAGCTATGTTTTTCCCTCTCATCAAATCGCACACGTCATAAAGATGCCTTGGAAAATTCCATATTTCACCTCATCTATAGCCTAGAGACTATCTTACTAGTCCACCTAAAGATCCCCACACTCCAATTTATTAGCACATACTATGAGGAGGGAGAACACCAAGAAGCCTGCCTGGCTGAATTACTCCACCTAGAGGAGGTTCATGACCAAGCAATAAAAAAAAATTCTAAGCACCAAGGCATAGTCAAAAGATGGTTTGATCACCAAGCTAAAGTAAAGGCCTTTAGAATTGTGGATTTGGTCCTATGTTGGGCCAAGGTCCATGAGAAGAAAGGGGGACATGAAAAATTCGACAAGCTCTGGCTTTGGCCCCTTTAAGATTTCTAAGATCTTAGGAGATAATTCCTTTCACCTCAAAAATTTAATTGGAGAGGATGTCCCATTTCCTGTCAACAAGTAGTACCACAAGCATTACTTCATTGCTTGAGTTGTTCAAGCTCATCCCTTTGTATATAGTTGTATATAGTTAGATTAGGTCTCTTTCTTTTCTATTTTGCTTCTTTCTTTTCGCTCGCATTCACATATTTTGTTTTTACTAAGGGTGTTATCTAATCTTGATGTGGTGGTTGTGCTCAGCTTCCCTAGATGGCCTATTTTTTTGCATGCTCATTTCATTCCTTGGAAAATTCTTCATCAGTTACTACAAGTTTCTAATCGCTTTTGTGAAGAAAGTTTCCTTACCTGAACTCTAACTTTCTTTAGGACATAACCCTTATTTGCATCCCGTCACATTTGTCTCAGACTACACATGATATACACCTTAAATATTTTTGATGAGCTATATGATAGACTTCATGAAGCTTTGACAAGTGAAAAATATTAAGTCTGCTCCAATGACCAGTATGATTTCCAAGCCCACTATGAGCTGTAGTGCTTATGGAGTTGAGAAAAAGAGTATCAAAAATAAAATATTAAAAGAAAAGAAAAGGAAAGGGAAAAGAAAATGTTGAAACAAGAAATTTTGTGGGTGTGCAAGCAACTCTATTAGGGCTAGCATCATGCTTGGCCAGCAATAGAGAAATGTTTGTGGGGTAACACTGAAAACTCTGTTGGGACTATGAATTCCTGATTGTTAGTGGAGTAATGTCCAAATTACTTTTGGGGTTAGAAAACTTATGTATCTTTCCTTGAATGATTGACTACTGCTCGCTATGCTCTATGATGAAAGGAAATGAACCCACTACACACACTTCTAAGATACCTCATGATTTGATTCAACAAAGAATTCCATCCTATCCTAAGTTTTATTTGACTTAAGTAAATTAACTTTTGGTCTGCAAACTAGGGACTCTAGGTTCTGGATGAATCCTTACCCTCAAAACGCTCAGGAGCATTCTCCTAGTGGATTCATCATTTTTTGTGCCTATAGCACACACGTCCCATTCGGATCGGGGACCGCCCTCTCTCTTTTTCATCTTTGTCGGGTCATTTTCACCTTTTCCTCATATTACGTGCCCCCATTTGTGAGCTTAAGTTGGTCACATATACTGAAGTCATGAAATTTCAAATAACCAAAATCACCCACCCAAAATTTCTTGTCTTTTATCTTTGTGAATTTGGACCTGTGGGTTTCCCTTTGCCTTTTGTCATTATGTCTACCAAGCCTCGTGGGCCTGCATTTATGGGTCTCCCTTTGTAGACCAGTATTATCACTTTTTCTTTAAGTTGTGTCAAATCCCTAGAGTCCACTAGCATTATGAGTTCCGCACCTTCCTCCACCACTCGTGTCTTGGTCGATGTCCATGCCAACTTAGGTTTTTGCAACCCTACTAACCTAACTTGCTATCATACTAGAATTAAAAGCATGTCATAAATAATTTTTTTCCTATAAATAGAACGGTCGAGCCTATCAATTTCACCCTAGCAATTTGATTTTTTTGATGGAGAATGAAGGGCTCTCACCCATGTGAAGCCTCTAGTAAATTGAAGTCATTTTTTCATCAGATGTCTACACGGATTCTATGTAAGTTCACATTTAACCTTTAAATAGTGTTTCCTTTAATAAGTTAGGGTTCACGATTGTTGAAAATCTACATAAATTAAACCCTACCTCCCTATGGTGACCTCATCAAAGCCACTACAACCACCAACCATGCATGGGAAATTTTATCCCTGCATTAAAATCTCTGAGAAACGATCAAAACTATGCCCCCATATCCATGTGAAACCTCACTTCCATTTCTTCATTCATCATGCTATGGACAAACCATTGCGGCCCACACCATCTTTAAATCCATCCTTAATAAAGTTTGAAAATCTCAAAAAATGGCTAGGTCCTCGACCTTGTGCGAACTTCTGCTTGCGAGTAGACGCCACCCTATCATCATTACCTAACGTGTAACCCTTAATGCCTTCTTACATTGCAAAATACACCTTTATCGCTACCAATGAGTGAACCTAAGCTGGGCACTGGCTAAAATTTTCCAAGTCCAAACTATGTTGCAGGTTGCCACATGCAGCTCATGATCCTCTAATTGTCATTGCTTGATGACAAAGTCACTTCGTCATTCTGTAGTGCAGACCATGTGGCACATATCTCCTTTTGAGTAGAAACACCAAGTCAAATTCCTTACGAGAAAATTCTTGTGGGTGACTACATATGGGAAGCCCTAACTTTTTCATCACTACTTAGCACCCAAAATCTCATGTCTTCCCACATGGAAGACCCCATGGGAAGGTTTTCCTTCCATTGAACTTTGAAGCTTCCTGATTCCAAACCTAAATTTGAGCATAGTTTGTGGACTTGATTATGTAGATGGCCATCTATGGACTGCTGTACCTGTGAGGTTGTTCCTTAATGGCAAAACATATAACCACAGCCTAACAATTTATTCCTACAGTCCAAAAAATGATGAAACTCTAAGGCACAACTCACCATGTCCAAAGAACTCATGGGTTTCACAATGCGAAACTCTGCATGTGGGTCACACTCTCCCAAAAGCTGCTACTTAATGACTATTCCTAAAAATCTTTCCACATCACGACGCCCACACATCCAAAACCCGCAAATTCATAGATGCTTAATCTAATGATGTCATAACCTATTTTGCACATTCCTAATCATTCTACCAAATGTTTTCCCCTCAAACATGTGATGTGAAAGTATCACTATAGGTGGTTGTCTGCGGGATTCCATGACCCTCGTCTTGTTGCCACTTTTCCTCTTCCTATACCACCTACAGAGCCACCAAAAATGGAGGCCATAATATAGCTATCAAAAGATATGGAAAGGCTCAATGCTAAGCAATACAAAAAGGCTGTGTTGGGTCTCAAAAACATAGGTTTTAACCATGAGAGGTTGCCAAGCTCTCACAATGCTTTTGGCCAATGTACAAATTAATACAATTTAACCTTCTTCTCTTCAGGCTCTACTAAACCTAGGTAGGTGCACCTATGTGTATGTTGCGGATTTGAAATATATTTCTTGCTCAAACAATCTATTAACAATGGGAATTGGAAGTGAATAGATAAAATCATTACTGCTAATCCTACTGCGTAAAAGAAATAATTTGAATATGTTGTTTGTTATGAATTTTATCATCTGAGTTGTGATAGATCGGTGCCTTCTATCCACATGGGCAATGGAGTCAAAAATCAAAAACTCTATGTGTTTCACTCTATGGCTTAATTCAAGTTACTAGGCACTTTGAAATTCTATGACAGGCATATAACTTCACTAAATTTATGACTTGCATAAATTTTGCTGGAATAATTTCTTACCAGGTTCTTCTTTAACCATCCAAAGAACTCCTAAAATCACTGTGACTTATTTAAAAGAATTTAATTCTGACTTGCAGGCACCAGTTAATTAAATCACACAAAATGGGAATACATTTTGACAAATCAGAAATATACTTGATATACTGATTTAAATGATAAAAGACCTCAAGTTGGAGACAACCAGATAAAAAATGTAAATTATTATATCACAACAACTGAGCACGGAAAGGATTTTACCAATTTTAAAATATTTCATCCAACGATCTGCTTCAAAAAAGATTAGTACATTATTTCCATCCCCAGTTCATTTTTTAGAAAAATCTAATTCCTCTTCACTCTCCTACTACCTCCCCCTTTCAAACTAATTTTTCAAATTATTTATACATTAAAAACCAAGGGTCGTGATCCTTCACTTTCCTATTAGAACTTCTTGAATTCATTGACATGAATTAAAATATTTAATTGAGTTGCCTTATCAGAAAATTAAATATTTTAACATAGCTCTACATTTTTGTTTTACTTTAATACTTTTCCCGCTGCTTAATATTTCCTTTTATTTGTTTCTATGAAGGTGCCTTTTATTCTTACCTCTCTACCATAGTCAATGTCTTGTCTTCTCATGGTGTAGCGGTTTCTGTCTTTTACTATCACATTTTATGTTAACTGCACCACCGCGGTCTCTAGCTTGACTGCCAGTGGTACTGTGATCCTTTGACTTTGATCACTCCCCTATCATTTATCTACTCATCATTCAACCACCGGCTATGTCTTGTCCCTCCACGGTATAGTGGTAAGAGATTAACTGTTACCTCTTGTTTTCTACCATGCCACCGCGGTTACTATCATCGCCATGCACAGTATTGCAGTAGCCGTTACTTGTTGTCACATTAGATGTCCACCATGCTATCGCGGTCACTATCTTGACTACCAGTGGTACTGTGGTAGCCACCCTCGACTATTGCCTTGCTTCCATCTCTGCTCACTGTGGTCACCGTGGTCTCCATTCTAACTGTCTACGGCATAGCAGTAGTCATTCATTGACCGTCACTTGTTATCTCCACATTCACCACACTACCATGGTGGTGACTGCTTCCCACTGCTATCTCCATGCCCACTGCGCTATCGTGGTTTGTGGTTTGACCACACGCGGTTTGGCGGTAAGCCTTTACTGACCATTTCTCAACTATAATCGCCATACTGTGAGCCACTTTGAAAAAGGTCACAGTATAGCGGTGAAGGCTATGAAGGGTAAACGATGGCGGTAAAAGGTATTTTATCATTATGGATGGGGGTAAAATGAATTATTATGAAAAGATAGGAAAATAATGAGTTTAAAAGAGTAAAACCCCTTAGTTTTTTAATTGAAAATTTGGGTTCCAATAGGCTACAAAAGATATAGTTGAGGAGCCAGAAGATTCTGATCAGGATGATTAATTTGAACACCTAGAGGAAGGATTGAATATAAAACTAGACAAGATGGCTTCTATGAACCGCAATCCTATTCCTGCACAAATACAAAGAAGCAAACACATTAGTAAGCTCATATGCAAGATAAAACAAGGATTCCCCATGAAATCCATTTACAATGCGCAAAATAGGAAAATGAAGAAACAAAACATGAAAAAATAGGTGAAATCCTAATTAAGCAAGAAAAATCTTGATCCCATGGGGGAATTGGTGTCAATTGGTGTGTCAAAATTGGCAATTTCCCAACTCATTTGTTGCAATGTTGATGATTTGATGAGTGATCCACCTTGATGAAGGTTTAATCAAGCTCCATGATGAAAAATCTACATAACCTAGCTAAGAATTTGATGAAAATGGATGAAACTAGATATCCTTGAGGATGAAGTTGAGTATAGTAAGTACTCAAATTTTGGATGTTAGAATGAGAAGAAGAGTCTCTCATTTATATATTTCCAAAATGGAAGAGAGAGTGAAATTGAGCAATGTGGGATCATTCAACATCCAATGGCCAAATGCCACATGTCAAGATGTGAATGGTTGAAGGCTGTGCACATTTTGGTCAATGTGCCTGATAAATACCATTAGGTGCAAATTGAAATTGGGGAAATGGAATGTGAGATGGAAAAGTGAATGAAATAAATTCCACTTGGTTCAATGCACAAGGACATGTAAGAGGAGTGAATGCTTTGTTGGAAGGAAAAATCAACTTGGATTTGAATTCAAATTTGAGGGAATATTCCTCCTTTATTCTATGTTGAGAGAAAATATGCAATTTAATAAATGAAAGTAATTTATTTATTGTGAAAGTTGCATTCTCTAGAGGATGTGACATGGATTAAGATTAAATTAGTCATGGTTTAATTAATTTAATGAGGAATTAGGAGATGTGACAATTTAGACTTAAATTTGATTTAAATCAAAAGTGAGAGGAAAGGTTTAATTAAAGAAATGTTTTGATTTATTTAACCAAAGGGGATAATGTTAGATTAAATCAAGTAATGTTTAATTTATTCTATTTAATTAGAGGACTTTAGGGATTTAATCAAATAAGATGAATTATTTAATTAAAGAGGGATTGATGATTAATCAAATTAAACTGATTAATTTAATCAACCAGGGAGAAAGACCTAATTAAATAAATAATGATTTATCTAATCAAGAGATGAAAAAGTGATGATAAGCTGAGAGTATGATTTAGGACAAAGTGATGTTAGTAATTAGGATCAAGTGTGTCAATATATTTTCCATGTCTACATTTTTCCCCTCTTTGAAGCAATGTACTTGTTGCATTGGTTCAAAGAATAAATTGTTGTGATCAAAGTTCAAAATTTCTTGATTTTTTTGAATGCCCCACTACTGCCCCAATGGAAGGATTGTGCTGATATATTCCCCCCTCGAGAGATTAGATAAAAATTTTAATATTTTGGATGATCTCACGAAAAAAGAGTACAAGGTGCTCGACAGGTCCAAAAAATGCCCCAAGATGCCAAAAAAGATGCAACATGGCCCTCGGTTGGACAAAAATGGGATCGAGGGACCAAAACCCTAGTTGGATGGCCAAATTAGGTCAAAAAAACCTAATTTGTAGGATTAAATAGACCTTAAGGGGTCACTTTCAATACATTTTCATACTTAGCCTTTAGAATTTTCTACACTTTGAGCTCTGAGCCCCGATCAAGATTGGCACAATAACAACTTCCAAAGCACGTGTCAGAGAGAGTATGAGTACACCAGCGGCCAGTCAACATAGGACTCATGGTTTGTACCCCCATCTCGACTTTTAATTTTTTGTTTTACGTGCATTAAACAGGGTAAAAACCAACTTTAAGTTGAGCGGCGTTGTATAGCACCACTGCAAATGCTCAATCGACACTGCGTGTTCCTTAACCATGCCACATATGAGAGTAGCACTGTGTGGCACAATTAGGAGATTAGGGTTCTTTGATCAAACTTAGCTGCATGCAAAAATAGCATCACGTGGTGCAATTAGGGGTTAGGATTTGTCAAAGTCTGTCACACGACATAGTTTAGAACTTTACAAACTGCATCGCATTTGAAAACAATGTTGTATTTGTTGTTTCAAATGTGAAAATATGATGCGAGAGGTAGATTTTTTATGATACTTGATGTGATGGATTCTCTTGTGCAGGAGGAGCTCTATATACTTCACTCAAGGGAGCACAGATGGCCGTTGCTCCGCAGATTGCAAGGTACGCATGTGTACGTTTAGGAGCAACTTGGTATTCTTGCCTTTGGTTCATTGTGTGTGTTCCTCCTATTCAGATGCACTTGGTTATGATGATAGCTTTGGTTGAGCAGTGGCACAGTGAAACCTCCTCTTTTCATCTTCCTACCAGTGAGGCCACCATCACACTTGAGGACATCTAGTGTATCCTCCGATTTCGTATCCACAGAGCCAGAGTGGTTTATGATCCAGAGGCCAGTAGGGAAGCCTATTTTGATCTTATGGGTGTTGATGAGCTCATTTTTTTCTAATTGTAAGATTTACTTGGAGCAATACTAGGGTAGAGCACCCACCTATAGGTTGATAATTGCAACTATCATTTTTGGTCTCATGGCACCAGATCAGCGGGGCCGATACTTTAGTCCAGGCTAGGGACTTGCATGGGAGAAGATGTGCATCTGCTGGGAGTTCTTTTCTTGGGGGCCAGTGATGATGGCTTCCTTATACATGGATTTACATTAGTTCGCATACCTGGATAGTCGGGCCCTCGGGGCCAGAGTTACTTTGCTACACATTTGGGCATGGGAGCAGATTCTAATGCTCCATCCAAATGTAACCCTAATTGTTCCTGATATTAATGACCCCATTGTCTGGTAGTATATTAGGGCATAGATCCATTTCACTCACACTAGCATAGGTGGGATCGCCCATTGGAAATGGATTCTTGATGAGATGAGAGAGTTCATTTGGAGGCCTCAGATGGGCATAGGCCCATGGTAAGATGACACAGAGCAACTATTATTTTCCTGACATGACAGATGGATGCAGGGCCAAGAGCATGCCATGATAGAACACTACCTTCTTGATAGGGTGGCCCGGTAGTTCGGTGAGATTCAAGATAGGTTGGATGATCAGTTCGTGGTGATCTTTTCCCATAGCACTAGAGAGACAGCATGGGGCCAACCCATCCCGATAGCTAACGTGATGTCCTCATTTGGACATCTAGTGGACAGGTCATGATCGTATGATAAGAGGCTAGTAGATGTAGGAGTGACCCAGGAATATAGAGCCTAATTTAGGCCTCCATTGAGATTGACAGTTCCAGGCGTAACACTCCAACAGCAAAGGCCTAGAGGTTGGTCAGCTGGCAAGGGCAGAGGAAAGGGAGGTAGAGGTGATAGAGATGGGGATGGGGATAGAGGAGGGAGTGGACCACCTCCTCATTTGACACCTCCTAGAGATCATGCACAACAGACACCTCCACAAATAGGGCTACAGGATGATTAGCCTAGAGATGGGGACAAAGCAGTTCCACGACAATAGCCACTAGGTTAGCCAGATCACAGAGACACACTGATTCAGGAATTGCAGGGTCAGATTTAGATATTGACTGCAGAGAAGGATTACGCTTAGCAATAGGTGTTGACAATCACTACTGAGAGGGACCAGGCTTGATCCAAGAGGGGTTAGGAGGTTGGTCGATGGAGGTAGCTCGAGAGTATGGCTACATCATCCTAGGGTTGATTAGTTTCTTTACAAACCTACAGAGAGGTAGTTAGAGAGGCCGAGTATTATCAGCAGGCCGAGTGCCAGACTTCTCTCAATAGATAGGGATGAGGCCTCCAAAGGATCATGGAAAGAGGTAGGTAGTAGAGGGAAGTAGCTAGTAGGGCTAGCCCTTGATCACAGACAATTTTCCATTTTTGATTAATGGGCTTTGATTATTGCCCCTATTGTATCATGAATTTTGATGTATACTTGATCCGATTTTGGATCATGACAGTCATACATTATTGATGATATATATGAGATGTTTCAATTTATGATATGTCCTATGATGTATGATGCATGGATGCATTTTAATTTCCTATGAGATGTTATTAAATTCTTCTATTTTATGCTCATGTGATATGATATATGCTTCTATATGATGGATGTATTTCTCTTTTGTACTTTTCTATGCATTTTGATGATGGTCATATGGATGCAATATATTCTAATGATTATGTTATCGATAAATGTTATGTGACTAAGGATGTAATGGTAATGGATGCTAATTATTTTTACTATGCTCCTAATGATTTATGTAATTTATGATGTGTAATGCAATGAATTCTTAAGATGTTTAGAATAAAAAATCTATATTATTCCTCATAACTTAAGATGATGATAATGTGGTATGATCTATATGATATGGTATGCACTTATGTTGATGGTTTGGTGGATGTAGGGTAGATGCATTAATGTTCTAATTTAATTTTATGATACCCTCTTAGTATGGGAAGAAGATAGAAGAAAAAGAGATTCAACAAGTCATTAGAATGATGGTGATTTTCTTACCAGGAGTCAAGATTTTCAAAGGGCTAATTATATTATGTTTGATAACACACATAGGTATGATGCATCAAGGTATAAAGGACTAGGATGCCATGGTACCTAGTGTGATTTAATTTGACTTGACAATCAGATAGGAGTATTCTTGTTCACACTTAGCATATGAAACCTTATTTAGGATGTAGTTTAAACATTCTCAACATCTCACACTAAACATAGAAAAACCAGCCTTCCTATGTGGTCAAAAAGATATCTAAAACATCCTCGCCACAAACCTAACAAAGTGTGCATGACTAAGTTATTTTACAAGAGTAATCCACAAGCGCAACAGATAAAAAAGATAATGATTGTTGCCCCATTCCTTTCTCTCTAAACCTGTTTTGTTTAGGCATCATCGAGAGGTCCTTGGAATGAGCGCAAAATAAGATAATTCAAAAAATACCAAGACAAATTAAATAAACAAGCCAATGTTCTTCATACCACTAGCCAAGGCTAAACTAAGGTGAGATACTTTATTCTTATGTCCTTTGTGGGAAGGATTCATTCTAGGACATGTGATCAGGTTTTTGATGAGATTGATTGGGTGATAAGCTATTGATACTCTGAGTTGATCGACTTGCTTGCTTACTGACCTAGACTTGAGACTTTGATGATTAGTTGTTCACTTTTGAACCTGCTAGAATTTCTTCTAACTAAATTACCAAAGGATGAAAGTGTTGATTGATTTATTATGAGTGATGGTAACCGTAGGTGAGCGAGATGAGATGAAAGCACCATTTTGGATTTTCATATTTTTTGAGATTGTTTTGATTTCCATATTTTTTCAATATTTTTGGATTTTCGAGATTTATGATGAAGAGACTAACCTAAAGACCTATCCTAGGGGTCTCAAGAGCTAATCCATAGATTATCCTTGCCTACATTATACATGCAGAGACCACATAGTTCGACCGATGATAGACTTTGATTCGATGATGAGAAAGATGGGCAAACGGATTGCCAGATTGTGATGGACACCTAAGGACTGACCTAATGTGTCTCGGGGGATGATCAAAGATCAAAATTGTCTACATTCAAGCTCAAAGACAACATAGTTTGAATGATGACAAACTTTGATTCGATGATGAGAAAGATGGGAAAACGGATTGCCAGATTGCGACGAATGCCTAAGGACTGACCTAAAGTATATCGGGGGATGATCAAAGATCAACCTTGCCTATGTTCAAGCTTAGAGATGATGTAGTTCGACAAGGTGACAAACTAAAAAGACTCAATGGTGAATTTTTTGAATATTTTTGAAATTGTTCCGATGTTTTTGAATTTTTTGAGATTTTTCTAAATGTTTTGGTATTTTTTTATTTTAAGGAAGATCCCTAGAGTATACACGAATCCAATCCGATGTAGGTGTAGGAATGTGCCCCTAGCATAATGCAATAGAATATTTTGATAAAGGTAGGAAAAAATGACCTTGGGATTTTGCTAAGTAGTACCATGGTGGAGCATGATACGAACACAAGATTAGGCTATGGTATGGGTGCAGACAGATGGAAGATTAATAAAATGTAATGGGATATAATGGATGATCAAACCGTATCGATCCTAGTGGATACAGAGTACTTTATTTATGCTTTGCACCTATTTTCCATGTTTTCACCAAGTACTTTCCCAAAGCACCACCGAAGTGGTTTTCACTAGAAGACAATTTTTTTCTTTACTGTTTTCAATCCTTTTTCTGATTTTTTGGATTTTTGTATTTTTGATTTTTTTGTATTTTTTGGTTCTATACCTTGAAATTTTTTAGGAATAAAACTTTTTGAGATGATAGTTGTTCAGGGGATCCTATAAAGGATCGCCTTTTGGTGTTGATAGCTGATATGCCCCTCATTTATAGCTCACCTTGATGAAAAAGGGTCCCAACTAGTTGGGCCCAAATTTCCCTTTGCTATCCGGATTTGGCACGTTCTTTTGGTTCTCTTTCAGCACAAGTTTGTAAACTTGGAAGGTGTGTCTCTTGATCTTCTTGTTGTAGCTATGCTTTAGTCAGTTTTGATACACTTTTAGATGGTTGAGGGAATCCATGCGCCATTCATCTAATAACTCCAACTCATTTAACCTTGAAACCCGATATTCCTCATCGATAATGATGTTTTGTAGTGATATCCTTAATGATGGGAGCTTGATCTCGATTGGAAGGATGGATTTTGATCCATAGACCAAGGAGAATGGGGTAGCTTCTATTGGCATGCATATGCTAGTGTAGTAGGCCCATAAGGCAAGATTTAGCTACAGATACCAGTCACGACCGGCATCATTGACTATTTTCTTAAGAATTTTTAAGATGGTTTTGTTGGTAGCTTTTGCTTGGCCATTGCCTTGGGGATAGTACAGATTAGAAAAAAGATGTTGGATTTTGAATTTGTCACATAAGTCATGGACATCCTAGTTTTTGAAAGGTGTCCCATTATCAAAGATAATGGATTGGGGGACACCGTATCGACAAATGATATAGTTGAAGATGAACTTGGATATCTACTTTCCCATTATGTATGTCATGGGAATTGCTTTGACCCACTTTGTGAAGTACTCCATGGCGGTGATGATGAATTTGTGGCCATTGGATGAGGTGGGTGTGATTTTTCCTATGAGATCAAGCCCCCACTGTGAAAAGGGCCAAGGTGTAACAATGGGATGAAGCTCTTGAGTTGGTGCATGAAAGATTTCTCTATTGGTGTGTAGTTGAGCTCATGCCCTACCATTGTCCTGTTGATGTAGTATATATCTCTCTCTCTTCCATTTTCATCATGTTGGGCTAACAGAGCACCGAGACCTGACATGGTTGCTAAAATATATAGAATTAGTGGTTTTCTTGGGGTAGGTGGCATTAACACTGGTGGAATAAGTAGATATTCTTTTATTTTACTAAATGCATGATCACACTTGTCATCCCACTTTTATGCTACTCCCTTGTGTAGTATATGTGAATACGTAATTTGTTTATCCGCCAACTACGCTATGAATCTTCAGATGGATTGGAGTCTACCTTGCAAGCCTCTGAGTTGTTTTAGTGCCTTGGGTTCTTCCATGTCAAGGATTTCTTTGACCTTGGTAGGATCCACTTCTATTCCTCTCATTGATACTATATATCCCAGAAGCTTACTTGATTGCACCCCAAAGACACATTTCTTGGGGTTGAGTCTGACCTTGTACTTCTCTAGTCTATCAAAAATTCCACTTAGGGCTACTATGTGATCCTGTATTTTCTTTGATTTGGCCAATATATCATCCATGTAATCTTCGATAGTTTTTTGTATCATGTCATGAAATATTAGTGTCATGGTCCTCTGATATGTCACCCCTGCATTTTTTAGCCCAAATGGCATCATGTTCCAGTAGTAGGTGCCCCATTGACATGTAAATGTTGTCTTATATTGGTCCTCCTTTGCAATCATTATGTGGTTGTACCTTGAGAAGCCATCCATCAATGATCCAATTGTCATGTCCACTATCATATCAATGTTAGGTAGTGGGATATCATCCTTGGGACACACTTTTTTGAGGTCTCTAAAGTCAGTGCAAATACAGATGCCCCTATTTGGATTTGAAACTGGCACAAGATTGGATACCCATTCTAGATAATCAATTGGGTGTATAAATCCGACGTCCAAGAGTTTTTGTAATTCCACCTTGACTAGCAAGGCTATCTAAGGGTGCATTTTTTAAATTTTTGTCTTACTGTCTTTGCTCTAGGGTAAACAACCAAATGATGAACCATGAATTTTAGATCGAGACCTAACACATCAGCACAGGTCCATGTGAATTTCACCTTTATTTCTTTTAGAAATGCAGCCAATATTTCTTGTTCTTATGTTAGAAGTGATTCAACATAGAAGATGATCTATGGTGTTGCTTTCGTTCCCATATTGGCAGGATTGCACTGATCTGCCAAGATTGTCAATTTCTACTGATGAAGTGTAGTAGGTGGGAGATTGAATCCTTCATCATCCAGTGCCTCAGAGAGCTTTTCACCATTGGATGCATCCTTTAATTTTACTATCCTTTTGTTAGAGAGGACCACAATGTGGTTTTCACTCAACAAGCTTGAGCTTATTCTCATTCTTTTTCGTTTGTGACTGAAGGACTCAATCTTCTCCCCATAATAGGCCTAGGTGTCCAATGTGATGTCGAACCTAGCCTTGTGATCTCTACATGGAACTGTATCCCTTAGTCCCATGAATTCTGAGAGTGCCTCATCAATTTCGAATGTGTTTAGAACTAGTGGTCCTCATTGGTCATAGTTGATGAGTTGTGGGTAAAATAGGTTTATTTTGTAAGTTTGGCAGTTTGACTCAATAGGTGAGGCACTAATCATCAGTAAGGAGGAATCCTCAAAGAGCATGGGAATGCTAGTAATGGTATCCTCATCATCACTATTGGTGCAAACATCAGTTATGTCAAAAGTGAAATTATCTAGGGGTAGACCTGTGGATACGGGTAGTTGAATGGCAGCTACCGATAATTGAGGAGACCTAACTACTCTACTAGGAGTACCTCTTCCATGTACGGTTATAATTAGAGGGGTACATCTGAGGCCAAGGTTTCTCATTCATCTTTCTACAATTATGGGATCTAGTCGTCCATCACTATTTCTTCCAAGGATTTCATTTCTGTTGTAACCCATACCAAGCATTATTTGCAATCCTCTGTTGGCTTCATCCATGGGTAGAGTGGGTGTGGGTCTTTCATCATGGTATAGTGTGCTTGAAATTCCTCCCTCATACACTCCCTGAATTAGATCCCCCCAACAATGAAATCTAGAAGGATCTACCTTAAAAGTGTAGACAGGTGTTTCAATTGATTGAGGTTTCCCATGCAACCTAGGAGATTGCAGTAACTCTCCTACAACAAATACATTTTTCTTCATTTTGTAATCTTTGCACCCATTATCTTGGATCATGAGCTTGATGTTGGATGTATTAGGGATGGGGGGTGTCTCTATTGTAGAAGTGGAGGCAAGGTTAGATGGATCTATATAGGGAGTGGATGGGCCTTCATCATTTTTTGGTACTTGGGGAATTTTATAAAACTTGGCTTCCAAGTTTTTGCAATAGGAAAATGGCTTTGAATCACCATGTATTTTGACCTCCTCATTTTGGTATAAGAATTTGATGCATTGGTGGAATTTTGAGGTAACCTCCTTCATTCCATGGATCCATGGGTGTCCTAGAAGGATGTTGTCAGGAAAGTCAAGGACCTAACATGTGGTTTCCATGGTAGTTGGCCCCACTTGGATTAGGATCCTGATGGTGCGTTGAGACACTCTTTCTTGTTCATCATATGCTCTGATGATGATGACTTTTTTTTTGTCGATGGAGTCCTTTGAGATTCCCAAGTTTTTTATGAGTTTAAGTGAACAAATATTGAGGCCCGCGCCTCCATCCACCAAGACCCTTTTTACTTTCTTCTTGTGAACCATCACTTGAGGGTGAAGTGCACGATTGTGAGATGACTAGATAGGGAAGTATTGATTGGAGAAGGTGAGGAGATTCGAGGTAAGGATGTTACCAACCATAGCTTGGAATTGTTCTGTGTCAAGGGTAGTGGAGATAGTGGACGTAGCTAATGCTTCATCAAGGATTTTTCTATGGGCAGTGGAAATTTTCAATAACTCCATGATGGAGATTTGAGAGGGGGTTCTTTTTAGCTAGTCAATGATGTTATAATCATAGGGAATGGATTTTGGATTTAAAATGGGGGTCTTAGATGGTTGTGATGCCCCTACAATAGTAACCTTTCTGCTGCGTGTGGTGACTCCACAATCATCGTTGGCTCCTTTGACACTAATGACAATGACGATTTCATATAGGCATGTGACAATGTCTTCGTATACAAGGTTTTCACTAGCATAATTTTTCTTCCCTTTGTTGTTCTCTTGGTTGTTTCATTGATTATTTCCTTGATTATGATTCAGCATTGGATTCAAGTATATTTTAAGGTCCTGATTTCTAGCAAGTTGTTCGACATTTATGATTTTGTCCTCAATAAGGTCCTGGATGATGTTTTTTAACCTCATGTAATTGGCGATTGTGTCCTTTGATTTTGTGAAAATAACAAAGGAGATTTTCATTGTACCATGGTGGTTTTGTCATCGGTTTTGCATATTTCTTAGAGTTGGAGATTTTGATAGGTTTTTCCTTAACTAGCTTCTTGATTATGAATTCAAATGATTCTCCAAGGGTCGTGAACTTTCGCTTGGGAGGATACTTGTTTCAGGGAGGTCGTGCTCCTTGATTTCTCAAGTTATTGATTTGGTTGTTAGGAAGTGGTTATTGTTGTGCCAATTTATTAGTTTCCACATTATTGTGATTCTGATTTTGTGGTTGGTGATGGGTCTAGATGTTCTACTTAGGGGCACTGATGACCACCTTAGCATCAAACACTCTATCGTTTGTGATATTTTTGTTCCTTAACCATGTGTGAGGTTTATTGTTATAATTGGTGGTCAGGCAGTTATCCTATTGTGCAGGAAATGTCGATGCGCCCCCTCGTGCAGTAAGGGCTCTTTCGATATTGAGCGCCTTTGGGATCAATTGATCATACATTGTGATGCATTGCATTTTTAGGTAGAACATGAAGATTTCATCTAGATTGGCTATGATTGTGCAAACTTGTTTCTCTACTGGCATGGTCCACTTGCTCTGATTGGCCTTAGATTTCCATCTTAGCAAGAAGGATGCAAATAGCTCTTCTTTTCTTTGCTTGATGTTGATAGTTCTTCCAAACTAACATCTACACCCATGTTAAATGCATAGGTTTTAAGGAATTCTTCCATGATTTCTTGGAATGTTTTGATGCCTATGGGTAGGTGAGAGAACCAATCCATGGCAGGACTAGTAAGACTCTAAGGGAAAATCTACATTAGATATTTTTCATCATATCCAACCTCCATGCAATGTACTTGAAACTCTTTGACATGATTTTTTAGGGTTTCCTGTCCCATTATACTTATGGAATTTGGGGATATCAAATCCATTTGGGAATGGTACCATTGTAAGACTTCTATCAAAATGATAGGGGCACAAATTTCCCAACATTTTGGTTGTTTTTCCTAACACTTGCTGCGAGAGCGGTTTGATTTGTCCTGCAACATTGTTTTGTGGATCAGGAGGTGGGATGAATGTGTTTTGAGGTGTTTGTGGTGTTTTATTGATGAGAGGGGTATTGGTGGGGGTTTTTCTACAAGATTTGCTATGCATTTAAGACCTATTGATATGCCTATATTTGTGCCAACAATGTTTTTTGTTGATCTTGCTCTTGTTGTTCCAACAAAGCTTGTTGTTGGTCCTGTTGCTATTGTTCCCATAAAGCTTGTTGTTGGTCTAGTTGTTGTTGTGCAAACAAATATTTTTGTTGGTCTAGTTGTTGTTGTGCTAGCAAAGCTTGTTGTTGCTCTAGCTGTTCTTGCTCCAACAAAGCTTTTTGTTGGTCTAGTTGTTGTTGCACCAACAAAGCTTGTTGTTTAGCTTGTTGTTGTGCCTAAAAATCTTGCAGGGTTTGTTGGTATTCTTTTTAATGGATTGCTTGCAGTTGTGCATGGTACTGTGCTTGTGCCTATTGAGCTTGGTGTTGGGCTTGATCTTGAGCCTATGCTTGTTGGGCTACTCGTGCTACTTGTGTAGCTTTTTGGGCTTGTGCAACTTGTTTGGTGGCTAGTTGTGCTTGCGCTTGCTGAGAAGCCTGCTGTGAAGCTTGTTGTTTTTGGAGTGCCCTTTGGTGGGGTGCTTTTTGGACTACCTGAATCATGGTGATGAATGAATTCATTATATTGGCTTTTGGTGGAATTGGTGGTGGATTAGGGATAGTACTGACCATTGTGGTGAGCATAAGGGTTGTGTTGGTGATCGGGGTTTGGGTTGTGGGTGGTTTGATTGAGATGCTTGGTCCTTGGGAAACCATGTTTTGAGAGATTTAGGGACTAGTGGATTTGTTTACCATTGTGGTGGCTTAAATGGTTGTCATCTATTATTGCGGTACTGGAAAAAGAAGGAGACTTGATATGTTGCTCTGATTGCTTTGGTTTGAGAAATTGGCAACAGGTAGGGGGGAAGACCCAACCTAAGAGGTGATACGGATGTGAGTGGTAATGGATGGAATGATGGTATTTTTCCTTGAAAAAGTGACGAGGAGGAGGAGTCAAAGACTCCCCCTATCCCGAATAACCCAACTTCTCCTTATGAAATCAAAAGGAGAGAAGTTTGTATGTTTAGCGAATAGGTTGGTGTTGCATGAAATGAGGATGAGTCTGTATGACTATGAAGAGTGAGTGGAACATAGGTGTAATGAATTTACCGAGACAGAGTTATCCGATGTGATGCTGATATTCACCTCCTTTTTGTTTACAAGGCGATGCTTTTGTAATTCATGAAACATGGTGCTTCCCCTGTTAAAAACTGGTTGGGTTGATGTGATTGTTGATATGATTTGGGTAATTTTCTGAGTGATGTTTGGAAGTGACATTGGGGGTGTGGTTGTAGGAGGCCTTTCCATATTGGTACTTAAGTCAATTCCAGAAGGGAGTTTGGATCCTTCTTTTGTTAATGCATGTATATATAGAGAGGGATTAAGTTTCAACATGGCATTGGCAATTCTATGATTCTCAAGATTGTGAACCATTTCAGTTATTTCCTCTTGTGTCATTCCCAGGTCATCGTCGAGGATGTCATATATATTCTCTTCCTCATGAGGGTTTTGTGATGATAGAGAGGAGTCTTTTGGAGGATTGTTTGATCCTACAAGGTTTAATTTGAAGGTCACTTGGCTTAGGTCACTTGAAGTTCATGTTTCCTTGGTGATTTCCATGTTCCTCTTGTGTTGCGATCTTATTTGAACCATAAAATAGAGATCGTTTGATCTTAGTCTTTCAGTCCAAAAAGGAGAAGATCTAGGAGAGTCTAAGGATCAAAAAGTGATGATGAAATAAATGGAGGATGGAGGATGCGAATGAGTGAAACTCTTGAAAATTTTTTTTGGGGGGATGCTAAACTTTTAAGGGCTTGAATTGATTTGATTTTGATAGTTTGACTAGGTGCGCTAAGCCAAACAAGATGATGATGAACTTGTAAACCCTAGGAAGTTGTGTTATCCTAGAGAAAACTCGTACACAAGAATGAATTGAATAAGTGTGTTAAGCCAGTAAAAGTGATTATGAAATATTAAACCTTAGGAAGCTATGTTATCATAGAGGTAATTTTTTTCAAGAGGATTGATAATTTGACTAGGTGTGTTAAGTCAAACAAAGTGATGCTCATTTTGCCTTTAAGTTTAGCATGAATGATGTTTCAAAGTTCTCAAGAGTTTGTTGGTGAGATGAGATTTGATTTTGATGATGGAGAGGTGGATGAGAGTGATGATTTTGATCCTAGAATTGACCTATACAAGACTCTTTCTTACAAAAACTCGGTATTGAAGAACATGCCATACTTCTTATGTGAGAAAAGAAAACATTTGAAAAAGAGTTGGAATCTATTGATAATAGAACTCATACAAAATTGGGTTGTTCTTTGAAGCCTTCTTGTAGAAATTGTATACCAATATTTCTCTAACTTCAAAAAGCCTTTCAAGACACTCCTCACGAGCTTTTAGACTAAGTTTCTTGAACCTTGGTTTTTGGATTTTTAATTTATGGGAAATCATTTGAGAGAACACATGTGAGGTCCAATTGTTCTTATCGTTGGTTAATGATTTCCTTTTACCAAAAACAATCTTCTTGATTATAATTTCAAACTGAATTTTTGTGTCTCAATTCCTTTTCATTCCACAAGGTCCATTATGTGAAAATCAAGGTTTCAAGCAGATAGTTTCCTAGGTTGACTTTATTGAAAACAAATGATGATTCAACCCAAGCACTTAGAAACCTCTAAGGATAGAATCCCTAGGGTAAACAAGAGCACTTGGATTCATCAAAGGATATTTATTTCCTCCAAACAATTTGAAATCTTGACGCTTTTGTGAATTTTTGTTTCCCAAAGTTTTAGATCCAAGCAAAGTGTTTTGATTTCAAGAACATGCATAATCCCTAGGCTGAAAAGACAATATTTTTGGGTTCCCACTTGGACGAATCAAGCTATGCATATTTTCTATGGATGATTAGACGGTTGACCACAATGGCTCCCCCTTATAGTGCACTCACTTCTTGGGTCAATCAAGCATCAGTACCCATGAACCTCCCATGGCATACTTTTCATCTCTACAATAGAACCGCATGCATACATAGGGCGGATTCAAAGGACATGACATTTTGCACCAACAAATAGTTTAGTATTTTGGCCTTTGCTAAACAAGGGGTTTTAATGTGGGCATTTCATTTATCGGGGACCATCTAGTATGATGAGAGACCATTGTTTCCATTCTCATTGGAATAATCTTGATGATTCTCAAACTTTCCTCGAGAATCCACACTTATATACCAGTTGTAAGTCGCTTGGCTTTAGCGTGTTCTCGATTGGGTCGTTCCCTTGGGTGATTACTTTTTCCCACAAGGCAGGCCCGCTAAGATAAACAAAATAAGGAAAGCATATCTCATACTTCAATCTAACTTCATTGAAAAACAAAGCGAGAACACTAGCAATATGCCACACTCACACTCACAAGATAAGTTCAATTTTAATCCCAAAAAATGAAGTGTGGAGGCAATTACCTTACTCAGCTTAAGATCATCAAAAGAGATTTTCATTCTCAAGATCATCATGAGGTGTGAGAGAAGCACATACATCCTTTTGATGACATTACTTTGAATAAATAATTACAAAACAAAACAACAATTGTTCATTTTAAGCCCACAAAGCAAAAGTGAATTATTTTTAAAGCACCAAATCAAATGTGGATTTTGTCTTGTTCAATTGTTAAACCTCAAACCAAATCTAGCAAATTATTTCTAAGGTTCTTTTTAAGCCTTTTGTTTGTAAAATTTGAAAGAAAATTTGTATTGTTCTTTTTAGAGCCCAAAAGAAAATTTATTGTTCCCTAAAGCATGAAAGATAACAAATTTCTTAAAAAGAGACTGAAAAATCCTCGAAAAGTGTTAAACAAGACTATAGTGTTCAAAAACAATATAATAGAATGAGAATGACATCATTATGTAGCCTTCTAGTTTTGTTTCTTCCTTTCCCTAGCCTGCAAAATGATTAAAACCAAAAGATATAGAGACAACAAATAGGTTGGAAGTTCAAAAAGTTAAAAACAAAAAGGCATATGTCGAAAAGAATGAAATCTGAATTTTTCACTCACCTAGAGACACAATCTCCAAATGTGGCAAAGTTTAGAAATCCAGCGGTGCAATATAGCACTGCATCCTAACTGAGTGTGACACTCTGCAGTAGACAGAGAGCACAAATGTGGCACTATTTTAGCATGTGGTGCTGTTTTGAGTTAAGAGTTATGCGGTGAAGTTTGCAAATTTTAAATTCCTCGGTAGGAAAGAAGGTGCAGTGAAGTTTGAGGTTACAGCGGTGCAATATAGCACCACCTGTCTGAAAGAGGTGAAATATGGCACCACATGACTGTAAGCGGAACAGTTTCCTATAAGCACAAAAAATGTTAAAAAACCATGAAATTTTGGAAAAACGTGATGAATTTCTCCAACTTAGCCCTCCTTCTAGTGCCAAAATGTGAACCCCAACCCTATTCCTGCACAAATACAAAGAAGAAAACACATTAGTAATCTCATATGAAAGATAAAACAAGGATTCCCCATGAAATCCATTTACAATTCTCAAAATAGGAAAATGAATAAAAAAAACATTAAAAAATAAGTGAAATCATAATTAAGCAAGCAAAATCTTGATCCCATGGGGGAATTGGTTCCAATTGGTGTGTCGAAATTGGCCCTTTCCCAGCTCCTTTGTTTCAATGTTGATGATTTGATGAGGATTCAATCAAGCTCCATGATGAAAAATCTGCATAACCTAGCTAAGAATTTGATGGAAATGGATGAAACTAGATATGCTTGAGGATGAAGTTGAGTATAGTAGTTTACTCAAATTGTGGATGTTAGAATGAGAGGAAGAGTCTCTCACTTATATATTTCCAAAATGGAAGAGAGAGTGGAATTAAGCAATGTGGGATCATTCAATATCCAATGGCCAAGTGCCACTTGTCAAGATGTGAATGGTTGAAGGTTGTGAACATTTTGGTTAATGTGCATGATAAATGCCATTAGGTGGAACTTGAAACTAGGGAAATGACATGTGAGAGGAGAAAAGGAATCAAATAAATGCCACTTCGATCAATGCACAAGGAAATGTAAGAGGAGTGAATTATTTTTTGGAAGGACAAATCTACTTGCATTTGAATTCAAATTTGAGGGAATATTCCTCCTTTATTCCATGTTGAGAGAAAATAGGCAATTTAATAAAACAAAGTAATTTATTTATTGTGCAAGTTGCATTATCTAGAGGATGTGACATGGATTAAGATTAAATTAATCATGGTTTAATTCATTTAATGAGGAATGAGGAGATGTGACAATTTAGACTTAAATTTGATTTAAATCAGAATTGAGAGGAAAGGTTTAATTAAATAAATGTTTTGATTTATTTAACCAAAGGGGATAATGTGAGATTAAATAAAATAATGTTTAATGTATTCAATTTAATTAGAGGAGTTTAGGGATTTAATCAAATAAGATTAATTATTTAATTAAAGAGGGATTGATGATTAATCTAATTAAACTGATTAATGTAATCAACAAGGGAGAAAGACGTAATTAGATAAATAATGATTTATTTGATCAAGAGATGAAAAAGTGATGATAAGCTGAGAGTATGATTTAGGATGAAGCAATGTTAGTAATCAAGATCAAGTGCATCGGTATATTTTCCATGTCTGCAACTCCTAATGAAGAGAGGTAACAAGATTCAAAAGAGGATGTCGAGGCTCTTAACGAGTGTGATGTGATAGAAACATAAGATAAAGAGCTAGATTAAGACTTTCCCTAGTAGCGTAAGGATGCAAGTGAAGTTGCTAACCTTGAGGAACACAAATCCCCAAGACAAAAAATAGATACTGACATAGATTTGGAGATACTAGAAGAGCCTTCGCTAATTGGCTGAGACAATTTCCTGGTCCAAGAAGAAGAAGTACCTCCCAAAAAGGAGGAAGAAAAGGAGAAATATAATGAAGAATAAAATGTGCCAGAAAAGATGTTTGAGATTGAGCACCATGCTGAGATTGAACATGAAGAAGAGAAAGAATCCCAAGAAGAAGTAATCATTAAAAACATGTAGTTTCTACTAAGCCGGACAATGGGAAGGCTATACAGCTAGAAGGCTCAGTTGAACAGGGAAAGAATGATGAAGAAGCTACTGGTAATGAAGAAGATGAGCCTAAAAAATATGAAGAAGAGGAAAGTGACCATGAATCACCCAAGGGTCAAACTAAGATGCCTAACTAGTTGGAGCAATAGTTGAAAACGAAGGCTCCTATGGGCATAAACCCTAAGACAAGGCTAGATGCAATAATCTTCAGGGCGCAAATGAGAACCAAAAAAGAGAAGCCCAAGATTTTATTGCACATCACAGTGGATACCTGTAGGTCCCTAACGATCCAAGTTTCCACTCCAATAATCAATGGAGATACAAGAGCCACACAAGGGTAGGAATATAAGATCTCAATGATCAAGCTAGGCCTGACAACTTGAGAAAAAAGGATAGATGAATTTCAAGGGTCAGTGTCTGCTATAATGTAATATATGAATAAAGATAAATCCACCAAAGAGGAGCTAAAAGCGCAACTGGTAGACTTGACCACTTATATTAAGTGATGGACATCTACTAAAGAGGAGACTCTAGCAAAATCATCAACACCGCCCTCCTTGCTCTCAAAGGAAGATATAAACAAGATGGAGAAAAGAAAGAATTGGACCAAGTCTACGAAGGATTGGTTCAATAAGGTGACATCCAATGGTGATAGAGGGATTGACCATGCAGTCATAATGTATAATAGGTATCATAGCTTAGGGAAATATATAGAAAGCATTATGAGCACTTCTAAAGAGTTCTGAGAGACATACAAGATCACCTACCCCAAGCTGGAAATCATCCTTAATATTTCTCATGATATCCACAAAAAGGAGTTGGAACTACAGAAAGAAGACCACTAGATGGTGGATACTTGGTTGATGAACTTTGATTACAGGAAGCAAATTCTAGAGAGGGTCTTACATGAACTCAAGGTTTATCATGAGTTGGTTATTGAGAATCAGACAGATAGTGTTTAGTACTTGCATTTGATGATGATTTTGAGATTCTCGCCTTGGAACTAGATCTAGAAAAGGTCAAGCCTTTGTTCCATAAGAGGATGAAGCAAGGAGTTGGTGACACGTTATGACCTAACTTATGGATTTTTCTTTGAGGACCTTCATTTGGACAAAAAAATGATCGAGTATGCCTTGAATTATGTAGAAAATTGAAAGGAAATTATTCGAAGAATCAAGAGGATGTCCTTCCAGATCCTCAAATTTGAGCTCTCTAAGGAGAAGAAGTTTATATTGGTGTTTGGAAAGTTCATTGAGTATTCTAATGCTTAGAAGTTGGTTTCAAAACCCATCATAGATGATTATTACTTGTCAAAATAGCTATAAAGGTTGGCAATCACTACAAGACAAAAACAACTATAGCGTTAGGATAGTTAAACGACAAAATAAGGAAAAAGGCAATTTATTTTATATTGTCATATATTTGGGGGTAGGTGAAACCCTAATGTAAAATGCATTTGAGCCACATAATGTATATGAATCTTTTCCATTCATTTTTTATTTTTAAAAATTATAAATAGGGGCATCCTCTCACTTTCAAAAATAGAGATATGTTGTTGTGTAAAGCCATGTTGCAGAAAATTAATGAGAAAAGCATGATTTTTATGGTTTCTTGTGTTTTCTTCTCATGTGTGCATGATTCATTATCCCAATATTCAATTTTATCTTTTTGTTCTAGATTTAAGTTGCATTTAGTTGTTAGTATATGTTGTTCTTTAATTGTTAAGAATGCTATAGTGTTGATATTTTCTTAGCTCATAATTTTTGTTGTTTGTTGATGATGAATAACATTGTAAAGTTAGTCTGGGCTATGTTTATATTGCTGCAATTAAGTTCAAATTTTATTGATGCTTTAATGGTGAATGAATGGTTTGAAAATCTATAGACCTTAGAATATTGCACTAGTTTCATTAGACTGTTGGCTACCCTTGGTTAAGTGGAACTTAGTTTTAGGAAGGTTGTCCACTATAGCATCCTCCATTGTTACTCTTCAAAATTAGTTTTAGGCCTAGGACACTTCTTATACCTTTTCCCTTTTGACCTTTATTTGAAACTAAAGTTGAGAAAAATTTCCAACATTAGAACAAAGCCAGATTTGATGAGTAAAGAGCGGTTTTATCTTGCTACTCTAAACTTGCAACAACTATGTATTCATTTACTGAATTCATAACTCCCATTTGTAGATCCAAATCCCTCCATGCTTATTGAATCATAAATTCCCTTTGTGATTACCATAAAATCACATCAACCAACTGAATTAGTCAATCTTAGTCATGACCTGACACTTGAGAGACCTTGGGGTGATTTCTGCAACTTAGTTGTTGAAGTTACCTTTCAGGAGAGATGGAATACTTGTATGTTGTCTGTGTTGAGAAGGTGAAAAAACACCCATAAAAAATACTCAATATCATCCATTGATCCAAATTCTCCAAATCTATTAAATAATCCTCACCCCTCTCATAACTCATCTAGATAATTTATGAAGAGATCATGTCCAAATGAGTCTTGAAAAAAATTGAGCATTCACCATTGTATTCTAGGTCACTATCAAGATTTTGAAATAATGTAGGCTTTGTGTTGAAAGGAAATCCAACATATCATCATCAACACAAATACACTACACCATGGGATGGTAAGATTGTGTAGTTTGAATTCATTTGTGCTTCAATTTGATTGAGATAACTTTTTTGTTTGCATTCATAACTATGAAAATTACATTTCATGAGTGGGTGAGCCCTAGTCCTTGTTTTAGTTTCATTTCAATTGAATTCATTGATCTAATCCATGTACATTTTCTGCCCTTACATTAATTGGCATGCTCATTGGGACCTAGGTCATTTATCTAACATTTTCATGAAGTTTTGTGAGTAGTTGCAAGGTTTGGGTTGCTGTCATTTTTTGTAGGGGTCATTTTCATCAACTAGGTCATTATCATCCTAAAATTTGAGTGTGATCATCCCTTTTTCTAGTCACTATTGTTGTAATCTAAGTGCAATCATTCTAGGTTTTTGACTAATTAATAGAGGTTTTCTCTTTCTATGCAAGAACAAAGCCACTATCATTTGGAATAGAGCCACAATCATCCTATTTTGTAGCTATGAACATCTTATTTCCACACCACTATCATTGGAACTAGCCACTAAGATCTTATCTTTTTGGTAGGTTTTTGACTATGTTTTGCTGACTATCAAGGTAGAACTTCTATCATCCTATATAAAGTCGTTATCATCCCATTTTCTGGTCTCTATCATTAGACACAACTGCAGTCATCTCAAGAGCAGAGTTGTTGCAAGTAATATGGTCATTGGGGCTCTACTTTCTGATTTTGTATTAGTTTTTCAATATTTCTTGGATTTGGATTTTTGTCTAACCCTAACCCTAACTTAGTTTTTATTTGTTTTGATATGATTTAACCTAACTTTTTTGGTGCAACTCTTGTAGGTTGAAGATAATATTTCATAAAAATTCTAACCATTTTCTTGTAGGTGTGATGAAAGGTTGAATAAATTCAAGATCAAACTACTAAAAACTTTCTTGCAACACCTTCTTCAATATTTATTTTATTTCCTAGCATTTTTATGTATGTTTGACATCTTAAACATTTGGTTTTGGTTCTTTAAAACATGAATTTCTTAGATAGATAAAAAAAAAAATTAGGCTTAATAATTGAATTGAAATGAATTTTTTGCCTTGTTTTTTTTCATTGGCATACTAGATGTGTATTGTCTCCCCTTGCATCATTTGACGATCTTGGGTGTAAGGGAAACATCTTAGGTTTCACACTTTTTGGTCACTAAAGGTGTTTTGATATATATCCTCTCCCCTTGTGCCATTCAATGATTCTGGGTGTAAACGAAATATCAAAACATTAAGAATTTATTATTTTTTATTAGATATGGGCCTACTTTGACACACATCCCATAATGGAGAACTCAAATAAACCCTAAAATAACATTTATGGGTGGGCTATATTAAAGCGCGGGAAATAAAAAATAAACTAGCATGAATCTGGGGTGTGATACCTTATGTTCCAAATCCTCATGCAAACATAATGAGTTTCATAGGCTAGGCTAGAGACTTTATTGTCTCACATCTGATATATACCTGTAGTATTCACTATTTTTATTACACACATTTGTTTTAGAATCCTATCCAAGTTTTTTGAAATGATTCTTTAGAGTAGTGCATTGGAATATGATTAGGGTGAAAATAGGATCCACCTTATGTTGTTATCAATCAAATGGATAACTTATTTTTCAAGGCTCTAATCACCTCAAATTATGGGAAATATGATGCTAATAACAACCAAAAATGCAACCTAACTATTATAGGAACTATGGGGGATTTTTTTAGAGCATAAAAATCTACGTACCTAGCCAAAAAGTTGTTGATTTTGAGCTATGGAGGAATCATTCGCCTTCAGTGGCGAATGGGTCCTTTTAGGGTTTTGAAAAACTGATTTTAGGATCCTTTACCTTGATTTCTCCACTCTTCAAATCTCTTTTATCAAGTTTTGGAAGCCTATAGTTAATTCTGTAGAGCTCTTTCAGTGATCTTGCACTTTAATGACAACTTTTGCAACTTTGCAACTTTGACAAACCTGCTCCAAATCTTGCTCAACTTGATCTTCAACCTATAAATATGAAATTACACACTCAAGGGTAGAAAAAATGTTTATTTTTTAGTGAATGGTGGTTCGTCTCAATCAAACCCCTTGTAGGTAATTAAACCAAGTGATGAAATGAAGGAAATGAAACATGAACATGAAATATGGAAATGATGTCACCTTGGATTTTTTCTTGTGAATTAAATCTAAAAACTATCATGGGGTGGCCATGGATAATGTAGATCTAGGATCCTTGAAAATTGTGTAGACAATAGTTCTAAATAGATCCGCAATGCTACACTCACAATCTTAGCTCAAAAACATGAATACATGCATCAAACCCTTGAAATGATGATATGATCTTGAATTGTTGCAATGAACACTTTTAAATATACCTTGAAATGCCTTATTATTTCTCTAATTCTTGATCACTTGAATGCTTGAATGATTTCTATATTGTGTTAGGAGAAACAATGTGAATTCACCCCTTATTTATACTAAATTAGGAGATTAACCCCGAAATTCAAAGAATTGAGGCCAACACTAGATCTGGGAAAGAAGGTAATTAAATTCCTATCAAAATGAAATTCAAAAATTAGTATCTCATTAACGGAGAACCCATTTTCCACCAAAGGCACATGGGTCTTAGCTAAGTTTCTAGGACCAAGCTTCGGGAAGCTGAAAGAAGGCCAAAAACCCATTCCAGATCAACTGAAAAAGGAAGGTGCTATTAAGGGAGGACCCATTCACCATTAAGGGAAAATGGGTCCTAGCTCAGCTTACCAAGACCAAATTTTTCCCAATGAAATAATTTGTTATTTAATTTATGATTATTGGGAAAGATCCTAAGGAGGTGTCAAAATTAAGGCCTAAATTTGAAATAAAAGGGGGTTAATAACTCCAATTAACCACAATGAATTAGGACCACCTAGATAAGTGTGAAATCACCCTAAAACACTTTACAACACTTAAACAAGATATACATAATATATATTTTTATTAAAAAGTGGCCCATTAGGCTTAATTAAGCAAATAAGTCATAGAAAAATGCGAAAGTGTGTTACAAAATTTTGCAAAGGACCAATTAAGGAATGTTTTAGTTAATTAAAGGTCCTAGAATAGTTTGAATGTGTAAAAGACATTAAAATACCACTTCAAGAAACCATTAATTCAGTTTTAATGTCAATTATCAAACAAGTGTGAAAAGGATTACTTTTTTGACACTAAATTTTGCCCCCACTTTAGTGAGAGGATGAACCTATGTCAAACTCACACTAAAGTATAAATTAAAGAAACTTAAGTATGCAGTAATAACAAAGATACATGATCATACCCTGTCAAAGGCCAAAATAAAGTAAACAAAATCAAAGGATCAAGCATAATAGATTCAACGCGATGTGAGGTGATGGATGTTTGTCCATAACAAATTATGCTCACTCTGGGGTAGTCGAACCTTGATCTATCTACTAGGTGAGTTTTCCCAAAGAAGTGGTTTAGTGAGAAAGGTGTGTTAGTGTGTAGGATTCCCACCATATAATGAGAAATTCATCCTAGTGTATCATCTTCCCATCATACTAACCATACCAAATTTATCCTCCTAATAACTTTAATAAGGCACCACAATGAAAATGATTTTGTAAATTCTTTTGAATGCCATGTAAAATGTTTAAGGGGTTTTTTTCCTTTTTCGTGTAACGATCTTCCTCTTAGGGAGCATTGTTCCTAATTTCTCCAAGAGAGGACAAGTAAAAGTGTCAGATCGTCACCCATGGGATGCCTCATTTACATCATGCCATGACAATAGATTGTATACTCTTGGATGACATCAAACCCAATGACACCTCCAAGAAGAGGATGCATCACAAGAAGAAAGGAAAATCACACCATTAAATTTTCCAAAATATGTCATTAGTTTATGCCCCCACTTTAAAGCAGTTGCTACACCATCACTATGAGAAATTTCTTTAAAGTAGCCAATGTTTTTGATCCCAAGACATGGGAGCTTCTCTCAGAAAACCCTGTGCCAAGTCATATGTTTCTAAAGCAAGTTGCACCATGAAATATGAAGGAAAGGGTTGCCACCACAAACACATAAGGGATCTATGGATTAGGGGTCAGTATGTTTGAGCTACAATGGTTTCATAGAGAATGTAACTGCCATCATTCCTCAAATACTCACAAAACTGGAAGAATGACACAAAGAAAGCAAAAATAAAGAAAAATAATTTTGGGTCAACATGGAATAAACATGAATGCTTTGATGCTTTGCATCATCCCCAAAAGGAAAACACAAGAAAAATGAAAAATATAAAGAAAAATATTTTGGGTCAACATGGATGAGACATGAATGTCTCGACACCTTGCATCATCCCCAAAAGGAAAACACAAGACAAATGAAAAAGAGAAAATAAGAAGCTTTTAGGTCAAAATGGAAGATACATGAATGTCTCGATGCTTTGCATCATCCCCAAAAGGAAAACACAAGACAAATGAAAATTGATTACGACATAGAGAAGAATGAAGGTACATATATAAGAATGCACAAAAGAGAGAGGAATGTGAAAAAAATGACATGGGGGAACACATTACACACATGAAATCACAAAGAAAAATTAAAAATTAAAACACTAGTAAGGCACAAGCTATTCAACCTAAAGCAGGTCGTCCACCTCCCAATCTTGGTCGGTATAAATGGAAGGTAGGCAACTAGCCAAAGGGACAACAAAAAGTGCTGAACTAGGAAACGTACCAACTTCAAGACTCTTTTTAGGAGATTTGTCATCTAATCTCATGGAAGAATAAAACAATGCATTCAACCCATCATGCACTTGTTCATCAATATTTGCAATATCAATGTCATCATCTAAGTTAATCATAGTAGGAGGTCAAATAATAATGTCCATGCAATTTTCTTGTTTACGTTGTGGTGAGGGCTTAGAGTCATCATGTATTGCTTCAAGTAGATTAAGAAATTTTTTTTGTTATTGTGTTTTCTTGAGTTTTCAATCTATGAGCAATAGCGTGACACCTATGTCTACACTCTCTAGCACTTCGATTTCTTTTCAGTTTATTGTCAATTTCTTTTTGTAAGAGAAGGTTTTTCAATCATAGGTTCCTTCTCTTCCTTAGGAGGTCTAGGAGAAACAACAGGAGGTTTCTCAACCACTTTCTCTTTGACTTTGTAAACTTGTTTGACTCTAGGAGGGACAACATGATTTTTTGTATTATCTTGTGGTCTCTTGTATGAATTTATAGAAGGTTGTTCTTGTATGGTCAAGAGTGGTTTTGGTTCAATCATTGTCTCATCAAGGATGGTTGGTTTGGTCATAGGTTGAGGCATGTTGCGAAGGGATAGCTCCACTATTTTATTTGTGTTAAATTTTTTATATAATTTAAAAAAGAAATCTTCATGAGGCTTGATAGGCTCCATAGGCTTGGGCCAAAAGTAATCTAGTGAAAATTTGCCTTTTGCCGAGGTAGGATGGAATCTTCTATGATGCATAGTGAAGATATCAATGCCAAATGGAAATTTTAGACATTTATGCACAGTTAAAGGGATAAAATTCATGGAGTAAAGCCATGGATCACCTAGCTTCACATGAAATTGGTCTAATTATGGGATGATGGAGACTGAGACCATCAATGTTTTTGGTCCCACCTTTAAAGGGAGATCTATCAAGCCTATCATATGGAAATAAAATCCATTATGTGTCTTGATCCATGTTTTTTGATTGTCATATGCATCTTGATATAGCTCATGCACATATAATGATTATTTTATGATCACATTCTCTCAACTGCTAGGATCAATCAATATCCCATTAGTGGGCTTATTATTGATTCAACCAGCTATGTAAAGAGGACCATCAGGTCCACATTTAGGTATGTCACTTTGTGAGAAAGTAATGTCGAGAGGCTATCTAGTCAAGTTCTTATGAGGTTTAGCTTTGATAAATGCTATCAAATTCCTCGGGGGAGGTAATGGCATATGATCATGATACTTGTTAAAAATTTTATTAGTTTTAGTAGGAGGATTGATTGTGGCATGTATGTTTCTATTGTCTTATTTTTTCAAGCACTCCTTAAGGAAGAAACTAAGGCTATATATTATTTTTGTTTCGTTTTGAGTTTTGAACACTTTCCTTAGATTTTTTATGATAGGAACCAAGCTAATGTCAATGCATTCACTAAGGATATGGGATTTTAAGTTTTTTGTTGTTCATCTAGCTTGTTAATAAAATCATGCACATTAATTATAGGAGGTGAAGCCATGTGAAATGAGGTATATAAAATATGAGCCATGGAGGGTTGATTCTCGACACTATCAAAAGGAGAGTTAGAGAACCCAAGATCCATGACAAGTGAGATATCACTGGATGACATGAGCCTCAAACTATGTCTTATAATAGTATTGTGAATAGGACACCAAGTTGTAAATCTCATACAAGTTATACAACCCTAGTGTGCAAACCATAGAATGGTAAAGGGACAATGCAATAACCTAGAATGAAATGCAATTTTTAGAGTCTAAGAAATGCAATTTACTGATTAGACAATGGAATAATATGAAAATGAAATATTTTGATGCAATTTTGAATTTTTAACTATGTAATAAAATAAAGCAATTTAAGCTAAATACCATAAAATTGATGAAATAGAAAATCAAGAAACTGAAATTAGCAAGATAAATTCACCAATCAGAAGCTAAAAGTTGAGATTTTAAAGTCCTAAAATTGTGGATCTATAGCTAACATGGACTCATTCACTAGTAAGGGTGAATGGTTCCTGGTTAGGTATTTTTGAGATCTTTCACTGGATTTTAGAGTCAATTTTAATGCCTTTTCAGATGCCAAAAGGTACAAATCAGACCTAATCAAGGACTTATTTTCTAGCAAAGGTGAATGGGTCTTGGTTAGGTATTTTTAAAATATTTTTTAATGATTTACAAGCTCTTAGATATATGTTTTTGTTCTAGGTTGTAGACAGTGAAATGCAACTTCATATTTTCCAAAAATTCAATGCAAAAATGCAATATAAAGATGAAATGCAAGACCTAGTTTGAAATGCAATTTTTTTTTATTAATGTAATTAAATGATATGTGAAAGGATTTCTTTTTTTTGTAATTTTTAGATTTAAGAAGTGCAAAACAATGCAAATCTAGATCCTAGATGATATGTAAGATTGAAATGGAAAATAAGAAAACCCTGATTCAATGTAAATCTAAATGAAATGAATGCAAGATTTTAAATTTAAATGCAATGAGAGACTCCAAAATTTAGAATATTGCAATGTTGAAAATTTCTGGTTCACCAAAAATGAGTAGGGTGAAAATAGGATCCACCTTATGTGATTGGACAAGATGATGGATCACTTATTTTTCAAGGCCCTAATCACCTCAAATTATGGATAATATGATGCTAATAACAACCAAAAAATCAACCTAACTATTATAGCAATTATGGGGGATGTTTTAGAGCATAAAAATCAATATACCTGGCCAAAAACTTGTTGTTTTTGAGATATGGAGGACTCATTCGCCTTTAGTGGTGAATGGGTCCTTTTAGGGTTTTGGAAAACTAATTTCAAGATCTTGTACATTGATGTCTTCACTCTTGAAATCTCGGTTATCAAGTTCTAAAATCTTGTAGTTAATTTTGTAGAGCTTTTTTTTGTGATCTTGCACTTTGAATGACAACTTTTCCAACTTTGCAACTTTGAGAATGTTGCTCCAAATATTGCTCATATTGATCTTCAACTTGTAAATATTTAATCACACACTCAAGGGAAAAAAACTTGTTGATTTTTTAGTGAATGGTGGTTTTCCTTAGTCAAACCCCTTGTAGGTAATTAGAGCAAGTGAGGAAATGAAGGAAATGAAACATGAACATGAAATATGCAAATGATGTCACCTTGGATTTTTTCTTGTGAATTAAATATGAAAAATATCATGGAGTGGACATGGAGAATGGAGATCTAGGATCCTTGAAAATGATGTAGACAATAGTTGAAAATAGATCTTCAATGCTACACTCACAATCTTAGCTTAACAACATGAATGCATGCATTAAAACCTTGAAATGGATATGATCTTGAATTGTTGCAAAGGACACTTTGAAATCTACCTTGAAATTCCTTATGAATGCTCTCATTCTTGATCACTTTAATTATTCAATGCTTTCTAGATTGTGTTAGGAGAAACAATCTGAATTCACCCCTTATTTATACTAAATTTGGAGATTAACCCCAAAATTCAAAGAATTAAGGACGACACCAGATCTGGGAAGAAAGGTAATTAAATTCCCACCAAAATGAAATTAAAAAATTAAGGTATCATTAAGGGAGGACCCATTCACCACCAAAGGTGAATGGGTCTTGAATAAGTTTCTAGGACCAAGCTTTGGGGAGTTGAGAGAAGGCCAAGAACCCATTCTAGATCAACTAAAAAAGGGGGGTCTTGTTAAGGGAGAACCCATTCACCATTAAGGGTGAATGGGTCCTAGCTCAACTTACTAGGAATTTTTTTTTCCCAATGAAATAATTTGATATTTAATTTATGATTGTTAGGAAAGATCCTCAAGAGGTGTCAAAATTAAGGCCTAAATTCGAATTAAAAAGAGGTTAATAATGCCAATTAACCACAATGTATTAGGACCACCTAGACAACTGAGAAATCATATTAAAACACTTTACAACACATAAACAAGGTATAGATTATGTATATTTTAATTGAAAAGGGGCCCATTAGGCTTAATTAATAAATTAAGTGCTAGAAAAGTGTGAAATTTTGTTACAACACTTTACAACACCTTTGTAAAGTTAAATAAAGGTCCTAGTATAGTGTGAATGTGTACACGAAATTACAACACCACTCCAAGACATGATTAATTCAGTTTTAATGTCAATTTATCAAACAAGTTTGAAAAGGGATTACTTTTTTTGACACTATAGAATAGTACCATTCAAAGAAGTTACTTACCATTCCCGGTCTATAGTTGAGGTGAAAGTGTTAAGAGTTAATTCTCTATTATGAAGCTAGGCATATCAAGGTATCCCATGAACTTGGCATGGCCTATTCAACCCCTCTATTAGATACAAATCTAACATCACTCTTCCAAGGGTGAGGTAAGCCTATGCAAAGAATCATAAATTTATTCCTTAAGGTGTAATTTATTGTCTTGTTTGAGCTATACTAGTAGATCTTATGGAAGAAGGCCCATAAAATATGCCCCTTTCCCATTGAGTCAATTATTTGCATACATTTTACTACTGTATTATAGAACTTTCTATCAAACACATTCAAACTTGCAATATTTTCAAAATAATTCACAAAGTGGAAACTATCAAATCTGGGTCGCTACTATCATTTTTACCACTTTTTTTCTCGAATCTCATTGTAGTCATCCTAAATTTTTATTGTTATTGTGAAAACAATCTCTATTTTCATTTATGCTTTACTATTCACTAAATTACATAGAGATTTATTTTTTCATAATTACTACAATCATTTCTTTAATAGAACTGCTATTGCCAAAATTCTTCCACAGTCATCCTAGACAACAACCATTATCATCTTGGTTTTTTGTCTATCTTAGAATTGGTCAAAAATTTGGTGTCAAAAAATTGGCATAAAGACTCACTCAACTATCATAAATTTATGTCAAAATTGGACTTACACCTCACACATCTATATTGCATTATCAAATCATTTACCATCCATTTTGTATCATCAAACATTTACCATTTCATATTTCAAACTTGTATTTTACCTGTAGGGTAGGTCACTATCACCTTTTAGACAAACAATAAAAATCACACCTGGATCATACCTTATCAATAGTCTTGGACATCCTCTACATCACCATTATCAAAACAAACATCCACTTAGCCTTTTGACTTACATTGAAAACAATATATCAAACTCAATAACCTTGCTAGTGATCTCATCAACACCCCGTATCACCTAATAGTCTTGTCATTATTTGGTGGATTGCATCCTTTCACTAAGTTCTAGACTATTAGCATCCACCTTTACTTGCAACCCCATAGCTATTTCAAGTGAATCAATCCACATATCCTCCATCACCATCCTTGAGATGTACCAAACATAAAATTAAATCTTGTTTATCCTTTTGTTCCTAGGCTACCATCATGCCAAGATTATCCAAAATCCACTCACACTCTCATTGTAGGGTTGAGAATCCATAAACATATCACCATTTATCAAAAACCATAAAAAATAAGCACATATAACTATCATAGGATTGGGCACCTAAATATCATCATTCCTAAAAATCCAAGAATCCCGTATCAAACTTGGTCATAAAACAATCCCAACATCTACATCAATCTATTTCGATCAATCAAAATCCTTTTTCCAAAAGGTTTACAAACATTCCCTTTGTACATCATATAACAAATCAAATTTTCAAATTGCAACATCATCATCCCTTCATAAATTTCATATCCCTATTCACCAAGGTCTATTGGGCTCATTTATTACAACAACAAGATCCCAATATTGAAAAAAATGGAAGCTAACAAAATTATGTCATGTGGACCTAATACCACCAATGTGGAACCTTTGATTTCTTAACCATGGGGCTTTGATCCTAATGTAGCTAAAACTTTTTCAAGTCCTCAAGAACAACAACAAACATTTAGAGCTCAACCTCCAAGTGAACAAGATCTGCAACTTCAACATCAAGAAATTCTTGCTAGAAATCAAGATCAACCTCCTAGTCTCTATGATGTGGTCATTGAAGAACATGATAATAATGAAGAAATCAGTGATGAAAAACTTTTAGAGTACTCTCAAGATCCTAAATTGAAAAAAATAATGGACAAAGTACTCTAGTTATCCTAACACATACTTTTTGAAACTTGCACAACATGGTGCTAAGTTACCTATGAGCTTTAACACCAATTATAATAGAGACCCATCCCTTATCCACATGGATGATCAATAAATTGTTAGACAATCCCAAAACAAATAGTGGAACCAAGGATACCCCTATATTTTCAAAATAAAAAGTACCTCTCAATAATCAACCTTATGAATAACAAAGTAATAGTTTTTTATATAGACCTCCTTCACAACTAGAATAAACACTGGTCACCCAACAAGTTCAAGGGAATCTAAACACCATGACAGCTGAAAATCTACCTCCACAATCAAACCCCTTTCCCACACCACTTGCAACACAAAATGTGGCAACTAATACATGGAGACCCAATGTTTCAAGAACTCTATATGATGCATCTTTGAACTTCAATCCAATACAACAAGACCCTAATGCCAACATGCAAAATATGGGTAACTTACCACCTACACAATAGCAATATGTAGAAAATCAGCAAACCAACATCCCTCCACAATAACATTTGAATACTAACATTATACCTTAAGAAGAACACATGGCTTTTCCTATTTACACAACACAACAACCACCCGCATATCAAAAACAACAAATGAGGGTACCTCAAGAACAAATCCTTTACCAAGTGAACTAACAAGGACAAAAAAAAACATAATACATGAAACAAAAACCATCATACAATGATCCTTCAAACTAACAATATTAATATGGATCTTCATAAAGTCAAAACCATCAATAGAAAACTTTCATTCCACCACCACAAAACACTCATCCTCAAAATCAAATGCCTCATCCCCCATCACAAAATATTGGAACAAAACAAACTCTTAATCAACAACAACAAATGAATATGCCACAACAAAAGGTACCTCCTCAACAAAACATTCCTCCACAAAAAATTCCACTTCCTCCACAACATCAAACCTTCACCCAAGAACATAAAAACTTACATGTCACAATAGAAAAATCCTAATCTACAATACCAAAATATTAATCCACAAGGTCAAAATATCAATAAAAAATACACACATACTATTTCTCAAGGACCTTAACCTTCATAATACATAGCCCAAGGGCCTTCCTAAATACCAAACATGAAATATAACACACTATAAATGGTGGAATAGCAAGGTTATGGAGTCCCTAATCCTCAAACAAACATTTGTAGTGGTGAATTAACCTTAAAAATTCAATGTCTTAACCAAAGGATATTGGATATTTAGCTCGGAAAAAAAATCTATGCACTACAAGATATATGTCCATATCCCTTTGATCATACCATATAAATGATCCCTTTTCCCAAGAACTTTGAAATCCCTAAATTTGATAAATATAAAGGGAGAGGAAATCGAATCAAATATGTAAGAGAACTTTAGTGGCTTGTATATAAATTGCAAATAGTTACTCCTACCTATTGAGGCTCTTTCCAAGAAGTCTTTGGGGTGCAGCTATTGAATGGTTTTCACACTTACCACTTGGAATTAAAACCTTTGATGAGCTATCAGAAAAATTTATAAACAACTTCTCTTACAACATTAAACAATAAATAATAGTGACCAACTATATAAAATTGAACAAAACCAAGGTGAGTCCTTCGCTTCTTATTTGCAATGATGGAGGCATGAAGCTAGTAAAACTAAATGGCCCATTCCAAAAAAAGAAACTAGTTGAAATATTCATCTCTAACCTTCAAG